>CM034356.1:56916807-57243488 GCA_019925275.1 Mytilus edulis | reverse complement strand
TTCTACATTGGCTAGAGGTATAGGGGGAGGATTGAGATCTCATAAACATGTTTAACCCCGCCGGAATTTTGCGCTTGTCCTAAGTCAGGAGCCTCTGGCCTTTGCAGTCGGAAAGCTGACCCCGGTTTGACCCCATTTCTTAAAGCAACAATGGACGTCATGTGATTACCATATATGGGCATTTTTTTACCAAAAAAAGTGAAGCTCGTTTTTTGGAATTTGTAGTTTTTTGAATGAATTAAAACTAATTTCCTTTTAAGTGAACATTTTTGAGTATATAAGAAATATATTACTCAACTCAATTATGGATTAAACTCCTTTTTTTCTCTCAAAATGTGTCTTCAAAGTCAAGGTGTTGACGAAAAAAATTGGTCACAGAAAATTAAAATCGTAATTTTCTTTCTTAACTTCTCGGGAAGCTATGCTGAATTTAAATTATGTTATGTAACATAACTTGGACTATGATATGTCAAATTTGTGCCAGTTGATATGCTCAGATACGCAAATGTGCCAGTTAGATGTGTCGATATTTCTGACGAAGCGGGGCCGACGGTAATTCACGAGTTACGTCCCTTTGTTTGACACTTTCATGAACAAACTATTGTTATATCAAGCACCATATGCTGTTATTTACACGTGGATATTATTAAAATAATCTTATTAAATATATTTTGATACTGTAAACATGTGCCAAAAAAATAAAGAAACACATTTTATCACTTTTCAGAACTCAGTCCCAGTGAAATAGGCCCTATGTGTCCCTATGTGCCATAATAGGGTTAATAATTTAATATTAATTTAATATTCCAAGAGTTAATTTAATATTCATGTTTTGGTAAGTATTTTTACTGCTGCAACCAAATTATTTTAACACAGAAATAAATGTCTACTCAATTTATACAAGGGGTAGTCTAAATATTCATGAATAATGGATCAAGACAGTATTAAACATTACTGACACTTACAAGTTGGTCCTACCTTTTTAATTTAAACTTAAAATAGATCATAATAAAAGTATTCTGAATGTAAAATCTTCATTATTTTAAATTTATAAAAGGAAAATTAGTTTGCAATCCTTGTATGAACAAACTAAATATAGCAATACATGTTGTCTCATTGATTTCATGCAAGTTATAGTTCTAATGAATGGACTCAAATTATAGAAATAACACACTAAACCAATAAATAAATGGTGTTAATCATGAACTTGAAAATAAATAAGAACAAAATAGACTCAGTAATATTTTTCTTTTTCTATTTGAAAAAAATGATAATAATATTAAAAAACTATGCATTTTTACATTTATATAAAAGTATTTCAGAGCAATTTCTGGGGGCTAAGTCAACAATTATGTTTTAGATCACAAATCAAAATTAAGTCACACTTCATGTCAGTATGATAATGCTTTGAATAAGATTGATTAAAATGATAATCTGAAAGAGATTGTTTGAAGGCAGCAACCATTTGTTTTCAGGGAGGGGTAAACTATGGATTTTTTTCCAGACAAGTTGAAAACAATTCTTCTTTTTCAATTTTAGCAATTCATTTCATGGCAGCTGAGGGTAAAACAAATATTTTTTTTTGTCAGGGTCAAAAACAAATTGTTTTTTATCCAAAAATTGTAAACAAACTTTTTGTTCTGAAAACAATCAATAGCCACCACCCCCTACCCCCACCAGAAAATCAAATGGTTGTTGGCTGCCTAAGTTTAAATTTAGGACAACACTTTCTCGTTTACTTTTGCAGGATTCATTTATCACAAAAAAAAATATATTATTATAAACAACGAATGTGTTTTATGTCAGTCATCTAAAGCAGTTAAGGTTGTGCAAAGACAGTATAAGATTTCCTTACCTTGTTTTAGTGAAGTCATACATTTCACTGACTTAAAGAGAATAATTAATCCAGTCAAATATTCACAGCTGATCTCACCATTACTTTTTCAAACAAAAATACTAAATGTGTGTACATTGACTGTGTTCAGATGCCAGGTGACATCGATGTGTAAGACCGAAAAACTACAATGTCAAAAAATGTCTTTCTTTTGGAATTTAGTTAAAATGGGGTTTCCCAAGGGAAATAAGAACGTTATACTTGATGCTTTTTTAAATTTTGAGATTCGTATTATTAATTGTTTGTATAGTACATATAGTCTTTGTTAATCTGTGAAAAATAGAAGAAAATAATTTTAAACGACGATCAACGGCATTACAGGATCGTTAAAACACGGCCAATTTGACATGTTTTAGAATTTTTTTCCTTTTAATAAAAAACTCCATGCTTAACAAATCGAAATAAATCTATTTCAGACCCTAATGGCAAGTAGGAAACTGAAAAAAAGATAAACTTCCAAATTGGCGCCAAAAAAAAAATTCCGCGAAATTAACGCAATTTCAGAATGGCGGGTTTTAATATCAGTCCCATTGTTGTCTTAAGAAAGTAGCAACAACGGTCGTTTCTAAGGGCTTGCTTTCCGACTGTTTGTAAGTCTTGTATGATTTTTAAATTTAGTTTCTTGTGTATAATTCGGAGTTTAGTATGACGTCCATTATCACTGTACTAGTATACATATTTTTTAAGGGGCCAGCTGAAGGACGCCTACGGGTATGGGAAATTCTCGCTACATTGAAGACCCATTGGTGGCCTTCAGCTGTTGTCTGCTCTATGGTTGGGTTGTTGTCGCGTTGATTCATTCACAACAGGCGGTCTTAAATCGTGTGATCTCTACAGGTGTTTGTATACTTATAGGTCATTCACTAGCTTTGAAAACAGTCAGAGATTTACAAAAGAAACCAAATTGATATTTAAAGTCATAAGTTGAAATTTAATGATAATGCCTTGACAAAACAAAGGGAAAAAGGCGCAATTAATCGTCAACAACCAGCAAGTAATGCTTGTACTGGACGTTTTAGGCACACATCTTTGCCTACACGGTATATTAAAACAAACAATCATGAATATCGTATAATGACGTGTGGTTTATGTTTTAATTTCAAAAATAGACATCGTTTGTAAACATTATCATTTAGTTTTTAAATCCCATATGAACCATTCGTATATGTTAACACCAACACATAACTTTACTTCCTCTGTGAAAAGCACCAAATGATTTGACTCGGCCAGAGTCCATTCGTGTTCCAGTAATCGTGTTTAATAACTTTTTTTCTTTCAAAAAGTTATTTCTATTAATGAAATATTTGTTTTCTCTTCTTTTTTTTCCTTCAGCATACAAATCTACTACAGTTGTAACCTCCGTCAGAGATTCAGGTACAGATAGGAGTAACAAAATGCCACAAAATAACCACACACTATCGTCGTTTAAGTTTTGCATGCACTTTCCATTTACTTGCCTTTGACCAAGTTCCTGATGTGCGTTTGTATCATGTCTTCATTATGCTAAATTCAAAATGTAGAGTGACTACTTCATTCGGGTCTGTATTAGGTACTAAATATTTATCAGCCTGACAATTGCGTTTTTTCCATGTTTACTTTAGTAGCAAGAATTTGCATCTTTCACAATTTCATAATTGAATTACAATGACATATTCTGTATTTGCAGTGAACATTTTGACATATATATATATATCAGTGTGAAAGACATATACGTACACACGATTAATTCAAAGTAGCACTACAGTCAGAATTTTCTCATTTTAAAGCTGAAATATTACTCTTTCTTGTTCTAACGATTAATTTATTTTGGTATGATAAATCTCAAAATATAGCTCGTTAATTGCCCCAAAAAGTGGTCTTCCAACTTGAATGAATATGGCACAATCAGGTCATCTGGTAGTAAAAAAAAAATTTCATCCCTTTAATCAACCATATACAAGCTACAAATTACCGTGTCTCATATTTTTTATATATGCCTCCAGTAAGAAGATAGATTGATTTAACTGCTGGGTGCCAAATCTCATTTCACCTTTCAACTTTAGAGACCTATAAATTCATTTAAAAACAAATTATCAAAAAACTGGACACAATATTATGGAAAATACTCCCTTTTATCACATATATCAAAGTCAAGACAAAGTGGTTACCCATAAAGTTTTTATTTTCCCTTTTTCCTAATAACTCTCATGATTTTGTTTTGTTTTGAGAAATGACATAAAAACTGAATTCCCCCATGAACGCAACATAATACAAAAATGCACTGGGAATACCCAGAGGCGTTCTGGCACCATTACTTTATCAATAGAACTACTCATTTTGTGTCTTCGATGCTCCAATGCTGTACCTTTGGTATTATGTGTGCACTGACCAACACTAACTTGGCATTTGGTGGGAGTTTGACGTCACAGATATGATCAACATCTGTGATGTAGTGTTTAATTACAGACAAACCTCTACCTCTGTCAAGACGGTCTAAGATAAGAGAATACCAGGATTGACCAGCTGCATAGAATCAAAATTTTACATCTTTATTCTAATTATAAAGAATAATTTTCATTTGTATTTTAAAAAGAATATTATCACTGAAATTAGCTAGATCATTAAAACTGTGCATTTAAAGACATATTCATAAAATGATCAAGACTATCCCCTTCTTGGAAATAGACTGTCCTACATGATTTTTGTGTTTTATTGATATATTTCACAATAACTTAAAATTGGTTAAAATACCGATAACTGTATTTAAATGTAAAATTCAAAGGGAAGAATTTTATACAGGCAGTCAAATTTCACGCATATGTTTACACTATTTTTCATAGTTATTTTCATTTTGGTAGATTTTTCCCTTTAGATATTTCCTTTTCACATTTTAATTTCTTTTTCTCTGTTTACTTCCATGTCAACAGATATTTATGTTGCAATACAATGAGATATGACCATGCACACTTTGTATTTCGTGAAAAGGGATTAACAGCTTGACACTGGTATCAACAGATGATTGACATATTAGCCCCTCCTAAATTTCCATATATTAATATGATATACCATGTACTTTTATTTACATAAGTTCATTATCAATTTACTTCCTTGTTGTGATATGATAATGACTTTGGGATTTTTAACAACTGTGTAGAATAATACTTATTCAGTATTATGCGATAAAATAAATTCCTCAAAAATTCATTGTAAGACTGTATTGCTCCCTTACAGAGGACACAGTCTATATTTTGTTTATTTAAACAAAAAATGAAGTTGCAAATAATTTAGTTTAAGTAATTTTAAGAACCACGGAAAAGAGAATCAATGGTCATGTTCCGCCTCTCTTTAAACAAATCAAAATTAGTTTATGTTTAATACTAGTATCCTAATACAAAAAATATAAATATATGCTGGTATCAGTCTTTCATTTTTTATATCAATACTCAATACAAAATATGAAAAATAAATAATATACTTGTATCATGCCATATAAAACTCATAATGATGAAACCCCTGCTATTACCCCCATTTTATGTGTTATTCGTGTTGCTCGGTCTTTCGTTTTCTATGCTTAGTTGTGTTTAATGCTGCGAAAGGTCGTTGCGTTTGTCATCGATGCATGAGTTTAAAAGAAGAATTGGTAATTTCTGTCTCCTGTGGTTTCCATCCATTAAATCTTATTGCACAATGCCTTGTATTAACTGTCGTTTTGATGCATTGAAAAATATTACACTACCATTTCAATAAAGAATGTAATGTATGGACACAAGAAATCAGGGTTTCCCTTTCTAGAGTTAAGACATTTAATTCGTTATTTTATACAGTTATGTCTATAAATGAAATGTTCATTAGATTGGGTTTTTTTTCTTCAGCAGAGGAATCTACTACCATTTCACACGCTGTAACCTCTATTAGAGATGCAGGTGCAGGTAGGAGTACAAATATAGCACACAAAAAACAAGTCTTTATATTTAGGTTTTCCATGCACGTTATACTTTCCTGATGTGCGTTCATATTCTTGTCTTCATTGAGCAGAAATCGAACTGTACTGTGACATAACCGTCAATGTCTATGTGTTGTATCTGCCTAACAAAATGTCCCGTTACTTGTAGTCGAACATGTTCCCCAAGCCACTAGTCCTGGCTTTCCTAAGACCCAAAATCATAGCAAACTTGCTGAGAGAGCTTATCTATCCTTTAAAACGGGTTGTTTGTCTGAGTGATCTTGCAATGATCATGGAAACAAACGATTCTGACTTGACATTGAATACCAAAACTCAATCAATAAATATAACAATATACTTTATTTGGAAATACCCAGAAACATATTTATATGTGCAACAAGAGGCAAAATACATAGTCAGTTACTCTACTGGTATGAAATATTTTGCAATGCATGTGAAAAACAGTATGTTACATGAGCGGTTTATTACCACCTTTTTCAAACGTCTGAACGGCCAAGAAACGAGACTCACTAGTGAAATATTTCAGATAAAACAATAAAAATGGTGGCCCTAAATGTAGGTCAAATCAAACATTTCTAACTGCTACAGCTAGATGTGTTAATTAAGATTTTGATACATAGATATGCAGTTTCGTTGAAAATATAAAGAGTATGTAAACTTTGGAAGGGTAGAATGGAAGCATGGTTCGGTTTTGAATCTATATCAAGATTGCTTTAATTAAAATAGAATAGATTATTAGGATTCAGTTAATATCAGGAAGGGTGTTTACTGTTTGCTTTATTGTATATAAGTAAACATATATTTTCAGTTACTGTCAAAGGTGCTGCATTACCAACAAATGTGAATGGCTCTAGTGATTCAGAAATAGGTACATGTAAATGTTTATATATGACTTGGCAAGTGTCAATACGGATGTTTGATAGAGTAAGACGACAGATGTTACCAATGAGACATCAGGCATACCCCGGTATGAGAGAGTTGATACTCCAATATAGCTCATATTCTGGGTGATGATCATTGATTTCAGGAGTTTTTTCGTCTTCTGAATGCAAAATTAGTCGAAAGAAATGATACGATACGAAGAAGAGAATCAAAAATTGAAAGCAAAAAAACACATGACAAAAACCAAGTTATCCTTTTTATTTCGTGTATTTACAATATTTACATATCATACATGAAGCATTTCAAACAACCAGGAATATTAGATCATTCACAATGATATGTTTACCGTGTTTCCATTTCACATTCATTTGGTCATTAGTGATTTTTGTATTAAAAAAGAAAAATGTAACAAACTTAAAAAGGACATGCTTAACCCAAAACAACCATGAAGCATGATTGAAATGAATATTTTGACATATTTGCAGGTTTGGTGGCAGGTTTGGTTGTTGCTGGATTATTGCTTATATGTCTTGTCATTTTGATTGTTTATCTCGTTATAAGGTACGTTCGTATTTATAAATACTTTCAGAATGTTTATAATAATTTTCAATTGGGTGAAACACTGACAACGCCGTGGAAAACATCATGTCTTTTTATTATTCTTGAAAGCATTGTTCAATCATTTCAAACATGTTCCTTAACCTTTTAAAATAATGTGTGATTCTTTGCAAGTTAGGATTAGTAAGTGTATATGCGAATGGTATTTTTTGTATGGCTCGTTCTTCGATTGTACACATTGTCAAATATCTTAACCTTGGTATTTTTTATTTGTTTTAGAACGTTTTATTTGGTATATATGTCGTGTACAAGTTGCAATTTTGTACAGGTTATAACATGTACAAAAATATGGTACATGTTATAATTTGTAGAATGCCAAAATACAAGTTATAACATGTACAAAAGTACCTCGTACATGTTATAACATGTACAAAATGTTGCTTTAAAATGGTTTTAACCTGAACAAAATTTGAAATAATAATAAAGCATTCATGATTGAAATTTATCAAATAATAAAGAACAACAGTAAAATGCAAAAGAAGTTGCATTATTTACAGCATGCATAAAATACTTCATTTTCATACATTTTAGAAAAAAGGTTTTTTTTCACTTGTTGCTACAAGTCAGAGACCTGCAGCACTTTTGAGTTGCACAAGTACAAGTTAAAAAAAATTAAGCAATATTTTGTACATGTTATAACATGTATGGAGTACTTTTGTACATGTTATCACTTGTAGTTTGCATTGTACAAATTATAACATGTACAACATTTTTGTAAAAGTTTTGTTTCCGAAAAAAAATAAATACAAAAATTGGCTGCACCAATGCAATTATGTTTTTGATTAATCTTAAAATCTGAATTGGAAAATAGAAAATAAGCCCATGTTTTGCTTCTCAGTGTATTTAGTATACTTTATTCAAAATACATTTCAGACATCTCAATAGGCATGATAGGAGAGGATCAAATGAAAAAGTAAGAAACGAACTCCGTGAAAATGACTATATTGGGTGTCAAGATATAGCCTTGTCACAAACAGCTGGTCGTTCTAATCATATGCAAAATGTTGATATGTACGGACAAAGAAGCAGTACTAACACAACTAATGATACCCAGATCAACAATGTTCAGTATACATGTTCTAACTTAGGCACACACAAAGAAGTTCAATCTCCTCCATATACCGTCCGTCGGGATGACACATTTGCAGACAATCAAATGTCAAATGGTGATGAATATGCGATGGTCGGTCCTATTGCTGAAACAAGTTTTAGTAAGACTATAAAAAGCCGGACTGGAACATCCAACAGTGTTCAGTTATCAGAGCCAACCGTCACAGGTTTAAATAGAACACAATTGTCGAAAACGTCTACAGGTTATGAGTTTGCAAAGCCTGTTTTGGACACTGAGAACAAACTTGACGATGAGGATCAATATGCTTTATCCGAGGAAGGAGTCTACGACCATTCGGGAAATAATCGTCACAAAGAATTGGAGGACAACATTTATAACCATGCCGTTGATAATATTTATGACTCTGGAACTCACAAAAGAAATGAAGATGATAAGGAAGATACATATGATCATTTCTTTGGACAAAAAACAGAAGATGATTATGATATCACAACAACGACATGAACGCATGCACTAGCAAATCGTCGTAAAAATGTTCAGAGTAGATCAAATTTTTACTCACACCTTCACAAAGGGACCTTTACTTTCTATAACATCTATGGCAGGCTCGCCTATCATTACACAGTGCCTTATCTCCTTTTTTAACTATTGAAAATGATGGACAGATAAAACACCAAATCCCTTCCCATACTTCGTTTGACAAAAGATATAAAAATCTTAAAGCAAATAAATATCAAATTATTCCCCACAGTGGTTGAGAAAACCTAGACATGATGTTTTCATTTCTATTCGCTTTTGGTGAAATTTACATAATATTTTCATTTATATTTGCTTTTGGTGAAATTTAAAAGTATAAATTAACAGTCATAAAAATAGGAATGTAGCTTTTCATGATATTTAACTATGAATGCTGCTCAAACCAATGCGAAAGGTTAACTTGAATTTACTATCATCTATGAGAAATATTGATTATTGTTGAAAGCCTCATGGTGACTTGAAGATGAAGCACAACAATGAAAACGTTCCATTTTTGGGTTTAACAATATTGTCTCGTGTACATCAGCTTCATATCCCCTTCATATTTTCATTGAATATACGACAGATTAAAAACTAATTCATACTACAACTAAAATTCAGAAAGATTTAGACTTTATAGCAAATCAATATCTTCGTAACAACTGACAAATCCTTGACAAAATGTTTTCATTTCAATCTGTTTGGTTGCAGTAAAATTGCTAAGTATTAACAAACACATAATAAATGGATATTTAAGAGGTTTGAAAATCATTTTCAGTTACTAAAACATGTTACCTATAAAAACTCCCGACATCGTTTACGTTGAAAGTACAGATATCTTTATTATGATTTTTTTTCTTTTCTAAATGATGAAAACTGTATATATTATAATTAAAATAGAATATAGAACGAGAATATAACGCAAACTATAAATCATTTCCCATGTTCCGACGACGAGTTGTTGTAAGAACATCTGTGGTGCCTTGTTTACATTTCTACAAAATAACCTGGTTTTGGAAATACCCAAATAAGGGTCACGCATTCTGTGCATAATAAAACAATAAACATTCATTGTTATTAATATTTGGCATCTTCCTCTTATATAAAAAGTAGTAACAAAATGTATTTATTTCGAATTACCTAAAATCTTTAGTTTTTATATACTGCAGAAAATAACAATGTTCAACTTGATCCGCAGTAACTCATGTAACAATCTCAAACTCATATCATATAATGGACCGGCTTAGTACCGGCCGATAATATAGGGTTATTGCATGAATATTGGGGAATATTGTCCCGAGTAGAATTTTATATTGAACGAGCTTGCGAGTGCAATATATGTTCTACGAGGGACAATATTCCCCAATATTCATGCAATAACCCTTTTATTGTATAGCAATATAATATTTGAAAGTTAAAATTGGTATAAACTGACGTTTTGTCGTTGATGACGTCATGAATTTTGAAGATTTATTGCACTAGTGCAATAATAGAATTTATTGCACGCTAACTTTTGGTTACTTTCTATAGGGAATATTATATTGCTATACAATAATAAAAGTTATATGATCGTATTGTCGTATAATCTGGATGAATTTCAGTTGTATATAAATATATCATGAAATGTACATAAACAATTGCCTAATTATTTGTTTTGTTAAGAATTTGCTTTTTGTGATATGCATGGGGAAAAATTGTAAACATAAGGTGTTTTCTTCATTCAATGTTATTTTTTGTCGAGCTTGCGACTTTGTCGCAGAAATCTCGACATAGGGATAGTGATCCGGCGGCGGCGGCGGCGTTAGCTAACTTCTAAAAAGCTTTATATTTTAAAAGGTGAAAGACCTGTTTGCTTCATATTTTTATGTAGATGCCTCATGTTACGAAATTTCCCTCAGTCTCATTTCCAATGACCTTGACTTCGTTTTCATGGTTCATTGACTACTTGAAAAAAGTTAATATTTTTGTAATGTTAAATTCTCTCTTGTAATAAGCAATAGGATAACTATATGTGGTATGTGCGTACCTTGCAAGGTCCTCATGCCGGTCAGACAGTTTTCACTTGACCTCGACCTCATTTCATTGATCAGTTGTCTAAACATTCAAAGTAAAGAAAATCATTTTAAAAAAATAATACCGAAATAGAAGTCAAGACTACTATTCGAAATAATCTGTTTTCAAAACAACAAAAAATAAAAATTCATTATTATTAATGTGTTCAAATGTGTATTTTTTATGCCCCACCTACGATAGTAGAGGGGCATTATGTTTTCTGGTCTTTGCCTCCGTTCGTTCTTCCGTCCGTCCGTCCGTCCGTCCGTTCGTCCCACTTCAGGTTAAAGTTTTTGGTCAAGGTAGTTTTTAATGAAGTTGAAGTCCAATCCACTTGAAACTTAGTACACATGTTCCCTAAGATATAATCTTTCTAATTTAAATTTAAAGTTTTGACCCCAATTTCATGGTCCACTGAACATGGAAAACTACAGTGCGATTGGGGCATCCGTGTACTATGGACACATTCTTGTTTATATTTGTATCTCTGTATATATCTGTGTGCTGATTTATACGATTTAATAAATATTTTTTTATTCTTAAAGAGTATCATGTACTTGAAAAAATATGTATTCCTTTCACTAGTAACCCGAATTTAACTTGATCGTACAAAAACGCATTAACGCTGTTTAAATGAGATTAACCGTCATTTGATAAAGATTGACAAAAATTAAAAATCATTTTTAATTGATTTCAATGCATATCAAATCATTTTAATGCCAGTCAAATAGATTCGCTTGCAGTCGTTCAATTTAATTCAAGTTGGCGGTAAGTTACGTCAAATAAATAGGCCACGCCCCCGTTAAACTATTTCAAACTGGTATTAATTCGTTTTAAACCGTGTTGAGACCCGAGCTTTTAACAGGTAAATCACTCAAGCAAAACAACATCGATGTATCTTTCGTTTATTTGTTTCAAACTTTATCGACTTATATATATATAAATGCGTGTATTCTTATTAAAGTCATATACTTATCACAATTTAAACAAATGAATGATCAATACACGTAACATATAAGGAATTTAAATAAAAAAATAAAATATTGATGCACGGTTTAAAAAATTTAAAACTTGTGAATCTGTTAAAATAAAATAGTTAGATGTTTAACATATTTTTAATTTGCCCAAATGCAGTAGATCTTTTTCTCACATATTCGTTTTAAAACTTGCTGAGTGCTATGAAAACTTGTGACAAGTCAGTAATGTATGGTCCATTGCAATGACTTACGAAACTTTAGGTATTCTTGCATATTTCCGTTTCTCTTTTTCTGTCTTACTATAGTGTACTCGTAAATTAAATATAGACACGGAAATTAAAGTTACTTAGTTAGTTAATAATAGTTTAAATCGATGTATCTTATATTTTCGGTCAACAACAAATATTCCCTAGCTGTATATTGATATATGAAATAGCTTGTAATAAAAGCAATGTTGTGTTAAATAATAAAATTAATGAAGATAATGTTGACATTTGTTGAATTTAATAAACAGTTAAGTCTTGCACAACTTTGTAAATGAAGGAACAGCTCAATAAACTTTTAAAACTGTGTTTCAAATTGTAATATCGGTCACTGACGCGAAACAGGCTTTCATTGTGGAAAAGCAGCACAATACGAAAATTGTGAATTGTGGTTCCGATTCTGTAAAGGGATTATTGTGCTGTCATGCACCGTGACGTACAAAACGTCTTGCTATAAATGAACATATATTCTGTTTATATGAGATAAATTTTAGTCTGCGATAACGATGGGTTGGTTGATTTAAGTTTTACGACCTTGACTCTAAGTCGACATTATCTTACGTCTAATGCATTTAAAAAAAAAACGTATTTTTACCTTTAGGACATTTAATATAAGTCTACCTACCAAATTAAAATCAACATAACATTATTAAAATAAACAAGAATGGAAAAGAAACAATTATGCATTGTTGCTCTGATATAATTTTTATTAACTTTTATTTGAGCGGTAATGTCTTAATAAAAACTGATTATCGTATACATAAAATATTTCATCTAGATGCTTTCGTTGAAGTTCGCGTTACATATCAAAATGAATTTCATTGGATAAAATGTTTGCAAACTTTCAATCAAGGTGTTCTCATCGATGTCCGCGTTCATGTTTCAATTCAATACACAATATTTCATCTACTAGGTGCTTTCGTTGAAGTTCGCGTTACATAGTAAAATGAATTTCATTGGTCGAAATATTTGCAAACTTTCAATCCAGGTGTTCTCATCGAGGTCCGCGTTCGTGTTTCAATTCAATACACAATATGAAGTCCAATATGGTAAAAAAAAGAATTCTAAACTCTACGATGTCCGAGTAAATAAATAGAATTTAGAAAATAAAACACTTTTACGATTCTTCCAACACAATAAACTTCCAACACAACAATTATACTATCCTTTTCGCCGATAAATAATTATTACTATAATATAAGAACTAGGATTTGTATACTATTCAATCTGGGAACAGTATACCTAACAATATATATGTTCCTGATTTGATTTATTCCTCGAGAAAATAAATTTCATTTATTCACTTAAATCAATAATTGATCAACTTGAACTTTGCAAAAGTTACATTAATATATCTTTTCGCATCCTTTAATTTAAGGTAATTAAATCCGAAAAACTAAATAAAATTAATTGTATTATTTAATTTAGATTCTTTATTTCTTATAAAACCAAGTGAACGGTAAAAAGAAAGATATTTTTACATATAATATTAACATACAGATTTTTACGTATGACCAGTTTGAACAAAGCGAGCAACAAAAATGAGAGATTGGTGATCAGCCTGGAGAACATACTTTTATGTATATATAATTCAAATTAATTTACACAAATTTTTCAGAAAAGGTCTTCTACTTTCTGTTAGAGTTGTGCAGTTTAGAATACATCAACCTATCTCTTGAGAGTTACAAAGTTCACAGTACCTTTTCTGTCTCATAATTCTACGCCATCTACCGGTTGCTGTAGGTAACCGATGATTTCCAGTTCTAAATATATACAACGTTATCTTATCTTTATAGCGTAATAAGTCTAAATATTCTGCAAATTCAAAGATTTCTTTAAAAAGTTTTTAACATAATACTTTTGGAGAATATTCCATTTCTGATTTCCAAGTCTGCTGAAATTGGTAAAAAAAGTCTCTGTTTAATGCTCAACTTTAACCCTTTTGGATTAAAACTATAGTTACCAAATATTTTAAAATACATGTTTATTCAAGATATTTTTTATACAAATCAACCAATCGAAAGTAGATCCACCATCTACGTTGAGTTTATAAATATATCTATATAATTTACTATCGGAACTGTTTACAATTTTAGACCAAAAAGATACCATACGGTGTTCCACATATACTGACATAGGATAAGAGCCTAGCTCTCCATAAACCATAAAGTTTGGGGTTGATTTTTTTCAAGTTTAAGAAAAGTTTACAAAACTTGAAATGCACTTTCTATTGCATCAATAAAACTAAATCTCCAAATTTCACAGCCATATAGCAATATAGGCCTTACAATCTTATCAAAAAGATCGTACTGACATTTAATTACTAGTAGATTAACTAAATAATTGATTCAATATTTTTATTAATCAATCGATAAATTGAAGAACTGAATGAAATAAAAACATAAATAAAGAAAATATGTGTTTAACGCCATTATCTTTGATTATCCTACAGGTATACTAGCCAGGAGACTGTACAGTGGCGGATGCGGGTTTTGTTCCGTAGATAAGACCTCACATTTGTTTGACGAAATTGTTTTTCAATTGGGACATATGGTTTGAAACCCCTCTTTTCTGTGACCAGTGGTTGTCGTTGTTGTTTGTATTTTTCTATAAGTGTTGTACATCAATCAGACCGATAGTTTTCTTGTTTGAATTGTTTTAATTCATATTTGTAATTTTGGGAAATTTTATAAATGTTTAAGCGGTTAGGTTTTCGCTCGTTGTTGAAGGATGTACGGTGATCTAATTCATTGGCAAGTACACCACATCTTCTTACATTTATTCGTTAAATCATGTAGATCTTCATCAAGTCTAAATAAATAAATGATTTAAAAAAATGTACTTATTGATAACTATACAACTTTTAATTCCAAATGATTATGTTTATCTAACATAGAATTATTATCAGCGGAGACATATACACACTAAGTCTAAACTGGTTTAAAAAATTATTGTCACATGTATATGTAATAGTGTGTTTTTATGTAAAAAAAAATCTGTGAATATCTACCACTACTGTTACCGGCTTAAGAGATCAGCTTTCTCGCGAGCTTTGAATAAACAAATCCAAACCAATACAAGAAGTAATTGTAACAGGATGCTGTTACGAAGTCTCCCAAACAAATCTCCCATAACTCCCCATTCATATGGTCCCATGTTCATTTGATTTGATTTTTTGTCCCATACAAGAATATATATGCCTTACGTGTAGGGATCTCCTCCATTTACAAGTTTTCAAACAGGAGGGGGTGGTGAGGACCCCCAAGGACTTGACCAACATTTCATTTGAGTTGTTTTATTGTCCCCTACGAGAATATATGATTTAGGGGTGGGGATGTTGACCGTTTACAAGTTTTCAAACAAGAGGGGGTGGAGTGACCCCCCCCCCCTCCCTTAGAGTTCCCTTTTATTTCATTTCATTTGTTTTATTGTCCCCCTACAAGAATATATATGGTTTAGGGGTTGGGATCTGGACCGTTTACAAGATAAAAGCACATTCTCAAATTGAACGGGGTGGGGGCGACCCCCAGGCACTTCCCTTTTATTTCATTTGTTTTATTGTCCCCTACAAGAATAAATATAGTTTAGGGGTGGGGATGTTGACCGTTTACAAGTTTTCAAACAAGAAGGGGTGGGGTGACCCCCTCTGAACTTCCCTTTATTTCACTTTATTTGTTTTATTGTCCCCTACAAGAATATATATGGTTTAGGGTGGGGATCTTGACCGTTTACAAGATAATAGTACATTCTCAAATTGAACGGGGTGGGGTGACCCCCAGGAACTTTCATTTAATTTAATGTGATTTGTTTTATTGTCCCATACAAGAATATATATGGTTTAGGGGTGGGGATATTGACCGTTTACAAGTTTTCAAACAAGAGGGATCAGGGTGACCCCCTAGGGACTTCCCATTAATTTCATTTCATTTGTTTTATTGTCCCCTACAAGAATATATATGGTTTAGGGGTGGGGATCTGGACCGTTTAAAAGATAATAGTACATTCTCATATTGAACGGGGTGAGGATGACCCCTGGGGACCTCCCTTTAATTTCATTTGATTTGTTTTATCGTTCCATTCAACAATATATATGGTTTAGGGGTGGGGATCTGGACCGTTTACAAGTTTTCAAACAAGAGGGGTCGGGGTGACCCCCTAGGGACTTCCATTTAATTTCATTTCATTTGTTTTATTGTAACCTACAAGAGTATATATGGTTTAGGGGTGGGGATCTGGACCGTTTACAAGATAATAGCACATTCTCATATTGAACGGGGTGGGGATGACCCCCGGGGACCTCCCTTTAATTTCACTTGATTTGTTATATCGTTCCATTCAAGATATATATGGTTTAGGGGTGGGGATCTGGACCGTTTACAAGATCAAAGCATATTCTCAAATTGAAAGGGGTGGGGATGACCCCCCAGGGACTCCCCCTATATATCATGTGATTTGTTCTATTGTCCTATAATAATTTCTGAAGACTGCATGTATCTATCACTTACAGTTTTCAAGTTATATTCATTTGAAAATTTTAGAAAATAAAATCCCATAGGGTTCTATAGTAAACCCCTTCCTCCTTTCTACCCCCAAAATACCCCTTAATAGACCCCAATGCACAAACGAAAGATTGATGGCTCACCTAGACATATTAGTCTACCATATTATGAAATCCTAAGTCAATCTGACAAGCGGTTTTGGAGAAACGCTGCGGACAAGTTCATTTTTTAAAGTGGCGGAAGAGGAAGTGGAAGTGGAAGTGGAAGAAGAAGAATAAAAATAATAAGAACTGAGCAAAAACAATAAGTCTCCAAACTTTGTTTGGGAGACTTAACAAGTACATAAAATGCATATTTTTAATCACAATATAGAAACACTTAAATTGTAATACATATTTTTATGAATAATTCAATTTTATTAAATCTTTGTCAGTCAGGCATGTACAGCAGCATCAAGGGATTGTAAATATACAATTCCTTATTTACAATTCCTTGGCAGCATGTATTCTTCTATATTGTGACCTTATTTGAACTAAAAGAAAAAGAAGAAGAAGTCTGGAATTATCGCTATCTGTTCGACGGTCTAAAGATTACAGTATGTTATCGATCTAGGTGTTCTCGCTGAGGTCCGCGTTCTAAATCTTAAGCATTTCATTGGTCAGTAGATTTGCAATCTTTCAATCCAAGGTGTTCTCAATGGAGTCCGCGTTCATGTTTCAATAGGATAAACTATATTGTTAGTTTTCTATCCAAGTTAACAGAGTAGATTTTTTTTATCCGAAAAGACGGATTTTCCATCATGTTCTACAATAAAATTTGTACAACGATTGAATATTGTTTAATGCATAAATGTGCAGGTCTAGATCGAACTTGCTTTGCTTCGACGAAAGTACGAAAATAGAAAAATCACAGATTTATATTAAAACTAGAACGTTCAAGAACAGTTAAAGAAATCATCACAATTTTGTTATTGTTAGTTATTTTGTACAAATATAACTATAATGCGAACCCGAGGTTGTGAAATAGCACGTGAAATCGCAACTGAGCGTGAATTCTTTGGAAAAGCGACGGTTCTATGAATACCTATTGTCAATTTCAAGTTCTGTTTCGACATCATTGTAATATATGTCACTGGACGTTAAAACTCAATCCTTAATTTCGTCCTCGTCAAATAGTGCTGTTGGTTTCTTTTTATTATTATTACATACTAGTATACATGAATACACCACAAGTTATTCCTATGTAATGTCATTTACTAGATATTTAGTGCAAAGTAAATTTTAAAGATGAAAGTCGTATTAGTTCGATAATGCTTCAAACTTAATATAAACTGAGAATACATGTATAACTGCCATATTCCGAATCCCCGACATTCATTTGTGTAAATGAAGAAAAGATAACAATGATCGGTATCTGTGTGAATCTACGTCTCAATCAAGCTTCATACAGATGTTACAGAATATTCAAGATTTACAACTTTTCTTGAATATATGATTGCCAATGGAATAAACCATGCAGGAGATTTCAAACTAGCCCAATTAATTTGTGTGTGAACTATAACAACTGAAATCGTAATTCTGTTGTAGTGTATATTGGTCGTTTCTGTAACATGAAGGCGTATGGCAACCATACTACCATACTTAGTTCAAAAGTACACCACAACCCTTTTCTTTGTGCATAATACGCTCAGGAACATACATCTTACTATTTTGCATGGATTGGTAGTAAATGTAACTTTTTAACTGTAGTCCATTTGACATCAAAGTATCATACGGAGGCTAGGATTTATAAATCGGCTAGTCTGGATGACTTCGTACAATACCCCCGCTCCACATTCATTATAGTTTAAACATACATAATTTAAAGTTTAGATCCTTTAGTTTGTATATATATATGGATTTGACATTTAAATTTCGTATTGCTTAGTTCAACCTGCAACACATTTTATTTGATGTCACCAATGGTAAACATGTAAAATGAAACAATAACTTACTATAATACCAATGTAAACTTTTGTTGTATGATTATACAAACCGAGATCACAACTAGACTAGGTGTTGACACGCTCAAATTAACAAAATTGTGTTTCAAAGAACCAATGCACCAAATTGATTTCATAGGATTTAGTTTAACATTTAAACCAGTTCAAGGAATGTATTACTTGACAAGAACAATTAAAATGTAGGACAAATTTGGCTTACAACACGAACTTTGTTCAAAGAATAGTACCAAACATGTGACAAAAAGACGGGTATGTAACAGAGGTATCGCAATCACTGATGGATTGGTGGATAGTTACTGTTTGTTCAACGTTCAGTGACAAGTATATCATGTGCATATTGCAATACCAAATTAAACTAACTTTGAGCAGACGACAAAAGCGAAATTATGACAAATTTTATTTCCTAGTGTTATTTAGGAAGTCAAACATGTATATGGAAAGTAAATTTTACTATTATTTATTGAACAAGATAAGAGGATCAGTCACTATTATTTATTGAACAAAACAAGACTGAGTTCAAAACCGATAAAAGAAGTTTAAACCCGGTGAATGACACTCCTTATTGCTGAATTTGGGTTTGGGTTTGGCTGACCTAAATTTCTATTACGTTTTAAAACAATTATTCAAATTAAATATACAAATATTTTACTGGGTTTTTTAGGGGGGGGGGGGGGTGTCATTAACCTCAAAAAAAACTATACAGGCCTATAGTATTTTGAAGCATTTTTGAAGTATTCAAATATTATGAAACGTCTTATATTTTTTACAAATGCAAGGAACAAGCATGTCTGTCCAAAAATGATTGATATTTCAGAAAATTGTATAGTGTGTTCATTGTAAACGTAAACCAGAATGCATATAGTTGTCTCTACTTATAACAGTCACAAATCATTTCTAGAAATAAAAATCAGCGATTTACCATTCATGCAATAATATTTTGTCGAAAGTGATCGAGATAACATTATCAGGTAATTCAAGTTATCGGACACTTAATTTTATCCATAATATGTTATAATAGTTAATATCCGAGCCATAAAATACATTTATTATATCTGGCATAGTCCCAGATTATATTCTTTGTTAATATGCATCCTTCATTTAAAGTCTTGTTTTTCTTATAACACTTTACATCGTATATCAGGGGCACTGCCGAAAATAATCTTTCAAAAAGCAAATCTAAGTTGTAACCTTTAGAACTTGTATGTCTGATAATTTGATCACATGACAAGAAATTTTACAATAAACATTGGTCACGCACGATAGATTCTGATGTATGACATGTGCCGTTACAATAGCCAGTTTACACGCATCAGCGCACACATGTTTGTCGAATAGGTCAGTTGATTGGAGGAAAGTTACCGAAAACCACGCCTACCTTTAACTAATACCCAATCAAACGCCTTTGACATAAGCATAAATAATGCATGGGTAAGATTACAGAGATTTTGTTGCGTATTCAATATTTGAAAAAGTTTAAGACTCTTGATTCAAACTTAAAATTATAGAATATGCTCGTAATGCATTTTCGCAATTTCGTTAAATTTAATTTTATACATAATTTCACCTACCTGGTGAGGATAAAATACAAAGGAGTAGGTTCAGTAAGACCCCTTTTTTGCCCCAAAATATAGCAGTTTAACAAAGTTGTGATAATGTAATCGTTAAGCTATTTATTGGAAAGTAGAATGATTCTGCTACATAAATATGGGCTGTTTTTGACAATACAATGCACATATATCGGGTACTAGCATCATAAAGTCATGCTAAATTACTGAAATCTTCACAATTTTAGCATTTTAGTTAAATTTTAGATGGTTTCTGTCTAAAATGAAAGTGGCCGCATTCGTGTTCATTCATGATATTGAAACGTAAGTTGTATTTGATGATAATACATAATATATAATTATAAAGGTTGAGGATGAACACGGATGCGGCCACTTTCATTTTTGACAAAAACCATCTGAAAAGTGACGATTTTTGGCAAATTTGATAGATTTTTCATATTCAAGCTTGAATCGGAGCGTTTTTAATGACTAAATCAGTTAAAATCTTTCACAAATACTAATTGAATCAATTGAAATAGACACTTAAGTGTTTTAAAAGTGTCTAAAATATTTCGTCAGATGAACTTGAAAATTGAGGCCAAAATCGGCCCTTACTGGACCTACATCTTAAAAAAAATGCAAATTACAACTATTTCGAATTAAATGGTTGTGATAAATGGGTATCAAAATGTATTAAACAAAAAAAACAAAGACCAGTTTCAACAAGAATGCTTTGTTTTATTGCAGAATCGCATAAAAAATTCATGTTATCGTATTTTCAAAAACAATTAACAATTTGAAAACTGCTTTTCATTTTTACCTTACTAAATTCATATATTACGCAAATACGCATATGTGGTAGTCGTTACTTGCCGCTCAGTGAGTCTAGAAGGTGGTAGGATTTACAGAGAAGACAGAATATGTCGCCTCTGTGACACAAACAACATTGATGACGAGTTCCATTTCATTATGAATTGTAGAACATTTAAACTATAGAAAGAAGGAAATGTTTACGGAACTACTGTTAGTCAAACCTTAATATATCTTTAAAGTTGATCAACATTTTAACTCTTCAAATATTGTAATATAAGAAAAGCTATGTAAAAAATATAAATGTGAAAGTCAGCTCTCCATGTTAATTTAATTGTATCGTTTGCACGTGCATGTAATAATTTTACCTTATAGTTATGTTTATGTATGTTCTTGATAACTAGTAATTGAAGTTTTATGAGAAATAAAGTATTCGTATTCCTTTAAACCATAAATTACAGTACACGAAGACAGCCTAAGGGTAACGTACAAGTGAATATATCATAAAGATTATATTTAATCCTCATCCGTACGCGTCCTTGTAAATGCAAAACTCTGGATTTTACTTGGTTCAATGTTCAGTGGTAAGTATTTCATTTATGCGCAGGTCCTGAGACAGAAAATCGAATTATTCATTCATTTATGGTCTTCAAAAATAACGATTGCGGGATGATGGACAGGAAGACTTCAAGCGTAAGAGTGTGAACTAGCTGTCAGTAACTTAAGTACTCTCAGATCTTTTCTTGCTAGTGTCTTTTTGTTGTTCTGGTACACAAGTGAATCTTTCATTGTTGAAGACCCTTTAGCGACTATAAAAGATGAACAGGAATAAAAACGCTGACCATTGATAATTTGTATTTTTGTTAAGCATTGACTTCGTGTGCGATTACTGTCCATGTATGTTTACTCCATATTCCTTTATTTTCTATAAAAGCGTTTGTCTTGACAGTAGGTTGACACGACTTATGACGTTACGCCACTAGTTATCGTTCTTGACGTTATCGAATAACGTTCACACAAACAAGTCAATGCAAGCCGGTTCAGCATCACAAAGTGATTCAATAATAAAAAAAAATAGTTTTGGAAACTATTTGACATTTTTATGGTAACTTTTTCCAGATGCAGAGTGTCGAAAGTTTGTATGCAATACGTAACGGTAAACGTTTTGACATTGGTTGCTTTATCGTGTTCCAGCAATTCTTCTTCTCATTTTTAACCTTTAAAAATGAATTACTATATACTTTTAATTTATATTCTCCTTTTTTTAATATTTAAGCATCTGCACGATTTATTTCTATGTTCTTATGAAAAATAGACTGAGTTTTATCACTTTATTTCATTTTTAGTTTATTTTGCAATAAATACTTTTCATGATGCACGCTGTATCCTCATGAAATTTTGTTTTGAAAATAAAAATCTTACATGTATCTTTAGAAACTTAGGATGATGTGTAAAAAACGGGAATTCGTACAACTATTAATTCGTGTTAAAATGGTCGTCAAAATCACCGCTCGGACAAAATGGAAAAAAGGAAATTGATTTGGATGAGAATACGGATAGAATAAGTCGAAAAAGTACAATACAAGCAGACTTTGAAACTCAAACAGAAAATAGTTTGTTAGTATGGAAATTCAATGTAAAAAAAAAAGTGGTTTAACTTGGTTATTTTGCCGAATAACATTCTTTGTGTTCCAAATGTAAACAGTCTCATAAAACCGTTATAGTTTAGGAAACATTTTAAAAATAAAGTGCTAGCTAGACCAAGTTTACACAGGACATACAGTAACATCGGAATCAGGCCTGAGAAGGTTACCGTAGGCTGAGAAATACATAGAAACTTGATTCGGAAAAAAACTAAATAAAAAAAATCAGGTCCCGTTAGAGTCTGATTAAAGCCAGTCCCAAGTATCCACTTGCGTCTATAAACTCAAGCTAATAGTTGGGACTGGCTTTAGTCACTAAGTGAGACTTGTTTCGTTATAAAAAAAATTCTCGAAATTTACAAGCAAACGACTGACTTATTAGTATTCAAATAGCAGAAAGAGACTGAAATAGCTAGATCTTGAAATCATTTAGATTTTCTATTCGTGTTAATTTCCGCTTGCATGGGTACTCGCTGGTAGTGTAGTTTTTTTTGTGTGTGATTTGAGTTGGAAAGGATGTACATGTATAAGTTCGGAGACATAACGACTAAAAGAGAATTAACATAGTTGCCTTGTTAGGCCATGAGGGGCAAATTGCTCATAATATACCCTCATTGTCCAGTGTCAGTCCAAATTTTTCTGAAACATTTTCCCGGATCGGCTCTATTACAAAACCTACCTAGTATTGTATTCAAGTTAGTGTTAACTTGTTCTCGTCCTGAACATGCATGAAATATTTGCCACTGGACGTTAAGCAACCAACAATCAATCCTACAATTTACACCCGTTACTTGAAACTTTAGTTGTTAAAATTTAAAGCATTGCCTATAATTTTTTCAAAGAAATCGACAAAATTTACGAACATTTAGGCAAAAAGAAATATATACGTTACCGCTTGATAATTATAGAAGTGGGGTAACATGAGACTTTATTTATAAAAAGTACAAGTACAAATAAAATAAAAAAATATATATGTAACATATTATTTGTACACCAGTTTGCTGTTAGAACGATTATTAGAGATATGGGATATGCAATTTATAAGATAGCTACAGTTGGACATTTAACTACATCAAAACCAAATACACCAAGCAAATTAATTGTGACTAATGCTAATTGGACGAGTATCTTTTTATTTCTAATTTGTAGTCAGTTTACTAAACGACGGTTCACTAAATAGGAAAGTTTAATTATCACAGTAACATTTCAGTCTCCTAGTACATATTTGTTTAAGTCCTAAAACTTTTGTTCTTCTGGAGAAAATTCCAACCATAATGAAATAAGGAGGTGCGGTAAAATTGCCAATTAATCAACTTTCTACCAAATACAAAATGACGGAAATGTTAGCTTGCTTACATTGCTACTTCATTTTATATCTCAAAATTACCATTCCATTATATGAACTGCATATTCAAAAATATGTTTTGTCACCAATATCCTAATAGAGCACGTATCATCATATTGTTTCACCCGTGTCCGTTCTACCGTCAATCGCGCTTTTGGTGTATACATATAGGGTTTATACGGCTTATTATTAAGGACTGAGTGCTGTCTTTTTGCTTCAGGTTTAAATTATGTACCTGGTGTTACCAAAAATGTACTCATATTAAAGGTGCGCATTTCGTCTTGGTTTCCTTAATTTTTTGTTCATGACAGGTTGCTGGATTAGACGTTTTGATAAAAATAAAAAGGCACGCAGACTCCGGCTTACATCTCCTACATGTGGAATTCCAAGCTGAACCTTTTATATGTCGCATTTGCAGTTCGTTTTACTTAAAGAATGCATGTATGATCTCAAGATTTGTTTCGTAAATAATTTTCGACAAATGACACTGTTGAACTTTGTGAAATTTTTGCATACAATTTGCACTGTTTGTCCGACTGACTGAGCTTGTATTGTATTGTCCCGAACATGCATGAACTATTTGCCACTGAACGTAAAACAACCATAAAAAAACGAGCAATTATGAAACTGTTTACTGAATCATATTTTAAAGTACTATATTTCTGCATGGATGAAGCAACGACACCACCATTGCCTTAAATGTTGGAGTAAAAAACTCAGTAATTCAAATGAATCACACGTGAAATTTTCATGTTATTTTCACGTGAACTTTGCAAAAATATGAAGGTATTTTTCATGATTTTAATTAAATTTTAGAAAAAAAGATATTATTTTAATAATGTTATTGTTAAAATTAACGTGCATTTAACGTCTACCAAATTTCGGTGATTTATGCATGAACCATTATCATAAGTTTCACGTGTAACCAACCAGTATAAGCAAGTTTCAAGTATTTCAAATGACAATTTACACTTAGACTATAGTCACACAGTAGGACAGTAAATGAACAAAAGACAAGTAAATCAGAAACATGCATGGATCACGCAAAAACATGCAGGGCGACACCGGAGTAATGGGAGTTTGATTCTTGCATGACATTCGCCGTGAAAACAATTTGATATGAAGACAAGCCTTTGTTTCAACTTTGTTTTAAAATTTCCAACATAAGGCTGTTACGGCCCAGGTCAATGTTCTTAAGCATCACATATTTTTATTTCATTTTATTGTTAGCTTTCTTAAATAAATATTCACATATTATAGATTATATTTTTTATAATTTCTTTTTTGTTCAATTTGAGTTTAACACTATTTCTGATTTCTTTTTTATAAATTTTAAATGTCTTTTTCTTTTTTTCTTCATCTTTTTGAAACCCTGGTTTTGTATTACCACTGACCAGTTCAGTAAAGAAACAGCTGCTTCATGTTTGCTTAAATGTGTTTGTAACCAATCTATAGCTAACATGCTATTATTTCCATATATATATATATATATATTGGTGGTGTTTAACGACCTTGACTGGCTATACAGCCCTCGCACGGTCGGCTCGGTGCCCGACGGCGTTTGGTGAGCTTTATCATATTTTGATGCCATGGGTCAGGAACAAGTAGTGGGATCGCAATATGTAGGCCGCCATCTTGGTTTTGGTGAGTTGTTTTTGGTTTGTTGACTATTTTGATGTTGGTTTACTTCACAACGGCTGCTTTCAGGGCCAGTTTGGTCAGCTTGGCAGCCCGCTACCCTCGATGATGGAGTACTGGTAGATGATCTCGGACGTAGTTCGAAAGATGACAGGAAGCATTATCAGGACCAAAGCCGTGAGGCAGTGAAATGAAGGTCGTATCACCCAACAGCCTAGGATACAGCCCTCGGACGTTAATCGGCATAACACTCCCCATGATACAATGGTTTTGGAGTGCATGTTAACGCGGGTACGCCAACTACTACGTCTATCTGTACGGCATGGATTGGTTTCTGTCATCTTAAGTAGTAAGTCGTTGATATCTAAGTGTAAACCCTCATCAAAGATAGCGGGTAAAGGAGAGCTGGCCCAGCACGTCCGTTCAGCTGTAATTAGATAAAGGCAGATGTGGTGTGAGTGCCAATGAGACAACTCTCCATCCAAATAACAATTTAAAAAAGTAAACCATTATAGGTTAAAGTACGGCCTTCAACACGGAGCCTTGGCTCACACCGAACAACAAGCTATAAAGGGCCCCAAAATTACTAGTATAAAACCATTCAAACGGGAAAACCAACGGTCTAATCTATATAAACAAAACGAGAAACGAGAAACACGTATATATTACATAAACAAACGACAACTACTGTACATCAGATTCCTGACTTAGGACAGGTGCAAACATTTGCAGCGGGATTAAACGTTTTAATGGATCCAAACCTTCTCCCTTTTTCTGAAACAATAGCATAACATCACAACATAGAAAAACATACGATAAAATATCAATTGGCAGACTTTACTCAATCAAAAAACGTATGATTACACAATGAACGAATAAATTTGATCTGCGATATCTGAATACAAATGCACAGTTAAATAAATATTAGAGACAAACATTCATGACCAAAAAGCTGACAAACAAATTCAAACACACTGAGAAATATTTAACCAATCAATGTTCACTATAGAAAAAAAACCGGTTTTTTATAATCTTGAAGTTTATACAAATGTTGTAAGAATAAGTGAAAAATTGAGGATATTACAAATAATCAAAGTAATGACTGAGACGTGAATCGTTTTGAATGGATTGATGTGATGTTATTTCCATATTTTTTATTCCGTGTCTATATATAGTCTCGATCCGGGAGACAAGATTTATTTTGTCTGTTGGTTGCTTGGCTAGCGTAAACTAATCGATTTACCTCATACTTTGAAGTTAGATGGGGATTGTTTTTGAATAAATGCTTTAATTTTAGTAATCTCTGATGTATTTATGATGGCTTGGTTTGAAGCGAGAACAGACGAATTATGCGGACTAGTCCTTAAATTAAAGGACGCGAAAAGATATATTAATGTAACTTTTTTAAAGTTCAAGTTGATCAATTATTGATTTAAAAGAATAAATCAAATTTATTTTCTCGAGGAATAAATCAAATCAGGAACATATATATTGTTAGGTATACTGTTCCCAAATTGAATAGTATACAAATCCTAGTTCTTATATTATAGTAATAATTATTCATCGGCGAAAAGGATAGTATCTTTATTGTGTTGGAAGAATCGTAAAAGTGTTTTATGTTCTAAATTCTATTTATTTACTCGGACATCGTAGAGTTTAAAATTCTTCTTTTTTTACCATATTGGACTTCATATTGTGTATTGATTTGAAACACGAACGCGGACCTCGATGAGAACACCTGGATTGAAAGTTTGCAAATATTCCGACCAATGAAATTCATTTTGCTATGTAACGCGAACTTCAACGAAAGCACCTAGATGAAATATTGTGTATTGAATTGAAACATGAACGCGGACCTCGATGAGAACACCTGGATTGAAAGTTTGCAAACGTTCCAACCAATGAAATTCATTTTGATATGTAACGCGAACTTCAACGAAAGCACCTAGATGAAATATTTTATGTATACGACAATTAGTTTTTATTAAGACATAAACGCTCAAATATAGTTAATAAAAATTATATCAGAGCAACAATGCATAATTGTTTCTTTTCCATTCTTGTTTATTTAAATAATGTTTATGTTGATTTCAATTTGGTAGGTAGACTTATATTAAATGCCCTAAACGTAAATATACGGTGTTTTTTAAAATGCATTAGACGTAAGATAATGTCGACTTAGAGAAAGTCAAGGTTGTAAAACTTAAATCAACCAACCCATCGTTATCGAAGACTAAAATTTATCTCATATAAACAGAATATATGTTCATAGCAAGACTTTGTGTACGTCACGGTGCATGACAGCACACTAATCCCTGTACAAAATCGGAACCACAATTCACAATTTCGTATTGTGCTGTTTTCCACAATTTACGCCCGTTTCGTGTCAGTGACCGATATTACAATTTGACACAGTTTTAAAAGTTTATTGAGCTGTTCCTTCATTTACAATGTTGTGCAAGACTTAACTGTTTATTAAATTCAACAAATGTCAGCAGTATCTTCATTAATTTTATTATTTAACACAACATTGTTTTTATTACAAGCTATTTCATATATCAATATACAGCTAGGGAATATTTGTTGTTGACCGAAAATATAAGATACATCGATTTAAACTATGTGAAAAATAAATAGTTTTTGTAAGTTACTTTAATTTCCGTGTCTATATTTAATTTACGAGTACACTTTAGTAAAACAGAAAAAGAGAAACGGAAATATACAGGAATACCTAAAGTTTTGTAAGTCATTGCAATGGACCATACATTACTTACATGTCACAATTTTTCATAGCACTCAGCAAGTTTTGAAACGAATATGTGAGATAAAGATCTACTGCATTTGGGCAAATTAAAAATATGTTAAACATCTAACTATTTTATTTTTAACAGATTCACAAGTTTTGAATCTTTTAAACCGTGCATCAATATTTTATTGTTTTTATTTAAATTCCTTATATGTTACGTGTATTGATCATTTATTTGTTTAAATTGTGAAGTATATGCCTTTAATAAGAATACACGCATTTATATATATATAAGTCGATAAAGATTGAAACAAATAAACGAAAGATACATCGATGTTTTTTTGCTTGAGTGATTTACCTGGTAAAAGCTCGGGTCTCAACACGGTTTAAAACGAATTCATACCAGTTTGAAATAGTTTAACGGGGGCGTGGCCTATTTGTTTGACGTAACTTACCGCCAACTTGACTTAAATTGAACGACTGCAAGCAAATCTATTTGACTGGCATTAAAATGATTTGATATGCATTGAAACAAATTTTATTTCGTTGTAACACTTCCGGGACCAAATGAGATTGTGCTGCGCATGTGTGAACTTCAGAGTGCTGATAGCTCTTGGGCAGTTCGGACGTAGTTTGAATTGTCCTAACTTCAGATTAAATTAAATCAACGTAGTTGGTTTTCATTTTATCATTAATAAAATTTGATATAAAATAAAATAAAAGTTAGTAATCACCGGATGTAATTCGGGAAACATTTACGACTTTTACCTGTTTTCGGCACTTTGCCGTAAACCGGTTATAAAGAAAACACATGGCGGAGAAAATGATAGAAAAGGGGTCCGCCTCAAAAAGAAAGTCTTCGCATGAAGACATCAGTAATACGGACGAAGATGAACTTTTGTCCGAAAAGATTAATTCCGTTTCCAGCGCGGCTGGTAAAAGGAAACATGAGTCGACAAAGTCGAAAGCTTCCGCGGGTGGCGGAGCAAACACTTCAAATTCAAGTGTAAAGGGTAAGAAACCAGCGAAGGTTACTAGTAATACTGAAACTCAAAACCCTGGCCCTTCTACCTCTGCAAAAGTAGACAATCATGATGCAATCATGGCAATGTTGGTCTCAATCCAAGAAGGTCAGAAAAGGCAATCTGACGATATAAAGTCTTTAAAAGACAGGGTACAAGATATTGAAGAATATGACGAGGTTAATAATTATGATGATAATTATGATGAAGATGAAGAAAACCCCCATGATGATGGGGAAAATGTAGACAATGAAAGTGAACCACCTGCAAAGAAGCAGAACAAAGATGATAATAGGTTTTCATCTATGGCAAAGAGATGTAAGGTTCAAGAAATTTGTGATGTCAAAATTGATGAGGTCTTGGCAAATAATGTCAATGAGTTGTTCAGGAATGGTATGAATGAGGAACAATACTCTGATTTAACTAAAGATGAAAACAATGCCAGACCTGAAAATTGTGAAGGTTTGTCTATAGTAAGAATAAACCAGCTCATGTGGAATGTAATTTCACCAGGAGCACAATCTGCTGATAAAAATTACAATTTCTTGAAAGAACTATTGTAAAAGCAGCAACAATTCTAACAAAAACTGTCAACAAAATGGCTCTTGACGAAAACAACAATGCCAATGGTAACTCCGGTAGTGGGGAATACATTGACAAATGTAATGATGTATTGGCTTTGTTGGGCCATGCAAACCGCCAATTGAATATGACTAGAAGGGATTTTTTAAAGCCCGAAATGATGGCAGAATATGTGCCTCTCTGCTCACACTCTGTTCCTTACACAAACAACCTTTTTGGAGATGATGTCTCCAAAGTTGCAAAGGACATTGAAGATTGTTCCAAAGTGGGAAACAAGTTGAAGTTTGGCAATGGCAGAGGTAGAGGCGGAGGCTTCTTCAGAGGTGGTAGAGGAGGCCACAGAGGTACATTTAGTAGAGGTGGCTACCGTGGAGGAAGAGGTGGCTTCCGAGGAGGAAGAGGTCGAGGTTCCGGCCCTATTCCAAAAAACTCCCAGAGAGGAGGAAATCCACAGAAGTATTAGATACATCAAATGAAGTAAGTCATTGTTTTAAAGCTGGTGTATTGAAAAAGTTTTCCAATGAATGGGAAAAAATTACCTCTGACAAATTTATTTTAGATATAGTAAGCCATTGTCATATAGAGTTCATAGATAATGTTGAACCTAAGCAAGACATTTTTAACGTAAAATCTGTCTTTAACTCAAAAGAAAGTGATATTGTTTCAAATGAAATTCAAAAATTACTGGCAATTGATGTTATCAAAGAAGTTCGGTCAATGAAAGACCAGTTTTTATCGCCTATATTTTTAAGGCCAAAAAAGAATGGAGAATATAGAATGATTTTGAATCTTAAGAAGTTAAATGAATACATTGAGTATCATCATTTTAAAATGGACACTTTTGAAAGTGCCATTAAACTTGTAACTAGCAAATCATATATGGCTTCTATTGATTTGAGACATGCTTATTACAGTGTTCCAATTGCAGAGGAACATCAAAAGTTTTTACGGTTTTATTGGAACGGAAAACTTTTTCAATACACATGCTTACCTAATGGGATTTCCTCCGCACCTAGAATATTTACTAAATTATTAAAACCTGTTTACTCTAGTCTTTGAGTTTTAGGTCATGTGAATGTTGGTTACATAGATGATAGTCTTTTATTAGGAGAGACTATAGAAGAATGCAATAAAAATGTAAATGACACAATTGAATTAATGTCAAAATTAGGATTTGTCATACATGAAGACAAATCTGTTTTTCAACCATCAAAACAAATAATATTCTTGGGTAACATTATTGATTCAGAAAATATGATTATAACCCTTACTGCAGACAAAAAACAAAACCTAGTAAAATAATGTAAATGGTTACTGCAGAGAAACTTAGCTAAGATTAGAGATGTAGCAAAAGTCATTGGACTTATAGTATCCTCTTTTTCTGCCGTTGAATTCGGTAAATTGTTTTATCGTAACCTTGAAAAGGAAAAAATTATAGCTTTAAAAAACTCAAAAGGAGATTTTGAACAAAGCATGCTTATTTCTAATCAGATGAAAGGAGATTTAGAATGGTGGGTTGCTAATGTGTCTACTGAATTAAGACATATAAGCCATGGCAGTCCACAAATTGTGATTCAGACAGATGCCTCATTGTTAGGCTGGGGTGGCATATTAAGTGATAATGAAATTGGAGGTAGATGGACAGATGAAGAATAAAAAAATCACATAAATTATTTAGAAATATTAGCTATATATTTTACATTAAAATCCTTTATTCATCTGATCATAAATAAGCATGTGAAGGTTCTTACAGACAATACTACGGCAGTGGCCTACATATCAAATATGGGCGGCACAAAGTCCATAGATTGCAATACAATTTCAAGACAGATTTGGTTGTTTTGTAAAGATAATGACATCTGGTTGACATGCACTCATATAGCAGGCAAAGAAAATCTAGCAGACAAAAAATCTAGAGAATTTGATGACAAATTAGAATGGAAATTGGAAAGGTCTGTTTTTGACCAATTATGTACTTTGTGGCAAAGGCCAGACATTGATTTGTTTGCATCTAGATTAAACTTCCAATTAGAAAATTACTGCTCTTGGAAGCCAGATCCATTATCTGCATTTATTGATGCATTTAGTATAAATTGGTCATATTTTCAGTTTGTCTATTTGTTTCCTCCTTTCAGTTTATTGAGCCGGTGCATTTTCAAAATCAGAGAGGACGGTGCAAGAGGAGTAGTAATAGCTCCATTTTGGCAGACACAAACTTGGTTTCCGAGACTAATGCAGTTGTTAACAGACAATCCAATCGTTCTTCCAAAGAACAAGAAGATTTTGAATCTTCCTCACGATCCACAATCTGTTCATCCTTTACACAAGAAAATGAAACTAATTGCATGTCCAGTGTCAGGAGTAGCTTCAGAGAACGAGGATTTTCTAAAGAAACAACCCACATACTCATGTCGTCTTGGAAATCAAGTACAAAGAAACAGTACCAAGTGTATATCAGGAAATGGTTCAAATATTGTAACAAAAAACAAATTAATTGCTTTCAAATTTCTGTAGGAACAGTGCTTGAATTTTTTACAACTTTATTTAAGGAAGGTAATTTAGGTTATAGTAGTTTAAATCTAGCTCGAGGAGCTCTTTCGTCTTTAGGACTTACTATTGACAGTATTCCAGTTGGACGTCATTCAATGGTGATAAGATACATGAAAGGAATTTTTAATCTTCGTCCACCCAGACCTAGATATGAATCTACATGGGACGTTAGTAAAGTACTTCATTTTTTGCGTAGCCTATTACCAGTGAAATATTTAAAATTGAAAGATTTAACTTTAAAACTTACGATGTTAATAGCTTTGACAAATGCAGCTCGAGCTCAATCAATTCATTTAATGAATGTTAATCATGTACATAAAATGAAGGGAGAATTTATTTTTGTTTTGAATGAACTTGTTAAACAAAGCCGACCTGGTTATAAGGAGCCAACTGTAAATATAAAGGCTTACCCTCCAGATAGGAGACTTTGTGTATATACTGTGTATAAAGAATATGTATTTCGTACCAAATTGTTTAGAGGGAAACATGAACCGTTACTTTTAAGTTATGTGAAACCACATCAGCCTGTTTCAAGAGATACAATTTCTAGATGGATAAAAGTAGTAATGGCAAAAGCTAATATTGACACAACAATTTTCAAAGCTCACAGTGTTAGATCTGCATCAGTTTCTAAAGCAAAGATGAATGCAGTGCCTATTTCTCGTATCTTACAAAAAGCAGGATGGTCAGATGCAAAAACATTTGCAAAATTTAATAATAAAAAGATTGAAAAAGATGAAAATTCTTTCAGCTTTAATGTGTTGAAGAATTAATCATAAGGTAAGACATTATATATTTCTTATCTTAGTATTCAGTTTTATCATTATGGCTTTAAAGTCTCATTTGGTCCCGGAAGTGTTACAACGAAATAAAATTTAACAATTAAACGAGTCTTGCCTTGGTAAAAGGCGAAGTTTAATTGTAATTTTATGAGTTGTGTAAACACTGAAGGGATTAAATGCCACACCCTCCCTCCCTAGTTAAGGGAGACCAATATGTAGTTATTGTGGGTCATATGTATATGTATTTCGTTGTTTGTCATATTGATAAAACTTTACTTTGAAGACTGAAGTTCACACATGCGCAGCACAATCTCATTTAATCCCTTCAGTGTTTACACAACTCATAAAATTACAATTAAACTTCGCCTTTTACCAAGGCAAGACTCGTTTAATTGTTAAATTAAAAATGATTTTTAATTTTTGTCAATCTTTATCAAATGACGATTAATCTCATTTAAACAGCGTTAATGCGTTTTTGTCCGATCAAGTTAAATTCGGGTTACTAGTGTTTGTTAAGTTGTACCATGTGTGCTTCTATTGAGCAGTCAACAATTCTTACACAATAATGTTTTGTTAAGGAGGCTCGCGGGTACAAAAATTCCTGCCAAAAAATTAACATTTTTCTTTTCGTAACAAATTTTATTAATTACACTATTAGTTATTACTTTATGATATGATACAAAAATTAACCAAAAAAATCGATTTGGTTTGGCCCCAGGTGACTTTTAAAATGTGTATATCCTTGAAAAAGTTTTTGGCATTACAATTGAAATATCTTTTTTTACTCATCGGTGACCTATATTTTGTTATTATTGTTTTCAAATAAGCTTTACATTAACTAAATAATTGTGTAATTAAGTTAAGTAAAGTGTTGTAGGAAGATTTAATGACTTGAGAATTTCAGGAATAGGTACTTGGTGACAGGAAAATATTTTTTTTTATCCCTTCTTCTTTATTTCAAAAATTCCCATTTTTTTTTGTTTTCTGTTAATTACAGTGTGAACATATATTTAGTATATTGTGAAAGAGGGACGAAAGATACAAAAGGGACAGTCAAACTCATAAATCTAAAACAAACTGACAACGCCATGGCTAAAAATTAAAAAGACAAACAGAAAAACAATAGTACACATGACACAACATAGAAAACTAAAGAATAAACAACACGAACCCCACCAAAAAAAAGGGGTGATCTCAGGTGCTCCGGAAGGGTAAGCAGATCCTGCTCCACATGTGGCACCCGTCGTGTTGCTTATGTGATTACAAATCCGGTAAATAGTCTAATTCGGTAGGTCACATTCATAAAAGGGAAGGGGATTGTAGTTACGACGTAAGGAACATATCCGATATCATTTGTGAAACGGTTATTCCATAACGGTCAACCAACTCGTGATGGCGTCCGTAAAATTTACGAAGGGATGATTTCAACTTCACCATTTGGAACTCTTGGTTTAATAGCTTCCTTGTGAGCAGTAACCCTCTATCAAGAAAAGCATGATAGGAAATGCAAGCACGGGAATATCGTATCAATTGGGAGATATATACCCTGTATGCAGGTGCTGCTGGAATGTTGCTACTTAGAAATGGAAAGTTCACAATTGGAAAGCTGAAATCATCTCTTTTGTCGTAAAGTTTTGTTTTCAACTGACCCTCATTGTCAATTTCTAGATGTAAGTCAAGATATGAAGCCGACTTAACTGTATCTGTAGTATCCTTTATCTCCAATTCGATGGGATAGATGCGTTCCACATAGTCACCAAATTTTGAATTGTTTAGTGAACATGCAAGTCAGGAGCCTGTAAATAATGGTTGTCGTTTGTTTACGTGTCGCATATTTGTTTTTCGTTCATATTTTGAACATAAATAAGGCCGTTAGTTTTCTCGTTTGAATTGTTTTACATTGTCATTTCGGGGCCTTTTATAGCTGACTATGCGGTATGGGCTTTGCTCATTGTTGAAGGCCGTACGGTGACCTATAGTTGTTAATTTCTATGTCATGTTTGTCTCTTGTGGAGAGCTGTCTCTTTGGCAATCCTACCACATCTTCTTTTTTGTAATCAATGGAATTTTGTAAAAAATTTAATGACTGGAGAATTTCAGAAAAGGTATTAAAAGTCAAAGGTACAAATGTACCTTAATTGGGATAGTTGTTTTCTAGCCCGGCGCATCCTTTTTTTCCAAAAATTCCCCTTTCGTTTTATTTTCTATTAAATATAATAACACATGGATATTTTAGCGCGAATTAAATGTATCTTATGTACATTCTTTACTATAAATTGCATATTTGTTTTTCGTTCATATTTTAGAAAAAGTATCAAAAGTCAAAGGTACCTTGGGATAGTTGTTTTCTAGCCGGGCGCATCCTTTTTTTTCCAAAAATTGCCCCTTTTTTTCATTTTCTATTTATTATAATAACACATGGATATTTTAGCGCTAATTAAATGTATATTATGTACATTCATTACTATAAGTTGCATATTTGTTTTTCGTTCATATGTTGTACATATAGATAAGGCCGTTACTTTTCTCGTTTGAATTGTTTTACATTGTCATTTCGGGGCCTTTTATAGCTTACTATGGGGTATGGGCTTTGCTCATTGTTGAAGGCCGTACGGTGAACTATAGTTGTTAATTGCTGTGTCATTTTTGTCTCCTGTGGAGAGCTGTCTCTTTGGCAAACATACCACATCTTCTTTTATTGAAATCAATAAATTTTTGTTAAAGATTTAATGAATTTCAGAAAAGGTATCAAAAGTCATAGGTACTTTGGGACATGACAGTTGTTTTTCTAGCCCGGCTCCTCCTTTTTTCCCCAAAAATTCCCCTTTGGTTTCTATTAATTTCAATAACACATGGATAATTTTAGCGCTTATCTGTATAGTATGTACATTCATTACTATAAATAAAGTGTATTTGTTTTTTACTTTCAATTCTCACTTTAATTACTAATCGATCCACGGGCCAGCGGTCATTGATATATTATACAGACTCTCTCAATTAATAAACTCTGTGACCGCCGTGGATAGTTAACTTGAAAATGTTATCAGATAGAAAATACTCTTTATTCGTAGTATATGTATGTTCAAAGTAGAAAATACTCTTTATTCGTAGTATGTATGTTCAGAGTATAAAGAAACCGCAAACCCGAAGTCTAATCTGACTTAACATTTCGTCCAATGTCGGAATTGTATCCGGACGCTTTTTTTCTGGACATAGACGCATGATGATTAATTTATTGTGGAAAGAAGAGAAGCGACACACAAAATGAGGTCTTCTCGTTTAATAGTATAGATATTACCTCTTTTCTCCTATTAGTTCAACAGAAAAAAAAGTACCTTTACAAAAATGTATGCTTCTTTCGAAGGCAATACAAAAGAAGATGACCTCGTTTCAAGCAACAAGTAGCATTTACAACCTTAAGTTTAAACTCTTATTGTAAATGACAGAAATATGATAATAATACCTTAAATTATGATTCATCCTCATACTTTAGTTCATCCTATGAGAGATTGAGCAAAACCAACACGCACATTTGTTTTACAATTATGCAGTTTTAAAAATCATAAAATAAAAATCTCATTTTATATTTTGGACAAAAAACTATTTACAGTTTTAAGTATTTTATAAAAGAAAATGATTCGCTAAGAACTTCCAAAAATGCTCCGGTGTAGAAATGTTCATGATTAATTCGAAAAAAGTCTGTATATGAAATGACACCAGTTAAATCAGTAAATCGAGCATAGAGCAAGATGATGTGTGTTAGTAGTTCTGTATGAAAATGTTTAAGTTTTCAAATGATGTGGGTGAACATGTTAACGATCATAGAAAAGCGTACGACCTTCAACAGTGAGAAAACTCCATAACTATAGTACCTCAAAAAGGTATGAAGGCCCCAACGTGAAAAATATGTAAAAAAAATAATTGAAAAAAGTAACAGCCAAATATGTAACATGTGTAACAAAATAGTTTACTAAAAACAAATATGACAGACGTAAACTAACGATAACCTCGGAAATACAGACTCCTGAGTTAAGATATGCAAATACAGAATGTGGCAGGTTAAACATTTGCTATGGCGACAATATTTCAACTAACCTTGGACAGTAGTGTAGCGGCACAATACACGTCAATAAATCAAAAACCAAATATGAGAAATAGTACCAAATACTTACCACTTTTAAAATTACAAGCATTAGATAAGCACACATATACGGTGGCGGGGTTAAAACTGTTTGAAGGCGCAAACCGTTACTAACATCAGACAGTGGTTTTAGAGTACACCATAGCATAATTAAATAATTATTTAAAAAGAGCTCAACTCCTCTTTATTATAATATCGATATAAAATAATATAAAAATGAATATATACCAGACGTTGCTATACCTTGCTGTTGTACTTTTAAAGTTTCAAACTACTTAATTTAACATGAGCTACATGACGGGTGGCACTTGTGGAACAGGATCTGCTGATCGTCAAGAGCACATCAGATCATCACCAGTTTTATGTGGTACCATGTTTCTCAGTCTTTAGTTTTCTATGTTGTGTTTTGTGTACTATTGTGTTTTCTTGGTTTTTTTTATGCCATGGCGTTAGAATTCTAAATTTGAACAACGTCCTTCTGGTATATGTCATCTACTCTATTATAGAGTATTGATGATAGCGTAAAAAACGATTGTTGTCGCAATCTTGCTTGCAATTATAAATATATCTATAACCTTTGTACACGGGAATACATATATACAACATAGTTTCAACATGAAAGAGAACGTTCGATTCGTATCACTGTATTTGAAATACGAAGAATACATGTAACTACTTAGTTTACTGCAACTGTAACTCACGATCGTTTCTTTTCTTTTCTTTTTTTTTGTGGGGGCGGGGGGATAGAGGGGGTTATATAGTTTACTTGTACATTGTAGTACATTATTTATTGTTTGTATTAAGTTTTAAACATGTTAAATTGATGGAACATATTGAATTTATATTTTCCAAATGTTGGCGTACGTTCGAGACACACACTAGTTATTTATTTCGTACTTAAATTTGATTGAAGTGAAAGTGTACACTCTTTTCTTTCTTCCATTGAGAACAACAAAAATTTCGAAAGATGTCATTCAAAAAGTTTTGTATAATTGGAATGCGGAAATAAAGGTTATGTACACACAAAGATGGTAATGCAAAAATGAGAGAAAAGGACCGCTTACTACATTTATTACTGCACACAACATGAAGGATCTGACTCGAGCTTCGATTTTTAGAAGCTGATTCAGAAACTTGTGTACACTTTAATCACACTGACCTGACAACGTTTGATGAGTAATATACTTTGTACCATTTGTTTAAAGTATGTTATAATATACTGAATATAGTTTGCACCATGATTATGACTATAGGCCAATTTAAAAGCAAATTATAAAATTCGTGTTTGCTGCTTGAAACCACATTAAAAGGAAAATATGAATGAATTAGCGTTGGTGCACGTCCATTATGGTTTAATTAGTACAAATATTTGCTTTTTTCTAATTTAAAATCCATTCTTTTAGCATTTTTAAGAAAAGAAAGTATATGAATATCAGAAATAATTAAATAATCAAAAACAGACCAAAAATTTAAAACATGTTAACATGAAAAACATTGAAACTATAAATATGTATATTGTCCATCGCATTTCTACGTTACCACCTAGGAATGTCGGCGTAACAAAATATTGTTTAAATGCCAACACAACGCATCTCATCGTTTAGTCATTTAACTGCAGATTGACTATCGTGCTTTTGGAGTAAAACTGCATGCAGTTCAGAGTCCTCATGATATACTACGTGTGCAGATGCTGCTGGAATATAGACCCCCAGAATCAGAAAGTTCTATTGAAATCATCTCTTTTACCTTAAAGTTCGTTCTCAATAGACCCTCGTTGTCGAATTCTAGACGTAAATCAAGATGATGTATGATTTTGTTTTTGTGGTATCATTTATTTCAAGTATATGGATTATTTCAAAAACCTTATTAATTTTTTAGAACAACCCAAACACATTTTTTATTCAAATTTGAGTGTTGAATTTTATAATTTTTTATCAAAAATAAATATTTGTGATAACTCCTTCCTGAAAAGAAAAAAAAATGTCTAGATCTATAATATGCATGTCTGTTTGAGATTCATTTCATAAGACCAATGATTTCTATAGAAAATATTGATGGGACCCATTATAAATACATTTGTTTATTTTTATTCCTGGAGTAGATAATAATTTTCTTTTAATTATTGGGAATTATTAAATTTGTTTTTATGTTAAAATAATTAACTTTTCAATTTTAATTCATTTTTTTTTATCAAAATGATGATTTTTATAATTTTAATCTATCAAAAAACTTTTTTAATTGTACTGGCATGGTCGGTCAACTGATAAGTTCCATGGCTGATTACAGGCAAATCAGTAATTTATATTTGACAGTTGCGTGTACTCTGTAGTGTGGAATACCTTAATTTTATGGGGAACATCATGTCCATGTGTAATACTTAATATATATTCCAACGGATGACATTACACAATTTTTTCTTCTGTTAAATGAATGATTTGTATATCATCAAAATTTGCTATGGATGAAATATGTCTACAGTATGATTGGTTTTATTCATTTAATTTATAAGATTAACTTAAGGTAGCACAATACAAAGATTTTTCATCCCCAATCAGACATCTTTAAACTGATGTAATTCCACTCATCTTTCTTTAAATTTTATAAATGAGATACCAAAAGAAAGAAGAAGGATTATTCTTTCAAATTGTGATAATTTCATTATGACATAATTATTACATAATCAATTGTTATGTAATTAGTTGCCATTCTGTGATGTCCATACTTGAATGAATTTAGGTTCTTTGTTCTTCATAGCATCCTAAAAATTTTTATAGATTCTTGCACAACACAGTTTGACCTCCAAAACTGTGTCTCAGATTTTTCCTATTGTATTTCATTCTCTCATAAATCTTCAATGAAGTCTGCAACATCAATTCATTAGAGACCACTAAGTTCAATTGAGTATAAAATTTGTTCTATTGATGATTTTGGAAATCTGAGACACAGTTTTGGAGGTCAAGCTGTGTTGTACAAGAATCTATAAAATATTTTGGGATGCTATGAAAAACAAAGACGCTAAATTCATTCAAGTGTGGCCACAAAATATAGCGACTAATTACATCATAATTAATTATGTAATAGTTATGTCATAATAAAATTATCACAATTTGAAAGATTGATCTTTCTTCTTTCTTTTGGTACCTCATTTATAAAATATTAAGAAGGATGAAATGAATTACATCAGTTTAAAGTTGTCTGATTGGGAGTGAAAAAATCTTTGTATTGTGCTACCTTAAAAGAATCAAAATTTGTAATTATTAAAAACCCACATTTAAATTGTTTTATATCAACACACCCACATTTAAATTATTTTATACATTAGATTTCATAGCTATATTTGCATTGTAAAAATATTAAGATACCCAAATTTTCAATTATTATACATGCCCAACTTTCATTTTTGTTGTAAGAAGTGTAACTCGAAACAACAGTATATATATTATAAAAAGAGAAACAAAGATTGAATTTATATAATGAATATTGGACATGATTTGTAAAACTTAGAACTGTCAAGTAAATTTAAGACACAATTCAAAATGTTCAGAATATGTCAAGCCATACTGATAAAAAATAAGAATGTAGAAATATGTCAAGAAATTTCAAGACAGTATTAAAATGTCAAGAATTTTTCAAGAAATTTTCAGACCATATTCAGAATGTCGAGAATATGTCGAGTAAATTTCATACAAATTTAATATAAATGAGAATTTGTCAAGAAAAATTAAGACACAAGTCATATTTTCGGAGAATGTCGAGTGAAAGTTCATGCAAATCAAGAAAAAAACTGATCTTTTCAGACTTTTAGACTTTTGAAGTGATAACAATGCTAACACTGACCTAAATGACTATAAACTTCCTTGTAAGAAAAAAACAAATTACAAAATTATCTGCAATGTTTAAATGATGTGGTTCTACGTCTTTTTGAGATTCGATAACATTCAGCATTTGGTAAGTGATTTTTTGTTTGTTTTTCGAACAATTATGCCATTACTTATTTTAGTGGATTAAGGAAATTATACTTTAGCGTATATTTCATTTGCAGGTTTTGTCGAAGTCTGTATATAAGCAAATAAAGAATGTGTACCTCGTTGACAATTTAAAATTTAAAATTTGGGGGCATTAATACCCACAAAATCTTCCAGTGAGGTTCCCTTGCAACCCCATTTTGTTGTTGATCCTATAATGACATATATGAGGGTATTAAAATATGCATTTTTTATGTATCATACACACACACATACACACATACAAATTGTGTTACACTTTGACCATGCCTTGATCCGAGACTATTATTCTAAGTCAATGACAAACCTAAGAGTGCTAAACATTATTGTATAATTCTTGTTATTATGTATGGTGACTTTCAATTCTGAAATATTTTAACATTTTGCTGATCATTTTGTAAAACATGTAAATTATAGTTTGTCATAATGACGGAAGAAAACTAAAAAAATTAGATTAGAAAAAAAGATTAACTAGGAAATAACTAAAAGTTAAAAGGGCACCAGCTACCAGATTTGTACACTATCTAAGGTATGAATTGTTTTTTCAATCATTAATGAAAGTAAAATAGTTAAATAATGATAAATATGATTCACTATTGCAGCCATGATGGTTCAATTTAATTGAACTCAGATAGGAAACATAAATGATGAATTATGCACTTGCAAGTGTATAATTCGACCTCATTGAATCCGTATTTATGTGAATTGCAATTTAACTCGTGAATTGTGTGTGTTAAGTTCTTTATAGGTAAAGAATGTCAACATTGAAAGAGAAATAAAGGTAACTCGTGTGATTGCCTGATTCGATCCACACAACAAAAAAAAAGGATTCGTAAACAGGCAAAAACGATGATTGTTTTAATCTATAATTTGAAATTAAACAGACTTAGAAAAATCTAATTGCACGAGTTCGGTTTCGCTACCATTAATAATTGAACAAAACAAAATCAAATTTAAGATTTTTTTACGCCCGTCAAAATTTTGAGGGGACGTATAATGGTATAAAAATGTCCTGCGTGCGGCCGTCTGTTCGTCTATCCGTCTGTCTGTTAGGCGTAAACATGTCGCACCGTAACTTGAGAACGAATTATCCATATTGCATGAAACTTAATATAGTTGTTTCTTATGATGGTCAAACGATCTGTATACGTTTTGGTGAAAATAAGATTAAAACTTTTTAAGTTACGGGACTTTGTAACTAAACCTTGGGGGTGTTTTTTCTTTCACATGTCGCGCCGTATCTCGAAAACTCTGTAAGATTATTGCTTAAAACTTTACACACTTCTGAGTTATATTAATCGGAAGATCTGTAAATTTTTTGGTGATGACTAAAAGTTTTATTTTTGATTTATTGAATATTTTGTAAAAAAGGGGGAGGGATTTTTTACATGTCGCGCCGTATCTCAAAAACAATTTATGATTCTTGCTAAAAACTTTACACACTTCTATGTTATATTAATCTGAAGATCCGTATACTTTTTGGTGATGATTAATTATATTTTTGAGTTATTGAGTTTTTTTGTTATTAAAGGTTTTTACATGTCGCGCTGTATCTCAAACATTAGTGATGCTCATTGCATAAAACTTACACACAAGACGGGCGTATAATGCGCTCATGGCGCAGCTGTTTATTAATAGATCACGTAACCCCTTAATTATAGCATGCATACAATAACTTTTCGCGGTATATTTCTTTATTCTTTTTCATTATACAGTAGAATCTGTTCTTATTACCAGTTAACAGATTAGTTGACTGAGCATAATATGGTACTTTTGATCTTTTTAAATGTTCATTATATGAAACTTATATGTTAATACATCATCCCGTGTCGATATGCATTTTAGTGAATACGATGTCAATCATTTGAAGTGTAGATATATTTGTATATCAGTGGCGGATCCAGGGGGGGGGGGGGGGGGGGGGGTCCGGGGGTGCGCACCCCCCCTTTATTTTTGCCGATCAATGCATTTGTATCGGGACATATGTTTTGCACCCCCCTGCACCCCCCCCCCTTTGCCCTGGGTTAGCACCCCCCCTTTCGAAAATTCCTGCATCCGCCCCTGTATATGATAGTGTTATTTAAACAGGCATATTTATTCGACTGTAAATCTAAAATACAAAAATAGATATTACCTTTTAAATTTCTATAGTGGAAATGTATTATTATTTACAACATTAAGTGACATTGTAACTTCCTTGTAGGAAAAATGAAGTATGTGTGGAATTATGTTTTGATATCATGGTTACTTATAAAATTTAGTGTATTGTCATTCATACCTGCACAATCAAGTAAGTGATTTTAAAAGAAACACAATTGTAATCGACATTTGATTAATACATGTATAAATTCACACTGTATCTAAATCTTGAAGCCTAAATGCGTACGAAAATAAACTATTTATTGACCTTACATTCATTATGTAACACTTCAAAAACTTATGTATCGCATTTGGTACAATGCTGTTAATTTCAATTTTTGTAAAGTATCAATTGGTCTTGCTATTTAAACAAAAAGTAATAAAAGAACATTAAATACCACGAAATGTTTGTCAATACACTTTTTTCATACAACCGATTTTTGAATGCGGATTACATAAGTTGTAGACAGGTGAACACAGCCTTAGCCTATGGTAGGACATCCTATTTCTAGGTCAAGTAGGAGCAACCAAAAGAACTATAATCAAACATATAATTGGTGCATTCTTCTGATTATTTTTCGTTTATAAAATACAAAAATACAATCTATTTACCACCTGATGTGTACGATTGATATTACTTCGTTAAGTTGCTCTTACATGACCAAGTACCAGGATGTCCTACCACAAAGGGATAACCTGTAAACAGTCGGTAATATGAAACAGAGAAGGTAACCTTTCAAAAGTCAGTTATATGAAAATAGTCTACTAGTACATGTATATAGTAGTAGGCGAGCGCCAAAACAAGGATTCTGAGGTTTTTAATGCACCTACCTAACACACGGCTATATGATATATCATTTGAAAGGTTTTTATTGTACATTCAGAATTGCCTGGTCGTCAAATTGGGAAATGGTCACATTTTTCTAAAAACGGCAAAATAGGGGGAAAAATATAAGTCATAATTTGACGATATTGTTCGAAAAATGCAGTTTAAAAACAAATTCATATATCATTTGATAAACTATAGTCTATCCAATTTTTGTTTCTGAAATAAAAATTAAAAAAAAAGTGGTTAAAATGAAAAAATCTCGTATTTTTGTGAAAATCATAATTTTTACGGGTATTGACGCAAAACGTTCGGTAATATTTAATTTTGCATCGAAAACACACAAATTCTATTGGTTTTATATTAATAACATATATAACTAGTGTTTTAAGTTCTAATGTCTCGCCTAGCATGTTTTTTATACTGACAGTTGTCAATTTGTCAACAGTCTCTTTAACTGAGGATGAAACTAAAGTCTTATCTAAGGGTTTGAATTTTTGCCCTACTCCAAGTAACATAGATAATATGAAACTGGAGGATGACCTCAATAACTTTGCCAGAACCCTCAGAATTAAAGAATACTTTGGTAAAAAGGATAAAGATCTCTTGAACTGAATTTTAATGTGCGTATTGTTATGCGTTTACTTTTCTACATTTGCTAGAGGTATAGGGGGAGGGTTGAGATCTCATAAACATGTTTAACTCCGCCGCAATTTGCGCTCCCAAGTCAGGAGCCTCTGGCCTTTGTTAGTCTTGGTTTTTTTTAATTTTAGTTTCTTGTGTACAATTTGGAGTTTAGTATGGCATTCATTATCACTGAATTAGTATATATATTGTTTAGGGGCCAGCTGAAGGACGCCTCCGGGTGCGGGAATTTTTCGCTGCATTGAAGACCTGTTGGTGACCTTCTGCTGTTGTATGTTTTTATATGATCGGGTTGTTGTCTCTTTGACACATTCCCCATTTCCATTCTCAATTTTATTAATACACATGCCAACTGAACTATAATTCTTGTCACGAAGCTTAAGAATTGCCGCTACCTGATTTTTCGTTCTATAAAAATTTACAACCAAAAAGACTAAAATGTTCCCCTATCCCTCTCAACTGCTGCTTAACGCCCAGTACTCTCGGTAAGAACCCCAACCGGTGCCACCCCTCCTTATAGCCCGACAACCTCAATAAATCTAATATTTCGTCGATTGGATCGTTAATGAACCGAGTTGATTAACGATGTTAATCAATAAAGTTATTTTTTTTGAAATTTGCATTTCATATGAAATTAAAAATAATTAGCAATGAATTGGTAACAATATACATATGTCCCGCCCATATGTCAAGAAATTACCTATTGAAAACCCATGTTGTATTCCGCTTGGAGCTTCTGCCGAGCAGTGAGCCAGGATCCCAGGCTACCCTTTTACTCTCCAAAATGATCCAAGACAACCCCCCCCCCCCCCCCCCGAATAAACCCCAAATCATGTGCAAAGATGATCATGGAGAAAATAAAATTAGGGTAAGAATATGCATATTGGAGATAATTGCTTCTGGCATGCAAATGGCGAGATGGTGAAATCCTCTCTCTGACAAGTCAAAGGGGTAGGGTAACAATTTGGTTAAAAGTGGGTGTAGGTGACGTGTCTAGTAAAAAAAACAGTTTCATAGTTTTAAGATCTTGGTAATTGACAAAATATTCAGAGGGGACACCTCCTAGTATATTCCGATCTAGTACCATGATCATCTGTATCTGTAGGAATATGTTGTGGATACCAATACTGGCTTTAAAACAATGGTAGAGAGAGCGCCGTCGATGTATTGACGGTGCACGAGAGAGGTTTCTGATCATGAACGGCTGTCAATGCTCGGTGTGTATTTTGCTCGTTATGATCGACCTCAAAACATTTTGTGTAGTTCTTGACCTGTTTTTTTCACAATATTTCTTGACTGATAATTGTTCAATCCCTTGGCAGCAGTTGGACGAACTTTTTTTTTTAAATAGTCTGGTTCTATAGCAGAAACCACCCCCTCAACCACCTTGTACAGAAATATTAGCTTCTAGCTTGAGCGTCTTATCTGTATGTCTTGTAGTGTCAGTTTTATCTGTATGTCTTGTAGTGTCAGTTTGGTGAGCGTGTTTGAGACACAACCATCTTCTCTGGATTTGTAGTCTCCTGTTATAAATTTTGCAGGTTGTCGCTGTATTCTTTCAAGCTTGTTGATGTTCGTAGATGTGTAGGGGTCCCATACTATTGACCATAACCCATTATTGGGTGACCCGACCAGTGAAATATATGTGGTTTCCTTGCATTATGATGGGCAGTGTCTCAAATTTCGTATCAGGAATCCTAGTGTTGAGTTGGCCTTCTTGGCTACGTTGGAAATATGAAAGGCCATTTAAGGTCCTCGTTTAATTTTCTGGTTCCTTAAGATTTTATTGCAAAATATTGCATATTCAATACAGTTTTGATATATAGTATACATTAACTAAGTGACTCATTAAAAATAATACTTCATTTAATTTGTTAGTATGCAAAGTACAAATATGATATAAAACATTTGTTATCTTCATTACTCAAGAGCCAAATACATAAAGATTGTTCGTCCATTTGCTTCTTGTATTAATAAATCATTAGATAATTACATTCTTTACTGAAATTTTAATATTGAGATAAAAATATTCAGGAATAATGGGTGTCCACCTATTTCTCCCATCATACATTTTTAGTGAAAAATTTACGACACAGAACACTGATATCAGTCTGAATTTTCCAGCTCAGTCTTATATTTCATGTATTTGGTCTAATTTTGACCCGGTCAAATATTAATAAGAAATTTCCTGCCAAGTGACAGTAATATATTAATTTGCGAAGTTGATAAGGAAGCCAATTCCAGCGACACATCTGTATATACCTTAATACAGGAGGTGGCACACCCAATCCCAGGTTTGGTGACCAGAACAGTAAACAAACATGTTTATTCGAGGTCACCTCTGTATAAAACTGAGTCCCTGGTAGACATGCCATATAAAACAAACAATGTTTTTTTTATGTCTATTTGTTTTCTATTATATGTATGTGCTGTATATAATTGATTTAGATTAGTTAAGTATATATTCCATATGGAGGTGCTCCGCCTTACAGACTGAGAAGAAACCGAGCGCCATCTGTCGTCATAATGATCGTTAGCATAATACAACTACAACATTTTTAAACACTTAGACATTTCACACATCGAGATTTCACGAATCGACAAGTTACAAGTTACAAAACATCAATATACAAATTGACAATTTACCGATCAACAATTTTGAAATCACACTGTTACAAGTTAAAAATTGACAATTTACGAAATGAGGATTTCAAATTACAAATATATACAAGTTACAAAGTGACAATTTACGCATTAAGAATTTTGAAATTATACAGTTACAAGTTACGAATTGACAAGTTACGAATTAAGAATTTTGACCCCGTTGGCTTTCCATAAACATGGTGCGAATGTTTTAAGAGTTTGTTTTTTTACATGGTACGCATATAATTCAGTAAAAAAAACTCTTATAACTTATTTTGTTTTGCGAAGAAAAGACATACAAGTATTCCATTAGAAATACATACAGAATGCTTTACATCTAACTTGCTCCATATGATTCTTTTCATTTTGTTTTCATGCACCATTTTTACCTTGAAATATAGTTATATATATAAAGTGCCTAGAAAATCAACCTAACGATGTTAGAGTAGATTTGATTCGTAACTTCCTCCCCGGCGCTGGGGCTGGAACCTGTACTTTTTATGTCTAACTTCTACGACAACACCGTCTAGCATTGCGCAGAGACCTTATCCCCTCCTCTAACTCTAGCTTATTAAAATAAGCTATCGTTTCGGGAGGTGTTACCTTGCCGTAGGAATTACCACTTTATACATATTCTAACGCCTGGTATTTCTTAATCATAAGAAATCCGATCGACAAGGTATAATTTGCAGTTTTCTCTACACATAAGCAGAGATATACATATATTAATTTACAGTGATTGTATGCTTCTAAAAATAGATTAGCATCCTGTAATTATTCTGAAGAGTTGTCACTACACATAGGCAGAGATATACATATATATATATACGAGTCTAAATTGAAAACTACGCTCAAACTTATGATAGCGTTGGATAAAAACCGCAATTTTTATACGTGTGCATGCAAAACAAATTTCGTTGTAGAAGGGTCTAAAAACAGCACAAACAACATTTTCCAAAAGACCAAAAAAGTGAAAAAGTATATTTAAACAAAACGCATATGACTAACAGGTCGAACAACTGATGTTCTTAAACCCTGCTGACTGCCATTGGCGATTGTCAAATAAAATTGATCACAAGATGTAACAAAATGGATCTTAATATAAATTTAATACTTAACAGAAAACAATTTTGTTAACTTGTGGCCACGATGTTATGCCACAAACATACGGTGTCAATATTTTTTTAGTACACCAGATCCGGATTTCGACAATAAATGTCTCTTCAGTGATGTTGGGGATCGAAACGGTATTTGGAAGGCCATATAAAAAGTACCCTCATTTTTAGATACTCTTGAATTTTAAGAGTCAATATAGGATGAATGGATCATATAAACCGGAGGGAAAATATGATACAAGCCCAAACGAAAAAAAAAATATAAACGAATCTAAATATATATATATATATAATGTTCAGTCCAGCTGCTTACTCTGGTCCTGAAATGCAACAATTTTACCTTTAATGGTGAGGATTACCTTCAAATCAACGGGACAGCGATGGGGACGAAAATGACACCGTCTTACGCCAATATTTTCATTGGCAAATTAGAGAAACAAATTATTTCAACTTCTTTATCCAAACCTCTGTCTTGGTTCCGTTTCATCGATGATGTTGACATAAAATGGATTGCATCCCAACAAAAATTGGATGCTTTTATCAGACATGCAAACAACGCCTACCAGTCAATTAAATTTACATATCCAATATCCGACTCCTAAGATATCTTTCTTAGACACAACTACATCTATAAAGGACGGTGTCATATCAACAGATCTCTACTGTAAACCTGCAGATAAACATCAGTACCTTTCTCCCCAAAGCTGTCACCCCAAACACTGTACAAAAAGTGTCCCGTACAGTCAAGCTTTCAGAGTAAAGCGGATTTGCTCCTCTGAGGAGGCTGTCACTCAGCGGTTACAGGAACTTTGCGGAATTTTTATCAAACGAGGCTAGAAGAAATTGGACATAGATAAGGGGTTTGCGCGTGCCAACAATAACAGCCGCAATTACCTGTTACAGTACAAAAAGAAGAGGCGCAGCAAAATAGTTCCATTTGTTTTAACATACAATCCCGCCTTTACTAACCTTTCACGTTTGATCCGTGCCAATTATCCAAAATCTTTCCCAATCTTCCTGTCTTAGCTTTTCGGAGACCAGGAAGTCTAAAAGACTTATTTGTGAAAGCTGCCGTCTCCTCTAATGAAAGCTTTTCAACTACAGGATGGTGCAAGTCATGTGGTAACACACGATGTCTGACTTGCCAACAAATACTGAATACTCAAACATTTACTTGCCACTCCACTGGGTCTGTGTACACAATATTTTGTAATGTAACTTGCAAAACCCAAAATGTTGTATACATTCTTCAGTGTCGATGCGGCATGCAGTATGTTGGCGAGACAGAACAGCCATTCAACAAACGCATGAATGGTCATCGTAGTGACTACACCTACAAGCCCGACCTCCCCGTAAGTCGTCATTTAAGATCACATGGGCACGCCCAAGCTGATCTTAAAAAACTTACCATCACCATCATAGATCACAACGAGGACTGGTCAAAGGCCAACAGACTTGCTCGGGAAAGTTTTTGGATAAGAAAGCTCAGGACAGTTTCCCCAGAGGGCATGAACGAAAAAGCATAGAAGAGTCACTCATTTTCCCTACCATCACTAATTTCCTGCCATCACTTGTGTCCAGTAACTCCGGCTTCCGTACTGGACTCTTACACTTTTCAGGAATTTTTGAATTATACTAGTTTTAATTACAATTGACAGGGATGTGTAAATACGCAGCCACGCTCTATTATTTAACCTTAGTAAAAATTTATTACTAATTTTTCTTAACATCTAATTACTATATTTTTGGGATGTTTAAAAACGCAGCCTCTGTTGCAATTGCTCTACCGTTGTCATATTTTAAATATTACACAATCTTAGACCTGTCAGGACTGTTTATTGGGACTGTATTCCCATTCAGTTGTTTAACATCTCAACTGTCACCACCTTTGGGAATTTAGAGTTGTGCCAGTTCACATCGTAATTAACTATTTTTATTTTGGCATATCTTTGTAGTCTTTGCGCCGTGTTTGAAAATTTTAAAAATTGTTCCAGCGTTCGCGCAAATTGTATGAATTTCAAGATTTTGATAGAGTCTTAATTTGTGTAGAAATGTTTCATGTGTCATCGTTCAATTGCCGAGGAAGGATATCTGTTATCCGAAATATCTAACATATTGTTCGTTTTATTGTGTTTTTGGTGATGTTGTACCCTTTTAGACTTGTTATATATTATATTTTGTAGTGTACTGAATCGTTTTTATGATCCATCGCCCCGTAAGATTTATCGTTGACTATTTATTGAGTCATTTAATATATACCTATATATATATATAACTCGTCTAAACATCAACCCAACAATGTTAGATCTGTAAATTTGCTTTCGCAAATTTTTGGTTCTTCCCTCGCCGGGATTCGAACCCATGCTACTGTGATATCATGACACCAAATCGCCTGCACTGCAGCCGTCCCGCTAGACCACACGACCACCTGGGCTCTCAAACAAAGAGCTTTCGCTGGCCGTGTGTTACCTTTCCTCGTCAGTTTTAATCTAGCGGCGTACTACAGTACATGATATATAAGGCATGAAGATGTTATTGTTACAGATCCGCTAAATTATATATAGTAAAGACTATATATATAGACTGATTCTTACGTCAAAATTGCAATGAACACAGAATGTAAAATTGAGAAGAAATTGAATTGTACATATCTTTGTAATTTTGTGTTAACTGTATTGTATGTGTGTCTAATTTTTACTAATTGACATCTTAAATATCTATCACAGCAGCTTTTAATGGATTAACTACGGTGAAATGTCAATGACCTGAATGTTCAGGTAGATTTGTGTCCTTTCATATTTTTTCTTGAAATTCTAACATTAGTTTTTATTCTTTTCTAGATAAATTGCAGTTTTGATGTAAAATCTTTACACATTTTGTAGACTTTGCATAATCTGTAAGCTTGCGATAAATTTCTGCGACCCATACTTTTAATGTTTCTATCTATTCTTAATCTCCTTCCCAAAACCCTCGTAATGTGTGAATAAATAGCATTTCATTATTTTACATGAACAAATGTACCTCTACCTTTTGTATTGCATTTGAAAATGCATGCACTCAAACCGAAAAAATTTGATCCTTTGGGTGTTTAAATGTCTAGCTGATTCTTTACTAAAAAAATGCACATGGAATGGTTTTGCTGTTAATATAATAATAATTTGCTCTGTTTTGCAACGTTAGATGCATACTAGTATGTGTTGACAGTGATCTGCCAATATGTAGAAACATAGTTTTGTATATTTATATAATATATAACTATCGTACGGCTGCTGTTGTTTGTTGTTTATTTTCTTCCATATGTTTTATTTCGTGTATAATAATTGCTCACATTCTAGTACGTTGTTTATGTTGGGTTCATTGGTTGCAATACGACACATGTTTATTATGCCTATTGTTATTATTTGCAGATCAAAATGAAGAAACTTTTCCGATTAGTTCTTCAAGTATACAGCTTGCATGTGATAATGGTTTAAGAGTTAACAACATTGATGTTGCAATAAGACGAAGTAGCACTACATGTTTGCCAATTATTCCAGAGTGTACGTTACCGAACGAAGCCATTGAAACAATTAAGGAAAAATGCAACAAACAAATATCATGTGACGTTGATATACGTAATATTACAAGCCACATAAGCTGTTTACAAGAATACGGATATTTTAATGTCTGGTATACTTGCAAATGTAAGTGTTTTATTAAAATTAGGAAAAGGAATTTAATATTTGTGAAATCTATATCTATTTAAATATAACTATTAATCAAATAAGACCAATACGAAGAAGAAAAACAATAAACAGAACTAGTACACATATCACTAAAAATTTAGAATCACGGATCATGAACCGCCAGTAACCAAAATATATCTTTATAGTCACTCTACCATATTTACAGAACACCTTATATATATGGTCTGATCATCATCAATATAAAACAAAAAGAACTGAATGATAATGAAATAATAAAATCTGATCAATCATATTGTACATCATTCATCACTTGGTTTCAGTCTCAGCTCTAGAACATTTTTCTCTTTCATCTTTCATACATGTATTCATAAATACCTTTAAGCATTGCCATTTTAAGCCATCTTCGATTATTGATAGGAAAAACTACGAAACACGTGTAACATGTATAAAGTAAACAAGAATTTTAGAAGAATTGAAAATCATATTGAAATACGACCCTGAAACAATTAATTGATACTGTACATGCTGTAATTAACAAATTTGGTTTACAATAAGTGCTTGTCTTAATCAACCATATTTTTTTCCTAAAAAGAGGGAGGTTACACAATAGTTACATGTGTATGATCTGTTGAATTTATTGATAATATGTGCGTGTCAATTAAATCAAACTATTTGACAGTACATATATATATAGTGGAGTGACAGATCAAGAAAAAGGGTGCTTATTTTACGACTTTAATGGACAGACATACCTGCAGGCTAAAAACGATTTTTTGGTAGGTAATTAAGCTAGCTTTTTTGCCCGGTCGTAGACATTTCATGCGGTGCAGTGTTTTATAAAATGGGAAGAAAAAAGACGTTTGGATATCTTTTTTTCAAATTTCAAGATGGGAAAAAATTTGAATTTGTGACTTTTTTCGTCTTTTGACATATGATTTTGCATTTTATACAGAGTTTAATTGTTTATTCATAATGTAAAACTATAGTATTTTATTTTTTTCTCTCTAAATTTTGTCAATTTTCAATCAGTTTAGCGAAAGCACATTCTGTACTATTTTAACGAAGTGGTTACAACATTTTTAAATTTAGATAACATTGATAATTTCATGATTTTCCGAATTAAAATGTTTCAAACTTCCTATTGTAAAGTTTCGAAGCCATTCAAAGTCAGTATTTCTATGAATTAACTTTAATGAAAATTTGAACTTTGCATTATAGTTCAATGAATATGATACGGACCTCCTCGTTATTCTGATACTTATTGAAAGATTGTAGTGTACTTAATGTTTCTAAACTTCCTGTCGACAAACTGTGGAAAGTCCTTGCAATAACAGACTGCATACTTGCTTTCATCATAAACCTGTTAACCCCATTTCGTCTTGCTTTGGCATTGCAATTACACCATGCGTTTGGCTCCAAATTTTTTATTGAAAATTCAAACTCTCATGGTTTTTGTGTATCCTATTCTGAAGTACGTAGATATCGGAATAGTTACGCAAATTTGGAAATATACCGAATCCAAGACCTAATGGTATTTCTGTATTTAGAAAAGGTGGTCGTAGTACAGGGAGCAGAAAATATTGACTTAAATGCTGAAACAATCGATGGTAAAAATACATTTCACTCCATGACTAGAGTTGTATTTCAGTATCAAAACAAATCATCAAACGCCCACACGAGTTCCATAAAGGTTAAACGGAGACTAGAAAGATCTTCGACGTTGTATGATTCGAATACCAATCTTATGGCATGTTTACCTTTCGACAAGCCAACAGAACGGTATGGACCTCCTCGTTATTCTAATGTTTATGGCAAGATTGGGTCTTGTTTCATCGAAAACCGAGTTACATCTGTCCTGTCTTTGGTATTTCTGCGACTTCTTTTCGTTTGTAGCCTATGCTCCGGTTATAGATGCCAAGTCTCGAAATAGAAATAGTATTTACAACTATGAAACAACAATGAACAATGTTTAGATATGTAAAAACGTACTGGCCAACAATATGCTGTGCAAACATTTGACAATCAATGGTATGCTGTTGCCCAAATGTAAAATGGTCTATTCCAGACGTGTACGAGGATGAACTTTGGTATATGAGGCTAGCTCTCATGGCTTTTTTGTTTAATTTAAAAGCATTCTTCAATTGGTGTTTAGACGAAAATCGTTAATTGACATTGAACCAAATGTATGTCACATTTGCTGAAACTCCCAAAAGCGCTGAAGGTATTGCACAGTTTTTTTTCGAATTATGTTGCCATTGTTTGAAGAATTCAAAATACACTCTTGTAAACTATCAACAACCTTCGCATTTTGGGATATGTTTTTTCGTGCAGTTGAAATATTATTACAGAACATTAGGGCTGAACGGAATGGGTAGTGGCTTTTACATTTGAAAATGGTAGCTGCAATGTATTCGATTCTTTTTCATTACCAATTGGACGAACTATGCTATGTGGTCACCAACCAACTTATTGGATATGGTGAAACGGTAAAATATGTTTTTATGTCAGGTGAGTTTTAAATCAGACACAAACATGAAGCCTTATATAGTATCTGCAGTGATATGGGTACAGAGAAAAACTATTATTGAGTACTAGTATTTCTATAGAAATGAAAGCGTCAATAAATTTTCATTATTTTTTTCCTAAATCTCTTTAACGTGGCAGCCAGATGGTTAAATCTTTTATGGAAGGCTGCTCTAATGAGTCTAAAACCCAGGATCTTCTACAGTCCTATGTCGAGGTCTGCTCTCAATACAAGACAAGACAAGGTGTAAATCATGTGGCTTTGTTAAGGCACATATCAACCCAGTAAAAATAGTTCGTCGTGCTTTAGCTCTTGCAAATGTTCGTGTGAATGAGTCTGTAGTCAGGATATTGGCATATCCTATTGGTTCCATACCTTCGGCTCTGTTCCATGATGATGGTACCATGTGGAAATGTTGTAAATGTGATATAGTTCATCTCCTTGAAGAGGAAATTTGCTCTTTCAATCTTCCAAGTTATGATAATATTTATCAAAGGAACCAGGCTTATAACTTGATACGCCAGACGCGCATTTTCAAACGGGAGATAAAGAATCGCTGTTAACAATATTTAATGGAAGTGTATTTATCGCCCCATTGAATGATCCGAAGGGAAAGTTCAGGTATCTTAATGTTGATCTAAACAAGCTATGGGTTGCCAAAAGATGCCAGTGTTGTTAAAATTCTCGCGTGTGAAAACACGTTTTTACAGCACATCCCACGTGCAATGCTTCAAACGCAAGTTTGGATAAACTCTCATATTGCTAAACCAGTGACCATACTTCCCGAAGACTGTGGTTGGTAAGAGGGTAAAAACGGCTTGCTCTTGTTTTTTTGGTAGGTACATATATATGTCAGAAGATTTCCGTCAAGACCTTGTTTGTACGTATACGGACAAGGGAAAACAGCTTGCAATAACAATTGTGAATGCAACCAACAGAAATCCGCGTATACCAATATTTGTTCATGTGATGTCTGATGGTTGTAGACATTATTTAACTCACCGAGCCATATTGGAAGAAGACGACGATGAAAACGATGACTGATGTCAGGTTTTCGAAAGTTGTCATGACCTTTGTTTTTGTTAAACAACTACTATTTCTATAAGGTGTCCATGTGTGCTTTTGTCAGGCTAAAGCACATAAAACCTAAACAATTCATAGAGCTAGAATATACGCTGAAACTTCAGTCCATCATTAAACTCATTTGATTTAATTGCCTTGTAAAATACTTGCGACTGGCAATAAATATACATCAAGGCAAAAACCAAATTGACTTCGATTTTTTTTTATAAATGCCGTAAAATTCAGAAATATATCTTTAGAAGTACATGCAATGTAAAAAAAAATGAATTTTGATTTGGTTGTCCCATCTGTTATTTTGTTGCTAGTCTAAATTCCATTTAAAATGTGCATTTGGTGGTTTATTTTTTGTGGTAGTTGCATTTTACAAAGTATTCATACGAGCACACAATAAATATACATTATTCAGTGATCCCATATAGACACAATCATATATGACAGAAATAAAAACCCGGATTTTCATCCGTCATTTGTTTTGATATAAATAAACTAGTTAAAACCGAAAGGTCGGCATCATGGCTTGACAAATAATTTCATGAAATGGTGAGTAATTTAGTACATTCATCAAGTCTCTTATCAAACGTGTAAATTTTTAAAGAATAATCGAAAATATTTGTTCAGGTAAGTAAAAATTTGTTCAATTTTTCAAGTATCCTGTTGCCCCATGCTTTCATCTTTTTGTATATGTTTGATACTTAGATAAAAATATTTGTCTATCTAACTAAGTGAAAACTTAACATTTTGTTTCTAGAGCATGTAAAAAAAAAAAAAATCGGTATTGTTTTTTTTAATCTCTTTTTTAAGTTTTACAAATGTGTTGCCCGATGAATGACATATGTTGTGATCCAACCTAAAACTTCATTATACAATTCTTTACAGTATTTAGCAATTTCTTATTACTTCAGTTTTAGGTTTTAACAATCAGTGTGATTTAACGTAAAACTTCATTATAGAATTCTTTATAGTATTTTGCAATTTTCTTATTACTTTAGTTTTAGGTTTCAACAAACTAACAATCTATTTTGCATCGTTATAATAAAAGATCCAAGTCAGTAGCCTCTGGCCGTTGTTAGTCTTGAATGAATTTTAATTTTAGTTCTTAATGTATAATACTGAGTTCAGTTTGACGTCCATTATCACTGAACTAGTAACATATTTGTTTTGGGGCAAGCTGAAGGACTCCTCTGAGTGCGGGAGTTTCTCGCTGCATTGAAGACCAGTTGGTGGCCGTTGGCTGGTGTCTGTTCTATGGTCGGGTTGTTGTCTCTTTGACACATTCCATTCTCGATTTCATTTGTATTAATTTTGCTCGTTTTGGGCTATCTATAACATTTCATAAATGAGGAGTTTGCAAATCCACAAGCGATAGCACTGACGTCATGTGCATTTTCCCTATCATGAGCAACACGACGAATGACCCACATGGAGAAAAATACAATTATCTTTAATTTTTGTGTAGACTTATTTTCCCTTTTCTATCTTTTTTTTCTCTTTTTTTCACGGCGTTGTCATTTTTCCCACCTTTGATCAGATCGAATGATTTATGTTATTCCTTTGGTTTTCTGCCCTTCGTTCTATACACTTGCATTGTTGACAATAATGTTGACTTTTTGACTGAGATTATGATATACTTTCCATAATAGCAGGTTTGTTCAAAACATCTTGTCAAGCTTGATTTAATTAACATGATATGTAATTTAATATTCATATTGAGCGCCAAATAATTTAAAATATACATGTGCATTGTTAATACAAAATCTTTAAAAAAGACATTGAACCGATACATAATAAAATCAACGGTACCAATTTTGTTGCACCAGATGCGCATTTCGACAATTCATGTCTCTTCAGTGATGCTCGTGGCCAAAATATTTGAAATCCAAAGCATATATAAAAGTTGAAGAGCTATAATCCAAAAGGTCCAAAAAGTATAACCAAATTCGTGAAAGGAATCAGAGCTTTGCATGAGGGAGATACATTCCTTAATTTATAATAATTTCTAATATTTTGTAACAGCAAATTTTAATAACACAAAAAAATCCGTATTTTCATGCCAGTACCGAGGTACTGGCTACTGGGCTGGTGATACCCTCGGGGACTAATAGTCCACCAGCAGAGGCATCGACCCAGTGGTAGTAATAAAATCAACGGTACCAATTTTGTTGCACCAGATGCGCATTTCGACAATTCATGTCTCTTCAGTGATGCTCGTGGCCAAAATATTTGAAATCCAAAGCATATATAAAAGTTGAAGAGCTATAATCCAAAAGGTCCAAAAAGTATAACCAAATTCGTGAAAGGAATCAGAGCTTTGCATGAGGGAGATACATTCCTTAATTTATAATAATTTCTAATATTTTGTAACAGCAAATTTTAATGACACAAAAAAATCCGTATTTTCATGCCAGTACCGAGGTACTGGCTACTGGGCTGGTGATACCCTCGGGGACTAATAGTCCACCAGCAGAGGCATCGACCCAGTGGTAGTAATAAAATCAACGGTACCAATTTTGTTGCACCAGATGCGCATTTCGACAATTCATGTCTCTTCAGTGATGCTCGTGGCCAAAATATTTGAAATCCAAAGCATATATAAAAGTTGAAGAGCTATAATCCAAAAGGTCCAAAAAGTATAACCAAATTCGTGAAAGGAATCAGAGCTTTGCATGAGGGAGATACATTCCTTAATTTATAATAATTTCTAATATTTTGTAACAGCAAATTTTAATAACACAAAAAAATCCGTATTTTCATGCCAGTACCGATAACCTGTGTCCATTAGTTTTCGATTCTTGGGTGCGGCACTTCATGTATCATACCATTTTACAGGTAAAATAGACTGATCGTATCATGCTTATCACAATTAAACAGTACATAAACATATTGGATGCAAAAGGATTTTGAAATATACAATATTGTAAACGGCTATTTCGGGATTTCCTGATTCTTTCTAGATTAATTTTATGTAATTTATTAGTGAAAAAAAAATTTAACCTTGAGTGTACTAAAAACAAAGGACAAATCAAAACCAAGGATGAACAAAGATCACAAAACAAAGGACATTTACATCAACATTTAAAATAATGAAAGAAACAACACGAACTCCACTAAAAACCGGGAGTGAAATCAGGTGCTCCGGAAGGGTAAGCATTTCCACCTAAAAGAGCTATGATTAGTTATCAAAGGTACCAGGATTATAATTTAATACGCAAGACGTGAGTTCTGACATTAGTGAAAAAGACAAAAGTCAAATACTCCCCAAGAGAAGAAATACTGAAATCAACATAATCAATGTTCACCCAAATCCATATGTTCTACAACCATATGATTATTCGTATTTAGATGTGGAACACTGCTCTATCTGACATTCTATCGTTTCTTGAAATGACTTTCCCTTTAGCTTATTGAATTTACGTTTGAGTTCAGTATTTTATTATAACTGCTAGTGTCTTTACATTAAATTTCATGTCATAGCAAGGTCATAGAGATGACATTGTATCGTGACCGACCATCTGTCCGTAGCACGTGTCATGATACTACATGTACCTATTGTGTTTCTCATTCTCATTCAATCGCAGTCGTTCTTTTTGCATGTACACATTAAATATAGGAGTAACTGGATGACAGTTGATTTGTATGGTCATATTACAAGGTTATATAGTTATTTAAGTTGCAATGAAATTCTCTATTTTATTGTACTCATGCATTTACATGCAAAAGGTACTTTTTCAACGGATTGAAAAACTGAAATCAACTTCCTGTTCCCGTGTAGCAATATTACAACAGCACCTGCGAATTGAAGTTAAATATACAGAAAAATTGTAGCAGGTCAAACAGCTGACTCAAACAAATATTTGTCGTCTCAAAATTAAAGTTACTCCTTCACAAGTCTTTGATGAACAAGAATATCATATATATGAGGTAAAAAAATGGTAGAAACAGTCAACTGTATACCACATGATAATAAGTACTCCTTAGATGTACATGTAGCTTGTACATGTACTCAAACTTCCAATCTTCGGTAACACAATATACGATACATCATATCACGCGTTAGCTGGACAATGAAGAGCAAATGTTTAAATTTAATAATTCAATCGATAAATATTTGATTAATTTCGACTTTAAATTGGTGAGTAACAACAACTATTAATCGATAAGTATGGCGGCATCTTGAAAATAAACAACAGAATCTACACAGACATGTGCCGCCATTGCCAATACAAATAAAACATTGTTTTAGTGAACATACATGTAGCAGATTTTTATTATCTTTCTTCCATTTAATCAAAGAAACAAAACATTTAGCTATTTACATAAAACAAATCAAACAAAATGTTAAGGACCTTCATTATGTTATTTTCTTCATCTTCCAATCAAAAATAGAATTTAATTTGACTCAACAGGTTCTTAAAATCAAAATCCGTTGCCTTCAATAAAGGGGGCATAGCGGGAAGCATTTGTTATAGTTATATTCGTATGCGATCAACTGTATTTTGTCAAATTTAGAAGCTTAGAAGGCAAATAAATGAAGTTACATGTACTAAGGTATGTTCATACTAATGGAACACTTTGTACATCTTTTGTGTAATTACAGCAATAGTTGACTATAGTTGTGATTTCGAATCAACCTTGTGTAATTGGTCATTTGTGCCCGAGAAATATGGATTTCGATGGAACCATGGACTTCGACGGTATTATCAGCCTCCCTATTTCGATCATACAAGTGCATGTTAGTATTGTTAACAATTAAGATCTCAATTAAAGTTTTGTTTTTCTATGGAATATCAAAATAAACTTGAAAAAATGTATCTGAGTGTCGCTGATGTAACTGATTTAGACAAATCAGGCATCTGGCGTACAACATTTAAAGCCTGGTACAGAACCAATGATCAGTTTATTTATGAATTAGCGAGAAAACTAAAAAACATTTCAATCTCGAAATTTTGGCAGTGAAGCGGCTAAAGTAAACTGTAAAATGCTTAAAATCTTCATTGAATAAAACCTTTTTTGCATTTTTGTGAACAACAACCTGGGGAATCGACTTTTTATCATGATTATTTGTATTTATTTATTATTGATACAATTATTATTAGTAAACACTACTAATATATAACAAAAAATATATCAAACACAATTTATAATTGCCGATCGCCGATCGCCCACAAGACTAGAAGGACACCGGATTGTATTATAATCTATTATAACATACATAATATTTTATGCAAATAATAACTATATACATATAAACAATGCTTTCAATACAAAATGAAAACATTGACTCCGTCATAAACAAACCCGCCGGCCAGGAAAAACTAACAACCAAGTTACCTTAGTCGATATGGAAACCTGTGTCCAAACCCTAATGCTCGGAAGATCGTCAAGGTGTACTTGGACAATATTGAAAGTTAGCTTATGTTTACATAAACCAAAAATCATCAAAATGTATAATAGTAAACAAAATACTAATATATAGTACAAAATAAAAAGAAAAACTCAAACAATAATGAACCAACGTTATATCTGAAATTGACCAGTTCGAAGTTGGCGAGAAAATGGGGAAATTAACCCGCGAAAAATGACAATTCACAAGATACTACAATTAATATCACGTGTCCATACATATATTTGAAAGAACCGTTAATACAATGATTTTCCTCTATACTTCGAAACGCGGAAAACTATAAGTACACACTATACTAATATAATTGTTTGTATATCAAACGCAATTTATAATTGCCGATCGCCCACAAGACTAGAGAACTTAAAGAAAGGTCTGAAACGGATAGAAAAAATATATATCTATAAACCTAAACTCTTAGAAACAGAAATTTTATTATCAAACGAATTTGCAATGTACCCGTCTTTACCTAAATCAGATTTCCAACGTACATGCCTCTTTATACATCTCCCATTAACATCTGACTTGGCTGCAGCCGAAGCGCCACCTGAACGTAATGAATGTAAACCTAAGTTAAGTTGAGGAGCAACCATTTTCAACCGTTTAATAATATTTTGCCTGGCTGCTGTATAACTAAGCTTCTTATTTTGATCAATTAACTTAGCTGTACCACCCGATCTAAATATGGGTCTGAAAACAAAATGATCAAAATCAACGTCTAAACTAGATAAACCCAAATAATTTTTATACATCAAAAGGGGACATGCTTGAGAATTCCCTTTGGAAATCAAAATTTCGTTGCCCTGTCTATATTGATCAGTTTTGCTATGCAACAAAATGATAGACATGTATTCCTCATATATCTTAATATCCCCACAACTAAATGATCTTGATTCGTCAATACGTAAAAAAACCTGCATAAGCTATTCATGCTATAAGTATCATAGTTAAATCTCTAATCACTAATAAATCACTAGAATCCTGATATACAGAACATAGTTCTCTAAGCATAATGTTATCAACTGGGTCTTTTTTCATGACTGGTTTACCGTTCCGCCTTTTCCACAATTCTAATAGAAATGTTATGAATGAATTGCTTGTAGGGTCTATGTAACCGTTCAATTCGTGAGCCCATTTTATAGAATAAATCGCGGACTGCAATACACTTGGTGAAAAATGTTTGTCAATACGAAATGTTAAGTATAACGCTACATGTACTGGTTCGGCTGGTAAATCAGAAAAACCATGTTCATTAATGATTTCCAACGATTAAATCCAGCGAAGTACTTCTTTAACGTATTTTCACTTTTCGAATCCACTATGTACAAAGCCATCTTTCCTGCCAAAGATCTCAATACACTGTTTTCTCCAATACCACTGCTCTCAACGATATTCCTAACGTTCTGTGTCAGTTTTAAACCTAAAAAACGGTAAAAAACCTCATTAAAATCTGACAAATAAAGCAATCATTCTAAATCTTAGAGGATTTTCACCAAAAATCCCATTTTTACCGGTACCCTTTACTATAATATTGTCTCTAGGAAAATACATAACCTCCTTTAAAAAATCTCTAAATCCGCCGTCTTTATATAAAAGTGGCCAATAAGGAGCAGTTTCCATTCAGGAATAACCAATATGCATATATCCTTGTCCTTAATTATCTTGTTTATAGTCATGGCAACTAACGATGGAGGTGGCACTAACCAATTAGTATGTACTCCCAAAAACTGACTAAAGGCGTTTGTTGCCTCAGTACCTGGACACCAACTTCTCGAATTAAAACGAAAGCTCTGTGCGTTGTAATGTGTAGAAAATCAGTCAACAGTAAAAGGACCAAATGTAAAACTCAGATCATTGAAAACGTTCTTTCCGATGCTCCAATCATCAGGATCGGATCCGTATGTCTGCTTAATAAATCAGCATGCTTATTCTCAGTTGTCGGTACCCAATTGGTTTGTAAACCTACTGTGGATTCATCATTATTCGTTGGATACCAATTTTCTTGGATTCCGTGGTTACAGGAAAACCACGAATTTAAATGTTCCCCGAATAACACACATTGTATAGGAATGAATGCAAAATATGGTCTAACGACGAAATCAAACATCCACGAAATTGAAAGTTTTTAATAATCCACGAAAATTGGTACCCACGAAAATAAATGATTTCACAGTATATTCTTCTTTGAGCAAGAATTTAGAATATCTGTTACAACCTTCTGTAATTTGTATTTTTTGCTACCAACATTCAATATATATGTCACATTCTTATTATCTTATATCAGAATTTACTTTAACTGCCTTATTTTCAAGAAATGAATCATATGAGTTCAAAACTCTTCTTACCGTCTCTAATTCTCGCCAGGTAGAACTTTCAAATTGTTCCCCGCAAACCAATTTCCATAAACCTCATGATTTTCACTCTGAAAATCCAAACCTGTGGGAAAGTTTCCATCAAATCCTACATCTGAGGCATCACAAAATAACTCAATATCATACATGTCAGTTAAATTTACTGAACAAATATCAACACCTACAAGATTAAGTGTTCTGCAAAAGTTTTTCCAAAAAAAAAAAATCATCAATAGCTTTTACTTTTATGCTAACAGGTGTGTTCTAACTAGCACGCGCTTGAACACAATCATATAAAAATCTTGTGTTCCGTCTAACGATACATGTATCACCCAAAACGATTTGCATAGAAATCAGCTGACCAATAATACTAGCCAAAGTTCGAGCACTGAACAAAAGTACCCCTTTTCCAATCTCGCTTATAATACGATTCGCAGCTTTTTCTGCTTTGTCAATTTTCTCATCACTAACACATTTTTTTTCTATGTGTGTGTCCCAAACAAAACATAACCATTTCACATACTGTGAAGGGAACCAACTACATTTTTCATGTGCAATCAAAAATCCAAGAACTTCCATTTTTGTTTTACCTCTTGACTGGTTTTAAGACAAGAGCTAAATCTCGATCACCACCTAAACCATCCAGAAACATGATGATTCTTCTGCCTTCAGATCTCAAATGTTTGACTAACTTTCGTAGTACTTTTGAAAAAATGTACCCAGCATTAGCTAAACCAAATGGCTGTACATTAAAAACAAAGTATCTAACTTTGCCTTCAAAATCCCATGAAAATCCTAATTTTGTATCTTAATAATTAAATCTGAATTTGAAAAAATGTATGTGTATTTGTCTACAATCTAGTACAAGTCTGGGATTGCTCGATTTGTTGTATGCAACCGTTCAAGGGTTAACTACCTGTGGAACCTGTTGTACCTCAGAAATACATTTTTTCTGTAAAAGATTGCTGTTCTCATTTTGAACACATTTCTTATTGTTTAATGACGATCTGTTGTTTTAATAACAGAGTGTTGGTGCTCGGTTTTGAATGGTATTTTATAACCGTTTTCAATAACATCAATAATGTGTTTGTTTTCGGTAATAAATTTTCATTGACCTATATTGACCTTGAGTCTACCAACTGGCGAGACGCATTCATGCTGAACGGTTGTATTCGTATCAATTCACATCACCGTGTGAGTATTTTTAACAGTATTTACTTTTGTAGTTACAGAATTATTGCTTGAATCCCTGACTAGAGGCGCAAACTGGCCTTGTATTGCATTAATATTATCCAAAACTGAAATTTGTGAATAAGAATTACTTATCTTATTTTTCATGTCCGGACATTCGTCTATCCAATGAACATTATTTCCACACTTGAAACATCTTCCAGGCTTAACGGAATTTGTTTCTTTCTCTGGATTTCTGCTATAAGGTGTTGTTCTTGGTTTGCCTTTCTTACCTTATTCCGTCTTACCCTTTCTTTCTGCTCTAGACTGACCCCTCGTCATCTTCTTTTCGTCTTCTGAGTCATCAGCGATGGGGTTAGCTACGTACTCACTGACGAATTTCCATCCAAGCTGGGAAGAGTCCGCCAGTTTAATAAGTTTTTGCCTTTCACGCAATACCTTCAACAATCTTCATATTTGCTGCCTGCTCTGACCCAATTCCTAATTCCGGAGCTTCCATGTTGGCTTTAGCTTCTTTCAGATTGGTTAACACTTTCATCTCATGACGATACTGGTTTTTCATTTCCTTTACGCTGAAAACTATAATTGTCAGTCATGGTTTTCTCAAGCTTGGCTATCTGAGTTTGGGAAATCTCCTGCTGTGACTGTTGCAGATTTGACTGAAAAGATGAAAGCCTACTATTCATCACTGTAGTTATGAGGTTTCGAAGATCTTGCTGTGAAGAGGAAAGTGCATTTTTAACCTCTCGTAGAATAACTGCCTTAATTGAATCGTCTAAATTGGTGTCCATCTTGACCAGTTCGAAGTTGGCGAGAGAATGGACTAATAGGGAAATTAACCCGCGAAAAATTACCATTCACGTGATACTACAATTAATATAACGTGTCCATACATATATTTGAAAGTTAATACGATAATTTTCCTCTATACCACGAAACGCGGAAAATTATAATTATCATCATTGAAAAACCATACAAAACAAATAGGATCTTCGTTGATTTGGTAAGTTCAGGAAAGCCACGAATTTAAATTTTCAACGAATAACAAATTTTCCAAAGGAATGTATGCAGACTTTAAAAAAAAACAAAAAAAAACCGTAAATTAAATATCCCTGAATACATGTATGTAAAGTTTCCTTAAACCACGAAAATTAATGTACCACCAAAAAAAATGAATCCGCAGTATGTTATCTTTGGTTTGAAAACAAACACCTTTTGAGCCTCTTTTGTAATTGCGATGCAACACCGACCGTTTCTTTTCCTATCAATCTATATCCAGGTACGGTTATGATATTAGAATTAGGCTGTTTCACAAAATGCTTTAACATCATCATCGCTACAAAAAAACTGCGCTTTTGCTGAACTACGAATTATCATTATCATAACAAGATCATCTATTCACATTTAAAAAACTTAGATGTAGAAATTCATGTTTGCGTTGGTTCCGTCACGGCCATTACGTATGATTTTGGAATCAACCACTCTATATTTATCCGACTTTCCTATTTCTTTGAGAATCGTGCGTAGATTAATTTGTTGAGACCGCACCTCCCACGGGATATCGTTTTCTATATAAACGCTGTTGAATGATTTATTTCCCTTAAGCGAGGATGTTGCCTTCATTGCCGACATTTCGTCTTATAAAAAGTGCAATTTTGCAATAATTAATCCATATTTTGAATCACAAGACTGTTTGCTCTCAGCCTTTAACAACTTAATGTTCGACAGTTTTAAGCCATCTTTAATTAAGGAATTTACTTTGTTTAATATACTAGGTGGATTATTCTCTTCGTTGTTGCCATAGGGTAAACCTACAATGACAATATTGAGTCTCTTTTCATCATTTACGGTTTAAGTGAGGCGTACGATTTGTCCATACTGTTGACATTTCCTACCATTGCCTTTTATAAAAGCTTTAAAGATAGATAGCTAACCGTTAATTTCCTTTTTCGTCTGACTGACTTCTTGTTTTACCTTTTGTTCGATGAGCTGTGCTAAGTCTTTAATCGTGTTCGTTTCCAAAGTACAAAATGTATCAGTGCGTTCTGTTAGTGAAATATGCATTGCACTCATACATTGAGTCAAACGTTATACCACATGTTTTAAATCGCTCATATAAGAGAGGGACGAAAGATATTAGAGGGACAGTCAAACTCATATATCGAAAATAAACTGACAGCATCATGGCTAAAAATGAAAAAAGACAAACAGACAAACATCACACAACATAGAAGACTAAAGAATAAGCAACACGAACCCCACTAAAACGGGGGGTGGGGTGATATTAGTTGCTCCGGAAGGGTAAGCAGATCATACTCCCCATGTGGGACCCGTCGTGTTGCTCATATTATAACAAATTTGGTAAACAGTCTAATTCGGTAGGTCACATTCATGAAAGGGAAGGGGATTTTAGTTACGGCTAAAGGAACATATCCGATATCAAATGCGAAACGGTTATTCCATAACGGTCAACCAACTCGTGATGGCGTCCGTAAAATTTACGAAGAGATGATTTCCACTTTACCATTTGGAACTCTTGGTTTAATACCTTCCTTATGAACAGCAACCCTCTATAAAAAATCATGATGGAAATACAAGCAGGGGAATACCATATCAATTGGGAGATATATACCCCATATGCAGGGTATATCATATCTGTATTCTACAAATTTTTATAACAATAAATTTACATTCCAATTTTTTTAAACTATTATTATAAGAAACATTTATGTCTAGTGGTCTCTTCGGGCTAGCCCTATTATTAAATTTGCTTCCGAGCTAACGTATCCGCTCCGCAGTTTGCATTTCTGTTGTCGCGACAACTTTGCTGACTGTTGGCGTCATTGAGGACTCAACATATGACCCTTAAGACTCTGTGCACAAAGGATCGAAATCAACATTGGCAAATCCGTTCATTAGAATGTACCAGTAATAACAAATATCACGGATTAACGCAAATTTGTTCTCTTAAATTAAAAAAAAAAAATTAAAAAATATACAACTTTTATCAGTACAAAAACAAAACAAAAACATGCGACTTCTCAAATTGGCGCATGCGTATGACCAATAAATTAAGATGAGTAATATATAACTTTACAGCTGACGGATATTAATGTGCTATGCAATATATTTAGGTTACACTAATGTGATATACTTATTTTCTTTTTTAAATAGACATACGATGCTATTTATTTTTTACATTCCAGCACGTGATGGTAAATATGTTTATATTTATACACCAATTTTTGGAAGTTTCGAGGGAGACATTGCAAAACTAGAAAGTGGAGACATAACGGCCACTGAGCAACAGTGTTTATCGTTTTGGTACTATACGACAAATTCTAGAGACAGTGTACACGTATTTCAAAATGGGGATAATTTGTTTAATTTAACATTTAATTATGAAGAACAAATATGGAATCATATTCAAATTCCGTTGGAGAAAAAATTGCATGACTCATTCAAGCTTGTTTTTAAAGTGACACGAGGCAATTCTAATGATGGTTCATATGGTGCAATAGTTATCGATGACATTTTAATTAAAAACCAAAATTGTAATTGTAAGTATTGTTTAATGATAAGCTTAATCAGTGTGTTCTAGTATTCATGGCAACATTGTAGTGAATAATATTTAGTAATACTTTTCCGTCTTACAAAATTTTAACTTTCACTTTGCTGCGACACATTTAAAATAAAAACAGAACAGCCAAGTTATATATTTCTTAACATCACAAATTTATCGAACATGCCCGAGTTTTACTGACTATAAACTCTTGTCACAGGTATACGGGAACATAACGCTGATGAGTCTTCTGAAGACCAAAGGCATTCTAGTGTCATAATTCTAAGCATGGGATCTTTGATGAAATTAAAGATTAGTATAAATGCTTTCTAACCCCAGAAAACGATTACACTAGCATTATTTTGGAAAGCCTTTCGAAAGGTAATGTCCCCCATTCTTGTGATCTTTGTATTTCATTTGTCCTGTTCAAATGGTAACTTGCTAATCTTTTGTAGACGAACGCAAGTCATGACTACACAACTGTTACCTAGTATCTATAATGAGTTTATTTTGTGCCATGGATTTTTGAATTAAAGGTTAGCACCTCTTTCAGTAATCCTTAAGTTTAATGTAATATTTTACTCCAAAATTTGATATAAATTTGTACTAATATAATATATGATTGGTGGGCTCATGTTTTTCCCTAGTTGTTTAGTTTAGTATTTGGTATATTTTTCAATTCATATTATTTATGTTATTTTTTAATTAAATTTCAACCAATATTTACTCTGTTAATATACATTTGGTCTTTTTAGCTTCTATTCTTTTCTGCGACTTTGAAAATAAATCATGTAATTGGAAAACAGATGAACAAGATCGTATCGGCTGGCAAAAACAACACGGTGAGCCCGAATTCACCAACAGTGGTCCAAGCACTGATCATACATCGACATCTGGTAAGCACATGACTGTGATTATAAATTGTGTTTCAATTCACTTAAAAAATAATTTTAGCTTGTTCTTCAGTATCACTAACAATCCCTCGTCTATTTAAGTATGTCAGAATGTTCTTTTTCAAATGTGGAGTGATTAAAATATTTCAAGATACATGTAAATTAATATGTTAAAGAAAAAATAAGATACCCTTTACAATTACAAAAGAGGCTATACAAATAGTTTGCAATTACTTTTACTGTCTTTTTGATTATCGTGGCTGACAGTTATTCTTTAAAGCCCTCTTTTATTGTCGTGTATATGATCATTCGCCCATTTAAAAACGAAAAGGAATCTATCGGTTAACAACAATGAGTAAAACTACCACATTATAAGTCCATGCTATATCTACTTTTTACTTCATAAACCGCTGTAAATTTAGTGTTGGTTTAAGCTTACATTTAATTTCAGCGTAATTTAGCAACCCAAACAATAGACATACTATTCGAATGTTCGTTATCATTTACACGTAAACCATACACATATCGTATCGTTAAATGTTAACATGATTTAAACATCCAATATGTATACACTGTGTAATAAAGCTGCTAGTGTAGTCCAGTCCTTTTTCCGACTTCATTTAACTCAATCTCAATCTCGGAAAATTGTCAACATCAATGAGATGACAATCAAACATACCAAATTAACGATGACATTCATCATGTAGGGAAGTCTTTTTACTTGTATAACATTTACGTAAATTTCATTTTCAAGAGGTGTGTGAACGTGTTGGTACGAAAGGTTGCTTGTAAAACATTTATACATAATAAACATGTTGCTAGATGTTTGAAATGACTTATTTATTTGTTAAACACAGAGTAAAACAAATGTCTAATTATCAAGTATTCATACGGTTTAACCGTTTAACAAGCGCCAACCAAACCTGAATGTAACATCACAAAATAGACACACGCAGTGTAAAACATCCATTGAAATGGCTTAACTCGATCAAAAGACATATTAACAAAATGATTTAACTTTCACTGAACGACAAAATTGGCCCATAATATAATGTAAACACAATATTAATAAAAAAAAAAAAGGAGGAAGAGAGATGTAAAGCAATATCAGTAAGACAACTACAATCGTGGACAACATGCCGTTTAATAAAATAGCGTGCACATGTTAATATACTTATTTTGTTAAAAAAATACATCGATTACGGAAATATTTTTTTCGCATACCACCTCCTTTAAAATATATTGAAACCTGAACATGACATTAAGGCAGGGTTGTCGAACAAACTTTAGCATCATATGTGTCACTGTATAGCCTCTCCTACACTATATCATTCAAGTTACGAGTGTTTGGTTTTATCTTTTTTAAGCAAGACAATGGTAATCATTTCATATACAAAGGGACCTTTCATACAGCCAGAAGTCGATACGTTATATGTCATTTACGGGGAAATCTCTGTCATTTATTTTTCAAATAAAATGTTGAAATGTTAAAATTTTAGAATTTCAATGATTCTATAAACGAGTGATCTCAAAGGTGTAAAAAAAAAGCTTTAAAAATAGAGGACTTTTATAAAGTATTGGTTTATTAAATTAAACTTACTAATACTTTCCCCATAATATAATAAATAGTCCTCTTTGACAAAAAATATTAGGAACATCGAGTCATAATTGAAGATTGATGAGTTATTGAAATATCTGGCGGACAGAGAATTATGAACAGACGGCTGGAGATCAAACTTTTGATATCCTGAATTTGCTTATCGCGACATAGCAATAGAATAATTAGCGTTATCTCTTCAAAAACAAATGAAAAAGATAATCATAATTTGATAAAAAATTACTGTTCATGAAAATGTCCGTATTAGATCAAGAGAAACCTGTATAGATTCTGGTTTTGAAAAAAATAATTCCTGTTATGTAATATGTTATAAAAATTACGACATTTTAATTTTCACACAAAATAACTGGTATTGCAACACATTTAGAGAATTTATCTACCCTGGTCTTTATTTGTTTTCTATCACATTGACCAGATGAATTCGGATAGAGAAAATGAAAGAAGATAAAATTTATCACAACCCTCTTGCATTTCAAACGTAGCTTTTTATGAAATTTGTTAGACATATTTTGGTTAAGCCTTGAGAACAGATACGTTAGCACGTTATGCACATTTTCATAAAACAATACAACTGTTACCTATCAGAGAAAAAAAAATATCACAATTATTCATATACACTGTGTGTGTCTGTATTTTAGATGTATAATCACTTGAAAATTATTCATCATGAACAGCAATGTTATATTGTACAACAAGTTTACAAATTCAGTTTAGATCTGTTAAAACAATCAATTATAACTTACTTTGACAAAAAAATTTCTACAACCTTTTAAGATTATATTATCTAGAGGTAAATTTCTGTTGTACATATTGCATTTTTTTTTCTGATTGTTTTTTTATTTATTATTTTCTTTGTTTTGTTTCTAAATTATGATTAAGTGGTAAGTTTTCGGTTTATTTAATATTAAATAAAATGTTAAAGTAATTTTGAATAAAAGAAAAATAAGTATTTGTTTTGCAATACAGAAAGCGGTCACTACATGTATCTAGGCAGTGAAGCTGATGATTTTCAAGACTGGGAACGTATTGCATCTTTCGAATTTCATAACATAGAGCTAGATGTACCAGGGAACTATTGCTTGACGTTTTGGTATCATATGTATATTTCAAAATACGGAACGGAAGAACTAAATGTTAAACTTAATGATGACATTGTCTGGACAGAATACGGAAAACCGGACAACCGATGGGAAAAGGGAACGATAAACATACACAGTACTAACAAAATTGATATCAAATTTATGGGAATTCTTGGTAGCAGTAGTTTGAACGACATAGCCATTGATGATATTTTGTTAACTTACGGAACATGTGATGGTATGTATTTTGTTTATCCAAAGGAAAAGTTGGTATACATTTAGAACCACTTATTTATAAGCAATTTGTAAGTTTCTAATATATAAAAGGTAAACTAAAAAAATATCGAACCCTATGGAAAATTCAAATCGGAAAATTCCTTATCAAATTCCAATATCAAAAGCTCAAACACATCATCGAAAGGAAAAAAAACAATCATATTTCTGACTTGGTACTGACATTTCCTAATGTTGAAAATGTTAATTAAACTAGGTTTATAGCTAGATAAACCTCACACCCGAAGAAAGACACATACCGATCTATTATATTGATAACAACGTGTGAACAAAACAAACAGATATAACACGTAAAAATGTCAAAACATATGTACAAGAGTCAGCTTAGTGTTTTATTCTTAATCTCTATAAAAACAAACAAATATGTCAACAAAGACAAACACGATGGTGTATAGACAAAACACATATTCAAAAACACAAGAATGATAGAATATAAGAGCTATATGACACTTTATTAGGTACTGTTGATACACTGGTGATAGTTATCAAAGTCTGGGAGGCAAGCTCATAGTTTGGAAATGTATATATTATATGCAGGTGATTCGTTTGTTGCTGCTTACTCAGCGAAATCCAATTAGATGCTTGAAATGAATCATTGATTATACATGTACCAATGTATATTAATACTCACCTTACTTATAAACAGATTATTATTTTTATGGGAAAGTTTTACTCAATTCCTATCAATCTGTATATAATTCAACTTTTACAAACAATACTGATCGAACAAAATTTAAAGATTTGTTTGTTAAGACAGAGGAAATGTAACATACAATTCATTAATTTATGTGTCTTTTAGAAGAGAGAAATAAACCAACAAATTCTGAAAAAAATCATCTGTCTTGATGAGCTGTAAAATAGAAAAAGGCTTAGTATTTTTGTATGTTTGTCGCATTTTAAAACAGTTATTAAGATATTTATATTATCGAGCGATAGATACTTAAATGTTCAAGCAACTGAGAAAAGGAACAGTAATGAAGATAAACCAATCAATGCAGGAGATGTAACACGAATTATGCATTACTGTATCATTGTTTGGAATTAATACTATTTTTTTTAAATGCAGTTATATTGTTGTAAGATAATGGGAAACTGGGAACAATTGTTGCAATTATAATATTGGTGAATAATAGAATGACAAACAGTAAATTACACAGAGCAAAACATATAAAAGTTTAGACTTACATGTAGCAATATGGGCTACATGTATAACACAAACGTAGAGTGATCTCAGGTGATCTGGAAAAATAAGCGTATTCAAATATACCCCATAGTTTTTGCAGTATGTAAATGATATTTGGAAAATATGCGTATTCAAATATACCCCGTAGTTTTTGCAGTATGTAAATGATATTTGTTCATGGTTTCATATATCTTGCAGGACTAATTCATCACGAGGAAGCATGTGTTCATTCGGACATACGTATGCCTAAAGAAACTTCTTGTCCCAAAGATTATCTTGATTTTCAGAATCCATTTTTATCATTTGACCCTGAAAAAGATGCTTGTTATGACATATATGATCAGATAAAAACACGTCTTCGGAATGATTGTGCCAGCGTGCATGCTTCACAGAAGTGTTTGATTGATCCATCAACTGATATAAGTTCTCAACCAGATTGTTTTCAGTTATATGAATTTCGAATACAACATACTTGTGAAGGTGAGCAAATATCTAAGAATTATATTTTAGTATGTATTGTAAAATGTTAAAATCCATCCGTCGATAGAAAATAGATATCGTAACCCATGGGATTATATGCTAGAATTGTTCGGCTCTTGGTTTTCCATACGACAAGGCTAGAAACTAAAAATTATACAGGTATGTTGGTTGCGTTTTTTTAATTCTGGAAAAGCAAAATATATGAGTCATGATAACGGATAAATGAATATGGGATATATTTAAACGTAGACAAAATTATACGATTGTAATTCGATGGTATGTTAGTCTACTAAAAATATTAATGGTGTCTCACGTGTTAAGTAACTTGTACGGTGAAAATCTTACATGTGAATAATTCAACTGCCTTGGATTGTTCACTCTCAGCCAAATATTCAACTATTATAAGGAAATAATCACCTTATAAGAACCGTCCATAAATAGCAAAGCATCAGATTAAACTAGTTCATTATTCATATACTAGTAGCTTTTTACCTTCTATTATATTGTCAGCTTTCGACGATTTTTTTTTGTAGGTTTTATGATAAATTTAAAACTCGAAATTGTTCTCTGACGCACCAAAGGAGTAGGTCCGGTAAGGACCGATTTTGGCCTCAAATTTCGGGTTCATCTGACGAAAGATTTTGAACACTTTTTAAACACTTAAGTGTCTATTTTATTTGAATTAATTAGTTTATGTGAAAGATTTTAACAGATTTAGTCATTAAAAACGATCCGATTCAAGCTCAAATATGAAAAATCTACCTAATATGCCGAAAAATGTCACTTTTCAGATGGTTTTTGGTAAAAATGAAAGTGGCCGCATCCGTGTTCATCCTCAACCTTTATATATATGTTATGTATTATCATAAAATACAACTTACATTTCAATATTAAGGATAAACACGAATGCGGCCACTTTCGTTTTACACGAAAACCGTCTAAAATTTAACTAAAATGCTAGAATTATGAGGATTTGTGTAATTTAGCATGACTTAATGGTGCTAGTACCGGATATATGTGCATTGTATTGTCAAAAACAGCCCAAATTTATGTAGCAGAAGCATTCTACTGTCCAATAAATAACTAAAGGTTTACATTTTAACAATTTTGTAAAACTGCTATATTTTGGGGCCAAAAAGGGGTCTTACTGAACCTACTCCTTTATGAAGTTTTTCTGGTTACATTTCCTTTGCTGTTTCGATTTACGAGTAACGACCATAAGTAATGTTTTTTTTAAACAATATAAAATTATATATTTGTATTAGAATGTACATGTACACTAGTCTATTACTCTGAATAATTACTTACAGTATTTAACCGTGTTTAGAAAACGGTTAACAAATTCAAACTATAAATATCTCTATTCATGTTCTTTTAATTATTCAATATAGACAAGATCAGTTGATGAGACGATGATTTAAACAATATTTGATCAATATAATTCACAACAGTGATACTATTTCGAACATATCATTGGTCTATCACAAACTTATCACATGCAGATGATTAATATGTTAACATGCTTTCTTTGAAGACCGAGAAGAAATCTTTCTTGTTTCTTTTAATACACACATTAGCTGTTCAAAAAAGGATATGCCTTCAACAACACATATACATACTACTAGACTGGTTGCAAGCGAAATGTTTTACAAATGCATAAAGTGTATTTGTCAAAACAAAAATATTGGGAAATAAGCCAATATCTGGAAAAAATTGCAAATGTTAAACACGTAGCACAGATTAGTTTGTACCAACAGATGCTACATGTATTTCATCATAAAGTGTATGAATGGTTTTTTTTAGATAATGCATGTAGCAATAACTATCAAGAAATATTCAAAATAAGATATTATTTGTTTTCAGAAGAAGAAACTTCAACAGCTTCGTCATATATTACACCAGGAGATTCAAGTGCAGGTATGACTTACAATAAGAGATAAAGAATCAACTATGTTGCTTTTTAATCGAAACGTAAATTATTTCCAATTTTCTTTGCATTTCTTTTCAACAAACTACCTCTTTTATTGTTTACAAATTGAATTGTAGCGTAGTGCAGTAAATTGGCATGATCATTTGTGCTATGCCTATTTCTATCCTTTAAATATCAGCATAGGAATAATTAAGTTCTATTTTTTTCCAATGTTCTCAAGAGAGGTTCCAAAAAAAAAAGATAATGTATTCCCTAAAGATTTTCTATTTAGTTTTCTCTTAATGCACCTACAACCAAATTGCCAATTCCAGTGTCCAATGTATTGAAACCTTGATCTAGCTCGTCGTCTTTTTTGTTAAACGTCTACCCTTCATTTATGTAGGGGGAGTCGTTGGCCGAAAGATTTTAAAAGTAGTCGAACTAACTGTCAGCAAGTGGCAGGTGCGCTCGACTCCAATCTGAATTGGTTGTTGTTGTTTGTTTTGCTTTTTTACTGAAAACTATAAAATGTAGATAAACACTTAAGATAGCAAAAATTATAGGTAAGACAAGATCGTCATGAAAATATCTAATGGACGAAATTTTCAGTCGATGGAAAACTTTGCAGATCGAGACCTTCACACAATACCAAGAAAGATGAGCGAACAAGTAAAATAAGTAAAAATGATTTTTAAGCGTAAACTCGGACTCAAGCGTCCAAATGAGGTACAATTTAGAATGGTTACAATTTGATACCAATACCTATTATGACCTTTAATATTAACGACACAGTAAAATCTTGTCCGTAGATTATCATTGGAGTAAATGTATATGTATCACTGATATTGCACATAGTATCTGCTTTAGAAGCATTCATGATATTCTCCACATTTTATTAAATGAATGTTCTACTAGGAATTTAAGCATTAGATTTGGTCAGTTTTCAATTCATTACAAGAAATAACACACGATTGTTTAGTTATTTGGATAGATTTTATGTCATGCTAATATTTGAAAAAAAAATATATATTATATAACTTGTTTCATTTCTTACTGCGGCATAATGGACTCTCATCCCAGCATAACTCGGAATGTGAAGGATGAAAGTAATTCTAGTAATGGAGCATGAGCCTTACGAAAATATAACTGTAGCATTCTATTTGCCGGGGATCGACGGGCCTCCTCATTAACTTCCTTTTAAAGAGGTCAACTTCCTGAACTATGACGTACTAACATGCTCAAATAAAAACGACCTCGCTACCTTTGAAGCTCATAATTTTAAAGTTTGTTTATCAAACCACATCTCAGGGGATGGGCCTACAAACCCCCTAAAAACTGGATGAGTAATTGTAATGTTCTCTTGAGTTTCAGGCTCCTTTCCTCAAAGTTAACACTATACTCAAAATATTAAATAAGCATCTTTCAAATACGAAAGAGCTACCTTTGAGGCCCATTTTTAAAAGTTTGTTTATTAAATCACATCTTATAGGATGGGCATAATAATCCCCTCACAAAATTAGTGGGTACTTGTTATATCCTCTTGGACCACACTCTCTTTTACTAGATTTACTCTCATCCTTCACATTCCAATTTATGCTTAGATGAGAGTCCTTACTACTAATAACGCTCTTTGTCTCATCGAGGATATAACTTAACCATGTTTAAAGAGTTAGCATAAATTATATACCTATATGGAGTTATTTTCTTTCAGAACGTCAGGTTATTCTTTTTCAGAATCAACCCGGACGATACCCTGTTTCAATGATATATGCTCTAAGGCATAAAATAATGACCTGTGTGAGGTCATTATTTTCCTTGATAAACATGCAATCTATGATTTACTTCAAAACTTTATTCGTCTAATAGTTTTTTGTTGCCGATTTGGAAATTTATTTTTTAAAGTTCAATCGATGATAGGTGTAAAAGAAACCGTCATTGTAGTCCCACATTTTAGTTTTAGAAACAAATAACTTGAAGTTTTGTTAATTTATCACTACAAGAAAGAAACATTATCATGTATGTCAAATGAATTTAAATGTAGACTTTCATAAAATAAATCCAGATTTAACATATTCGTGTGTAAGATTTTGAAATCTTATTGAGTCAAATTGAATAGGTTGAGTAATTTTTGGTTGCTTGCTTAACGTCCAGTGGCAAATATTTCATGCATGTTCAGAACGATACACACTGAATAGGAAATCATACTGTGACCTCCATGTATTTAAATTCGTCTTCGTGTCAGTTCTTAACTTTTTAAAATTTATGTATACCTTTTACTCTATCAGATGATCAACTAATAAGATAATCTTATATTCTATCTATTGAATAACACTTACAATGTGTCTTGTATTTATCATACACCGTTATCGGATGGTAACAATACATTTGTGTCTTACTTCATGCAGTTACAGTAATATTTTTATTGTGTATTGATAATGATTTTTAAAAGGTTTATATCTAAATTATTTAGTGAGTTTTTATCACATTCTACATGAGCCGCAGGGCGTATTAAAACTTGAACGCATTAGAAAGGAATATCCCACTTTAGTGTTATCGGTAAAATAGGATACTAAATTTTACAAATCTTTATAAAATTAATATTTTTTGACGGTATATAAGTCAGATAATGCATACTTTAAGGTTTTTTTGTCGTAAAACACACCTCAGGGTGTCAGGATTGTTCAAATACTGATATTGTTTAACTGTTACTGGCATCCATGACGACACTAATATAGATATGTCGAATCTTGATAATCCTGAATTTTCCAGTGATTTCCTGATTCAGCACACGCGACAATTACAAGTTTTCTTGACAGTGGATGACACTCCATTGTGTTGGCATGTATGCTGATCTGTGTGTCAAAGCTGAAATCAGTAAAGAAACCCTGTTTTGAGAAGGTCACAACGGCACAATCAATATAACTTTCTGTACTTTTCTGCAGAAATTGTATTCAAAACTCTCCCTATACGAGAAAAAGAAGTAAAAATGTATGGTTCAAAATTTGTCCATATCATCAATATATAAGCTTCTGGATCATGAATCAAGGATACAAACTTGTTTATTTGAGCAATACGTCTAGATACAAAAAGATCCACTTTTGGATAAAATGATTATGAACAAATCCTACTAAAGACAGGTTTATTACGTTTCCATGCTTATTATCAGAAACGTTTCTCGATAATTTATTACCCTGTAAATTAGTTTTGCAGGTACATGTATTTGCTTAGCTGTAAGACAGATTTCTCTATCTCAACACTAGGTCCATATATCGATGTCTTAAGTGTCAAGTTTTTCTGATGTCATACCACCCATAAATTGAATGTAGGGAACTGCAGTGTAATTATCGGATTTAATTCAAATGAGGCAATGACTACAATTTGAGCAGAAAGCTTTTAAAGCATAAAAACTAACAATACCTCTTTAAAGTTAATATGACATATGGATTCTAAATGTGTCCAATGACCACCAGCTGTTTGTTTTCGTAGCAAGCAACCCTTCTTTTTAGAGAGTCATCAGTTTTTATCCAGAACAGATAATTGTCGTACATTTTTTCAACAACCATTTAAGTTAATTTACTTTTTTCAGATAGAGTTATGATTTTATCATAATCATGTGACCCTTTAAGATTTTCTGTCTTATCTCACTCCAAATTTTTATAATGAATAGATCCTTGTAAAACGGTATTTAATGCATGTACAATCAATCCAATCAATTTTGCAAATAACCTGATGGTAATTATTTTCTGATGTAAATTCAAATTACAAAAAAAAAAAAAAAATTCTTCAATTTTCTCATCGGGCATAAAGACTCTAAATTTGAAAGTGTCAATAAGTAAACCAAAGAAAACTATAAGTTGAATTAATACACAGTTTTTAGTATTGACTGTAAAACCAAGTTTTTAAAAACATTGGCCATAATTGAGGTTTCTTTAGAGCATTTACCGTAATCTTGATTCATCAAAAGTGAAACATCAATATAATAACAACATCTGAAACCATTCTGTCTAAACAGAGCATAAATAGGTTTCGACTCTTTTGTGAAGACTTCTGAAGCAAATACAAAACGAAATGGTGAAACTATAAAATCTATATAAATCATCTTTCCAGTAAAAGCTTAGATATTTTCTGAAATTTTCATGAATTGAAATGCAAATATAATCATCTTCCATGTCTAATGAACAGCAAAAATCATTTTTCTGTATCAAACCTAAAACATATGATAAATGTTTCTGCTTAAAATGGTGATATTCAATAAATTCATTTAATTTTCTTAAATTTTCTGACACCGGAAATAGGTTTGAAAAAAATCGTTTGATGTTGCATGAATTTTTCAATTTTTCTTTTTTCCAAATGGTTTAACCTCTTTATTTACAAGTTCAATTTCTTTCGTACAAACTAAAATAGATTTCTGTTTTCGGTATTGCAATGGTTACGGTAAGAACTCTATCCTATATCCTTCGACAACATCTAGTATCCATTTGTAAGATGTATTTCAGAAACTTTAGTTTAATTTTCTTACCTTAGAAATGACGTCTTTTGTCGTCTTGGAGGACGGAAACCACGTCTTCCAGTTGTTGTCTTGACCTTTGCTGAGGTCGGCCTCCAAGATAAGTTGCACTTATGCTGGTTGCCTCCTGCAGTAGGGCTTCTGAAGTGTAAACTTCCAGACATATTTCTCCTGTTTGAATGAGAAGTATTAATGCACAGAGGGATCTGAGCTTGATCACCCAGCTCCCTTTTTTGGCATAATATTGTCACCGAAGAGATTTTCGTTAACTGGTATATAATGTGAACACTCTCTGATAACTAGGGTTAAAACATCTTCTAATATCATATCGTCTTTTCATAAACAAACTATAAAAGGCATTGCCTTTAAGACCAATGGAGTCTAATAACTCACTCTTGACTATAGAATGATCAATTGGCTCCTTTTTAATTGCTAATTGTTTTGCAAGATTAACAATAGGCACTATGCCTGTCATCATAGATTTTCAAACGTCTTGCAGGCAAACATCACTAGAATGTGCATGCCTGGGGATATTCTCCCGAATCTCTTTCCTTACCTTGAGTGCAACCATCAAGGAACAATTGCCAGACCTTATATGCCTTTTAGTTATATCAGTTGTACAATATTGAATAGATTTTATAGACATGGAGTCATTTACTGATTTTGGTAGGTTTGTCCCTAGTTTGAACCAAATTTTTCCCTCTGTATTAAGCTGAGGAATGTTCCACTCAGTAACTTCGGTGTTTTCCTCGAAACCGCACCTTTGTCAACGTCACTTATAGGCTCATTGAAAGCTCTGTGAAAGTCATCAGCTGGGTAAGCACCAACAATAGGTTGTGTTATAAAACCCATGTTAGGGTTATAACGTAATCAGTTTCCAAATCATTAAAATAATAATTGCAAATTGGATCGCTATCAATGTCATGTCACCCCAGCTTATCAAATCTGACTTGGGTGTAGGTACTTGTACCCTTTCATGATTTGCACCTCCCAGTCTATTTATATTTAATAAGATATCACGGAGATATTGTGATCTATTTCCATGACGTTCCGTATTAACATTGGAAACTACGTTTACTTTGTTTTGTTAAGAAGCTTTAGCGAAAGTCAACTTTGGTTTAGTGGGTAATGCACTTCCTTGATAACCCAGCTTTTCACTTCAGGTTTTTCAACATTATGATGATCTGCCCCAGTGTGTTATTTTTGTACATTATCACAAAACAAACTCTCTTCATCGGAATTACGATTGTCCTCACAACCTGAGTTTAAAAGCGACATCTCATCGTCGTCTGCAATGTGTACAAAACACACATGTACGTGTGCACGGGGATACAAAAAAATATAGCGTAAATGTATCTTTAAATACAGAACTTGGACAACGTCTCAATTTTCTGTTTGTAAAGTACTTGAACAATGTTCTGAGTAAAAGTTTTATTTTATAAATATAGACAACGTCTTAGAGATAAATGTTCACAAGCATATATACTCTGCCGCTCGAAAAATAAATATGAGCAATACAGGTAGCTGGGCCGTATCTATATGAGTATGTTAGCATGTTATAGGTCAGGAAGTTGACCTCTTTGAATGGAGTTAATTATTATGCCTCGACGATCTCCGGCAAATAGAATGCTAAAGTTATATCATCGAAGAGACGAACTGTAATTCTGAATTGATTATCATAAATTACTCATTTTTTTTAGCTTTGGCAACTACCACAGTTTTGTCATTTACTACTTCAAGAGAAGGTTCTAAAATATAAAAGTATTTCAGCTCACTTGCAGTCAATTGTTATTGTTATAAATCAAAATGAAAGAACTCAATTCGAACGATGAGTTTAAAAGCGAGTGATAAGTGTAAATAATAATGGTACACATATTGTATATGTTCCGGACCATTTGAGTATTTAGACCATACGCGTATGGTCATGACCATACATGTATATACTTATATGGTCCAACAATACGCGTATGATCATGACCATACAGTTATATACTCATATGGTCTGACGGTACACGTATTGTCGAGGTAGTAAACACGTTAACTTTTAGTAAAAAGCTCTTCATAAATTATTAATGTATAAAATTAGAGAATGGAAATGGGGTATGTGTCAAAGAGACAACAACCCGACCATATAACAAACAACAGCAGAAGGTTTGTCCATTTTAGGTGTCGCATCATTTACTTCATATACAGGAGTATACTTCTAAAGCAGAAACTACTCCATCAGATTATAAATGACACTCCGTAAATTTTACGGACACCATCGCGAATTGGTTGATCCATACGATGAACCTTTGTCCAAAACAACTGTGGACATTTTTACCACGTGTTAGCTTTTGTTTATCATTACGTCGTATGATCTATTATTAGTTAACGTAACTTATTCCCGATTGTGAATGTTTTGCTGAGTGTGAATTTGCATTGTTATAAGACGTGGCATGGTACTTTTCCATTCCAAATTCATTTATTTAGTTTTGATGTTATATTTGCTACTGTCATCGGATTTTGTCACATGTCTTAATGTTTGTAGTTATATCTTATGTTTTTCTGTTGTATTCGTGTGTTATGGTAAACATAATTAATCATCCAGTTCATTTATTAGATTTTAGTTTGGATCAACGAAATTTACACGATATATTTGGTTTACAGTTTGATTAAAATAAAACACCGACATAGCTAGTTTATACAATTAATTATCTAATTACTACTCCAATTTGATATTAATGAGTATTGTAATTTTCACTGTTTTAATACATGTTAGATAAGTCATACAAATCTGATTTTGAAGATCATCCAAATTCTTCCTTAATTTTGGGAACTCGTTTTAGAAATTCAAATGTGACGTCACTTTGTACTTTGAACACTGCACTGGCTTTGGCTAACACGGCTGTGTATTTTTGTAATGTATCCGTTTTTATTCTGTAGCTAGTCATCATTTTAGTTGAATCATGTAATCATGCATTATTATAGTCATTTTATATAATTTACTGTTTACAAAAGTCACAACTTTTTGGAACGGTTGGTCCTCGATTATCGTCAAGTTTGTACTTGTTTTGGCTTTCAAACTTTTTTCATTTGACCGTCGCTGGTTAGTCTTGTGTGGACGTGGTGCACGTCTAGCGTATTAAATTTTTAACCTAGGTTGCGTTAAATATCGTAGCGGCTACGTAGTGCTACGTATATTTTGACTATTGAACATGTAGCTATAGGCTAGTTGTTACATATATATTGATAGCTACGTAGCTGCTACGATCTTGAACTCAACCTTGGTGACTTTTGTTGGCTGTTATTGGTTTTTTTCTCTGTCCTATATTTTTCTCCCAATTATTTGTATTATAGTCCTGTCATGTAATGTTGTCATTTAATGTTATAATTAACATTGCCTTTAAAGCAGGAGGTTTGGCATGCCACAAAACCAGGTTCAACCTACCATTTTTTTCTTAAAAGGCCTTGTACCAAGTCAGGAAAATGGCCATTGTTACATTATAGTTCGTTTCTGTGTGTGTTACAAGTGAATGTTGTGTTTCTGTTGTGTCGTTGTTCTGTTATACATGTTTTATTTGTTACGTTTTAGTTTGTAACCCGGATTGTTTTCTCTATCGATTTATGAATTGCGAACAGCGATATACTACTGTTGCCTTTATTTAGAATATGCTATCAAAGGTTATTTTATAATATTTTATTATATTGGAATAATAACAAGATTAACTAAATAAAAACAAATAGTTTCACAAATAAAATTTTACGTAATATTCAAAACTAAAGTGATGACATGTTTTAACCATGATCATCATATAGCCTTTTTACCTAATTTTATAATATCAAAATAGACCAATGACATTTGTTTTTTTTAAACAGTCATATACAATTATAGTCGCCGTCAGCTGAAATTCGTAGCGGGTATCGGTAAACATAATCTAAACTATCAATCGCGTTTACTCGAGATATAGTTTTTCACATTCCATTCATAAATCGCAAAAAGAAAAACCACTACTGACCTACTTTTTAAGTGATCGCACTGTAATAATCCTGACCTTCACTCTTTCATAGACGATTTTGAATGGTGGAATCAGCCATTGTTTTGACCGGAAGTGTTCAATTTCATAAAATTTGCATAAAGCGCGGGAAACCTTATCACATCAATGAAAGGAACATTTCAGGAAACTGCGTACAGTGACGAATGTCATATGTAAACAAATGATCCTCATAGAAACGAAGATGGCGGAATTACAATGGAAAATATTCTGGAAAATGTGAAGGTCAGGATTATTACAGTGTGATCACTTAAAAGGTAGGTCAGTAGTGGTTTTTCTTTTGCGATTTATGAATGGAATGTGAAAACTATATCTCAAGTGAACGCGATTGATAGTTTAGATTATTTTTACCGATAACCGCTACGAATTTCAGCTGACGGCGACTATAGAGCAAAATGTAACAAAACATTTGACTGTATATTTATGCACGCCTGAGAAAACAGTATTTTTTTTTTTTTTATTTATAAACGTCAAATAAATACTAGGGGAACAACTAAAGTTTGATTTTACATTTTCTTATACTAAGAGGAATAACTCAATGTCCTAACTTACTAGTTTTATTAAGTCTGTTTCATCCATTATCTAGCAAAGAACGAAATCATTTTCTCTGTAATGTTTTATACGCCCGCAAAATATCTATCATAACAAAAAATTTTGGTGATTTGATATTTTTTACATTTCAACATGTTCAATTTATTCGTTTATTTAAAAACCAAAAAAATGGGGGGGGGGGGGGGGGGGGATACTATTTTCTTCAATATATTTCAAAATTTCAATGTGAAGAAAAAAATATCCTAGTAATTCCAAACCTAAGAAATATAGGAAGATTTCAATTCATAACAGCTTTTCTTGGTTGGACTGTACTTCAGTCCTCAGCCGATTCAATTTAACTATTCCAAAGAAAACTGTATAGGCTTATGTCTCTCGAAGGAGGTTATAAATGATTTCAACAAAGCAAATACTAAACTTTAAAATATAGATAAATATCTTAGACCAATGAATTTCAAATACCAACATCTATTAAATTTCACACATATGTACTGAATAAGCATAATGTAAAACAGTAAATAAAGAAACATGAAACTGATTATACTAGTAAGGGTGATGAATACATATGCACTTTCATATTCAGTCGACGAGCATCACTATGCATTATAAATAAATAAAGGCAGCAGTAGTATTTACCGATGTTCAAAACTCATTAATCGATAGAAACAAACAAATCTGGGTCACAAACCAAAACCGAGGGAAATGCATTAAATTTAAGAGAATGACGTCACAACATTTAAATGTAACACACACGATAAAAATTATGCGGCGAATAGGAATGATTTTTGTTCATTGCGATGACTCTACCTATTATAAGAAATAGATGCAAACAACATAATTAAAGATGGAAAAAAGCAAAGAATTACCGTCCATTGAAGACAATTGTCTGTGTCTAGTGATAAAAAGTTGTGATTGAATTGCGAATTTCAACTTCCTGTAAAATATAGAGTTATTGTCCTTTAAAATGTAGTGGCAGTTAGGTAGGCTTAACCATGCATGGTCATTACAAGTGTATATATATCATTATGTCGACTTAGGAAAATAACTTCCAAAAATGTCTTTATGAACTGTTTAATAACTGACGAAAACGTCGAGAGAATAACGAAAAAAGAACAGAAAACAGAAACACTCAGATTTTGAGAATATATGAAAGACACAGGGTTTTACCTTGTTACATTTTAGGGGAGCCTTTGAATTATGAAATTGACACATTTCATGTAACCATCATTGGTTTTCTTTTAATAGATAATAAACGTTTATTGTATTATTGCAACATTTCTAATACATGTTTGAAGAACTACCTAGTACATGTGTATGACCAAAATACTTATATGGTCCGGCCTATTAATAACCAAACGAGCATATACTCGTATGGTCGGACCATATGAGTGTACGCATGTGTCATGACCATACGCGTATGGTCAAAATACTCATATGGTCTGGAACAGTTAATTCTGCATCATTACTGTAATTGTTTGTAGAGATTATTGATATGACATATTGATAAATAATTATTTTCAGTTGTGGAAACTACGACACATTTATCATCCACTACATCAAGAGATGGCCCTAGTTCAGGTAACGAAAACAAATCAACAAATGTATTGCTCTGATGTAACTATTTGTTGTATCCGTTCTTTATTTCAGTGATTGGACTCTCAATTAACTTTAACATGTTTAAGAAACAAGTAAAATTACAAAAATACTGAGCTCCGAGAAAAATTTGAAACGGAAAGTCCCTTATCTAAATTAAAAGCTTAAACACATCAAACGGAAGGATAACAACTGCCATAATCGTGACTTGGCACAGGCATTTTCTTCAGTAAAAAATGTTGGATTAATCCCGGTGTTATAGCTAGCTAAACCTTTCACTTGCATGACAGTCGCATAAAATACTATTATATTGTAAACGATTTGTGAACCAAAAAAAAGTCACTAACGTTAAAATAATCGACAATAAGGGGACAGCAGTCAGGTTGGTGTTATAATATTCACCTCTTTTAAACAAACAACTATGTAACAGAGAAACAATAAAAGGCATCTAGACAAATCAAGTTAGCAAAAAATATAGACAAGAATACACAAATTTACCATAGAACAATAACGCAATGACGGGATGTTTAAATACAGGGTAAAGTATTGTAGGAGAGAATAACAAAAGGCATACAGAAAAAGCACACCAGTAAAAATGAAAGACACTGATACAAATATCAAATAAGAAAACAATAAAATAATATCTCTAAAGACAAATACAAAAATTACTATAACACGTTATAAACATGAGAAACAACGCCAGTACCTATCAGCCATTATGTTACCTTAAACTGTTCAAAAACTTCAAGAATAACCCTCCTCTTTCGACGTGGTCGGTTTTCGTTAAAAATCGATGAAGTTTGATGAAATTTAATAAACGTAGGAACTAAATTGAATCATTTGATTGTTGAATAAGTTTTTAGATGGTGTTATATTAAGATGCATAAAACCCATTCCTGCACTTATTGATTAAAAGGGGGATATTGGTGAAGCTATTTCAACTCTATATAAAATAAAATATGATTTGCAGTGCTTCATTGATCTGTGTTTATATGCGTCAAAGAACTGCATCGCGCAACGTTAAAACGAACAAAATAAAACACCAATTATTGAGGCAAAATAATAAGAAACTGATCAAACTCAATTGTCTCACAACCTTATGTTTTGTGATTTTCTACTTAATAAAAAAAAGCCGTTATAATTTTATCACATATTTTATACTTTGATATAATATATTTTTGCATCATTTAAATTTAAAATTTACATAAGCAGAATTGATATATGCATTTCTTAAATGGGAGTCAAGTGGATAGTCAAATGTAATGTTCGACACATTGATAGCGAGGTTTCAATGGTTAATGTATAGATTAATATTTCTTTACAGCTAAGGATGATACTGTTACTTTACCAAGATCAATGGAAAAGTCAAGCATTTCAACAACAGGTAACTTTTTTCTTTTGAAAATGATGTAGTCAACTTGTGAAAGAAAGCTATAAAACCTAACACATTTTAAATAATTCAACACAATAAAATGACAGGGTTCGGAATTGCCAATACAATATGTAGGACACACAATTCGTAAATAAAGAAACAAAGAAGAAAACAGCGTGTACGTAAAGTCATCAGTACAGGACACACACAACATAAATAATTGGATAGTGCACATATGATTAAGCGTCTCCATAACTGGTTAAAAAAGCAAATACGTATATCTACGGTTTGAACAATACCACAACAGAGAGTATAAATAAGAGATATCGGTAATCTCCTCGGAGTCGTCTCTCTCAAAACGTATAATGCTAGATAGTTGTAGGTCTGATCTAAGTTCGTTTTGAACTTAACCCAAAGAATAAGAATAGAATTTTCCGTAGCACATCATGTTGCTGAGTCTTCCAATTAGTTCACGAATCCGCTGAACACATATCCTCATCATTTGGTTAGCAATGCAAGTCGGGCTTTATTTTTTTTGTGAAACAACATATTCTTGTGGAAACGCAAATCTGATGAGGATGATTATATAGAGAACATACAATCTTATACTCTTTTATTTGGTCGACAAAATATTTGTTTGGATGACTTATTTTTCAACAAACCAACCGTGTTCCTTTTCTTGTCTACTTGTTATTTTGTTCATGTAAGGCTTACTCCATACATGATCGTCTGAGGAAAAAATAAAACAAGTCATCAATATTTAACTTTAATCTCCGCTATAGTCACGATGGTCTCTCACTACGTATCTAAACTTTGGTGACTATGTTGAACGCATCTATCCCAACGAACTTGATATAAAGGATACAACAAATACAGCTTAATCTGCCTTGTATCTTGACTAACATAATAGAGATATATATAACGAGGGTCGGATGAGAACAAAACTATTCGACAAATAATAGCTTCCCTTTTATAAACTTTCTATGTTTATGTAGCAACATTCCAGCAGCGCCTGCATACGGAATATATATTTCCTAGTTGATACGATATTCCGGGACAATTATTCTCTATCTTGATTTTCTTATTGTATGATTACTGCTCACTAGGAAGATTTTTAACCAAGTTTTCCAAGTGTTGAAGTTAAAATCGTCCCTTTGTAAATTTTACGCACGCTGTAAGGCAATATCTATCAGTTGACAACAGACACGTTCCAATTGTCAAAACTACAAATCATAGTGTTGTCGGGTATCTACTATTTATGATGCTCTATTGTCGATTTGGTATCTTCTGTATCTTGTGTAACCACTTTGAAATTATGCTACTATTTAATGGACATTTTTGAAGCCCAAATTATGTGAAGGCTCTCAGTTTTGTTTTTGATATAGTTTTATGTATTGTATTATGAAATATTTTTTACCAGTATTTAATATTTAATTACATTGTGTTAGAAAGATATACGATTTGTTGACAAAAAAAAAGATTTTCGAGAATGAACATATCGTCCTTTCTCTAGATATATAAGTCAGAAGAAATGAAAGTTTATGTCATTAATAATGTTTTACTTCATAAACATACACTTCAAATGTCTAAACATTTTATCATATGCGCTTGCTTTTATAATATAGAACGATAAACACAGTTCTGATGAAATGGTAGTTAACTTAATTTGGTCACGATTTTGACTGTACTTTCGTTATTCAAAACCACTCCCAAAGTTATGTTTATCGTCAACGGGTAACGTTGCACGTCACAAGATAGTCCCGATTTTCAAAAGGGAATGTGAGATTTGCTTAATTTCACGTTGGCTATTTTCAACCATTCCAAGGTTTATTTCCATAATAATATTAACATACATGGGAATTGATAAATTGTACTTTATGTATCGTTCCTGTCTATTTTCTTGTGACCTGTGTTTTTATTCCAAATTTCATGTATAATCATTCGGAACTTAATGAGTACATGAATTAAGAAATTGTAGATGTTTGTATCAATCTGATGATTTAAGCCTTTTCATACGATTGGTATAGTTTGTTTTTATATAAAACTAAGTAACACAAGTGTCCCAGGTTAGGGAAGGGTTGAGCGTCTAAAAAGATGTTAATCCCGCATCATTCTTTTATATCCCTGCCTAAAAGGTGTGTTGTTGTTTCATGTATGCCTTACTTGTTTTTCGTAATAACGATTGTTATAAATTAGACCGTAATTTTTCTCATTCAATTGTTTCATATTTTTCATGTCAGGGCCTTTTGTAGCCGACCATACGGTATTGGTTTTCTTATTGATGACGGCCGTGCGGTTGGCTATATATGCTACTTACATCCACCTCGCTTTATTGCTTACAACCACTTCATTTGAGCATGGTTGAATAGATTTCTTATTGGCAATTATACCACATCGCGTTATTTTAATATTCATGCAGAAAGTAACGGAAAACATTTAACACATCTTGAAATGAGGGATCAAACCTCAGGTATATGTAATAAGTCCGCTTTCATTTTTATTAACATTTTGAAATTGGCATAAAATTATGTTAAAACTGAGCTTTGCGACAAAAGTGATGATTTAAACTTCTAATTGTAAACTTCAAATTGACATGTAGCAACATTCATGTAGCGCCTGTATACGGTTATATGTCTTCAGGTTTATTTGATATTATAGTACTTGTGTTTCCTATTGTGATTTCCTCGATAGTTGCTGCTTTAAATAAAGCTATATGTTCCAGATAATGAAATTTATCCACCATTTTCTACATTTGAAAATGCCTGTACCAAGTCAGGAATATGACAGTTTTTGTCCATTCGTTTTTGATTTGATTTGTTATTTGATTTTGCCATATGAATACGGACTTTCCAATTGAATTTTCCTCTAAGGTCAGTATTATTATGTATTTACTTTTTACCTCATTTTTTTTTTCGAAACCTGTATGCCATTGGACGCTATCATGTGTTTGCTGACCACTAGCCAATTTCCATTTCTAAGATGCCGATGGATTCTTAGTTGAGTAAAATATGGGTGCCTAATTAACAGCGGGACCTGATGTCCCTTCATCTCCACTTGCCATCATCTTGTTGTTTTTTGTTGATTTTCATTTTTTGCCATGCTGTTTACGTTGTCACTTTGTGTTAGACTTATGAGTTTGATAATCCTTTTTTGCATCTTTTGCCTCTCTTGTATTTTGCCATATCCCTGGTGATGACCAATCGTGCAATGTCATCAAATCAATAAATGTGATCAGTGAAGCAGTAACTATTTCAATCAAAGGCTCGTGAAGCCTTTGTTTTTCTGATGAATTTGCCAGAAAACTGAAAAGGATTCAATATGTATGCATAGTAATTGCATACCAATCATATTTTGATTTACAGGATTCAAAGTTAAAGCATTGATGGAGTCATTTAAACCACCACTTAAGATGATACAATTTACCGGTCTAACAAATTTTTCGATTTTAAAGAGTTAGGAAAAACATTACCAAAACTATTTTTATTCATTTTTACTGAAAAATATATTGTTCTTAAAACTGAATAATAAAACATTTCACAGCCTTCAACATAAAAAAGGGTTGCAGAATGGATATAACATGTGTTTGCTTGATTTGGCAATGACATTGACTGTTTGAAATATCAATTTACGCATGTTACGGTGTTCTTAAAACTACAACAACCATATATAATGTGATATAAATACTATTTTAATTTGGCAGGTTTGACTGTAGGCCTGGTAATTGGTGCTTTGTTACTAGTATGTGCTGTTCTTGTGATTATTATTCTCATAAGAAGGTATAATTATTATCTATTTCTAGAATATTGAATTATTCAACGTATTATCGACGTAATATTCTTGGTACTTGATAATTAATATTTCACAAAACTGTTTTCACATTAATTTTTGATTCTGTGTCATTAAACCATGCACCTTATACGCATGAAATACTAAAAATAATATTTGCTAATTTCTATTACAATTCAAAATATTGACTGTAAAGGAACAGCAATCAGCACTAAAGCTTCAATCAATGCGTGTTTATTGGATTGACAAATTATTCAGACATGTCTTATTTGTATATAATTAATTTTATTTGGAACACAGAATATTTCATTAACAATTTCTATATTAAAGGCATACTTGGAGCAATCCAAGAGAAAAAATAAAAAACAATATCGGAGAAAATGACTATATTGGAAGTCAAGACATAGCTTTACCACTAGCCGCTAATCACTCGAGACATATGCAAAATACTGGCAAATATAACGGGAGTAGTGATACTAGTCTTCGTGCTAATGCTCATAACAATACTGTTCATCACGACTACACAAACGTAGGTGCAGTTAACGGTTTAGTCAATAATGATGTTCAGGTACCTAAATACGCACGCCGTCAGGATAAAACATTTGCAGACAATCACATGCCGAATGACGATGAATATGCGGTCGTTGATCCTACTGCTGAAACAAGTTTCAATAAGACTACGTACAACAGAACTGGAACATCAGACAGTTATATGGTTTTAGATCCAAACCAAACGGGTTTCAATAGACAAATACTTTCTAACACTCCTGTAGGCTATGAGTTTGCAAAGCCTGTTCATGATACAGAGAACAAAATTATAGAAGATGATCAATATGCTATATCTGATGGAGTGTACGACCATTCGGGAAATAATCGTCACAAGGAGTCCGAGAATAACATTTATAACCATACCGTTGATACTATTTACGACTCCGGAAGTCACAAAAGAAATGAGCAAGGGAGAGAAGATACATATGATCATTTCTTTGGACAAACTACAGAAGATGATTATGATATATCAACAACTGCATAATTTCAGGTTGCATACACATATTATATATATTTATTCGGATAGACATTTCATGTTAATCAAAACTAATAATTTTTAAAGTAAATTTAGCTGTTTCGATAGCGTTACTATGAACATGAGACAATGACAAATTTCCAATATTGTAATTGTTTACTTTCGGAATACGAACTTTGATTATAGATCCTCGTTTTTACAATGACTGTCTTCTATATTTTCACACTTTTTCATATTTTGTGAATGTTTTATATATTGTAATTAATGTAATTTGTACAAAAGATATTCGAGCTTATTTTTAATACCAAGATTTCTCCATTATATTAATTTCCTTCCGTAATATTTTTATATGTTCAATTGTCCCAAAAAAATATATGTGACAGTGGAATGAGCATAAATTACAATTGAAATTAAATATATTTTCGGAAATGCGTTCAAATTTAATTTTACCTAGCATTAAAGGCCAAAAGTGTTTAATTACAAACATTAAAATAAGCAATCCCAGCATTCTGTTAAATTCTAGGTTCCTACAATCTGTTAACTTTAAAACACGTATACTCAATTGATCAAATAGGACTAGACAATAAAACCTTGGTATTGAACAAATTAATTTCATCTGTAACAATGTTATGTAGTTTTGTGAGCTTACATTTTATTGAATATCATTCATTTTACTATGTGTATTTGTTCATCTTTAACATCATCGAAAATAACTTTTACATAAAAACAGTAATGTTTTTTTTGTTTTTTTTTTTTCGTTTTTCGTAACTTGAATCTATAAAGAACATGTTTCGTAATGACTGGAATTTTTATTCGAAGTCTTTCGAAATACAAGACAAAAACTTTTGTTAATGTTTCGCTAGTTAGCAAGTAAAAACATCGAAAGGAGTAGGTCCAGTAAGACCCCTTTTTGGCCCCAAAATATAGCAGTTTAAAAAAATTGTTAAAAAATGTAAACTTTAAGTTATTTATTGGACAGCAGAATGCTTCTGCTACATAAATATGAGCTGTTTTTGACAATACAATGCACATATATCGGGTACTAGCACCATTAAGTCATGCTAAATTACTGAAATCTTCACAATTCTAGCATTGTAGTTTAGACGGTTTTCGTGTAAAACGAAAGTGGCCGCATTCGTGTTCATCCCTAATATTGAAATGTAAATTGTATCTGATCGGCCACTTTCATTTTTGACAAAAAACAACTGAAAAGTGACATTTTTTGGCATATTTGAGCTTGAATCGGATCGTTTTTAATGACTAAATCAGTTACACTCAAACTAATTGATTCCAATAAAATAGACACTTAAGTGAATAAAAAATGGTCAAAAACTTTCGTCAAATGAACCTGAAATTTAAGGCCAAAATCGGTCCTTACCGGACCTACTTCTTTATAACAGTTAAAGAATATTGTTTATACAGCCTAAAACATAAAAGGCTCCTTTAGTCTACATTGGTTGCTGCATACATTGTGATATGTCGCAAAAAAACAGACAATTTTCAAATAAATTATCGAAAAATAGTTGTCAAATCCGTGAGTAAATACGTAGGCCTTAGCAACAAATACTATGTTTTTGTGTATTTTAAATATTCAAGATATTTAAAAAAAAAAAATCAACCCCAAACAACATGATAGCTTTTTTTTAATTACATATATCGTTTGGGTATAAGTCGGTTTCGTTCTTCATTTGTTTTCTTTGGGTTTTTTTCTTTCTCTCTCACATTGTTTTAAATGATAAATAACAATAACATGAATAAAGAGTCCAATATTTCTAATGCTGTATTTAATTAAATTTTGACCTGAACAAAAGCTCAAAAATACTTTGATGAACGAATATCTAATTAAAATTTCCATTCCGTACAAAAAGCACCAGCAAATAGTGATGAATACCAAAATCAACATCTGTTCAATTATTATGTATACGCGGACGTATATTGTATAATAATCACATAAGTATTGTTATGATTATAATTATTGTATTTATTTATGTTGGCCTGATTTGTGTTGTGTGGCCTGATAGTTGTTTGCAGAATAATCTTAGAACTGTGCAGTTTAGAAATCACTGGAACAATTACAGAATGATTGGAACTTTCCAGAATGATCCTAATAAAAGATGCGTTATATAAACGTCTACATTTTACTAGAAACTTCCGTTGTAACATTCCAGGATGTTCCATTATAGACTGTTCTAAAATCTTCCATGACAACTATATATATACAGACACTAAAGTTAAACTCTCACTCTTGCACTCTTGGATTTAGACTTAGACATCGATAGACTTTAGTATTCACAGCAATTTAGATTGAAACTTTAATTCTACAAACAACATCATACTGGATTGTGGCCGTAGTAGTGAACATGATATTCAGATTGGATTCCGAAAGATATCCGGATACAGATACAGATAAAAGATTGGACTCATATTTTGACAGTTAAGTTGACAGTAATATTTGTGTAATACTTCTTGTAAACTTTTGTATAATAAATATTATTAAATTTTATTATTGATTTGTGTCTTTTGTTGGCTACAATTTAAAGGCGATTTCTGGCCGTAACAGTATGCTATTGCTCATGTTCATAATATCATTCAACAAGTATTGAATGTCCAGGTGATCGCGACTTATTGATAATATAAGTCTAATATGCGTGACATGTGCAGAATATCCTTCCTCCTCTCTTTGGTAGACAAACAATTTTTTTTTTAATCAAACAACATGAAATCTCAAATTTCAAACTTGACATTAATCAGTTTAAAACAAAATCCCTTAACGGCCTCATCGTACACGTATACAATCAACTATACCGCTGTTGGTATTAAAATAATTTAACGAAACATATACACTCTTAGATATTATACCATGTTCATGAATATTGGACAGTTTCAAGCGAGATAACCCAAGTTGTTTAATATTTTTTTTTAAAACTCTTATAGTTGTAAATTGCTTACCGAGAAATAATGTTATTGTGACACATGATATCTCGTATGTGTATTTGAATTAAGTCTTCATAATTTTGGTAAATTGACATAACCTCGGTTTTGAATGTATTTGTGTTATTCTATTGTTCATTATTTTTTATCGAAATATATCATGGCCACGGTATATCAAATTCATAAACAAAATACGTCATTTTGATACTTTTTTCTGTTTCAAATCTCTTTATATTCGATAGAACTTTTAATAACAATTACCACTTTTAATTTCTAAATATTGAAAGTGAGCAAAACAGAAAACTATTATAAAGCCAACCTTATTATTATGTCGATTCATTTGTATACTGCACATACAACATCTGTCGAATGAACGTAGGTTTGAAGTTTGCATTTCAAAATGCAGTTGACAACAGAAAACATCGATTTAAAAAAAACAATATATAATTAGATTGTTTCATCATTTTTCAATCTTATCTGCTATGGAAAAATTTGAAAAATGGAATTTTTATGATTTTTTTAAAGCATCAACCCATAGTCAAAGGTACAATTACCACAATAGAAACATAGGGGACAAGAAAAATTTGAATGGTTTTTTTTCAAATGGCCATTGACAACAGTAAACGCTGACTTAAAATTATTTATTTTGAAGAATCATATTTGGACGTCCTTCTAAAAGTTCACTTGCTATGGATGTTTTTTTATCATTTAAGGAAGAAAAAAATATATAAAAAACTAGAACAGGGTATAAGGGTTTCCCGTTTACATCAATGATAACTATTTATAATATGTATCAATGACATAGCACATGCAGTGATTAATGTAAAAAAAATTACCTTCATTCTTGTGTATGTATACATCTAATTGCGGCAAACATAATAACTGTTAGTAACACGATAAAAATCAAACATGACATGACAAGTATACACGCACAAGAGACAGATTATCAAGTCTGCACTTGTCTATATTCAAAATGGAAAAAAAGATATGATTTTCATTAATGAAGGCCATAGGATGACAAACATATATATTGCTTAAATATTTTTATGCTATCTTCCTACAACCGTAACAAATCATCTAATAAGATGTAAGGGTCAGAAACCGACGCAAAGTTCTTTTTGGTATCGTAATGGCAATGTATAAATGAATGGAGTAAATTGCAAAATTTGTACTTATTCATAAACATTCTTTCATATCAAAATACACAATATATATACAATATACATACATATGTACAACACGATAATAATGAATGAAAATGAAAATACATAAAAAAAACAATAATAACATATTCCATAGCATATTACATAATACAATAGCTTGGCCTAGAAAAGTGGTCAACTAAGCCACCAGGCAATATAATAAGTCTTCCTACCCCGAAAAGGCCAAGCACTTGGCAGAAAATAAAGCTTTGATCTTAATGCCTGATCATTATTAGTTCTAATTTAACCATACAAGAATAAATACAATACCGGCCCAAGCAAGTACTGTATTAAGGTTAACAGACAAAGTCATTGTAAGAATTAAATAGATATTAGAGCCACACACAAACATCTAAATATTAATGATAAAGTTTGCATTATAGTTAAGTATGAATAAATATATCATCCAATTGACATTAAAAAACTTTACGGCCCAAGCAGTTAAGTTCTGCTAAAATATATAGCCTAATGCGTTGAAACCTTTTGTCTTTTATAATTGCTATTGCATTAAAATGATATGCTTGTTATATGATGACACACTAACCGGAGATTTATCAAAAATAAAATTCGTATTGATTGCCAATTACCAGCCCAAGCAAGTAAAGATGCTGAAAAATTTGTATATATTCCTATAAAAATTATAGTACCGGCCAAAGCAGGTACCACAATTGCCTATCAATTTAAATTAGATCTTATGTATTTTTGAAATGCGTTAGACTTCCAACATCCAATGAAGCGTATTTGTGAATCGGATAAGACTCTCACGGCAGCATCAGTTGCTGCTCCTATGCGGAAACTCTGTCCTTTGAATCTAGAACTATCCAGACCACAAGATGCTGAGCATTTATGTAATATTCTGTCAAAGACTGGCCGATGTAATGGAGTGGCATCAACAGAACAAAACAATGGTTCTGTGAGTACGGAATAGGGTCTCACTTTAAGGTACTCAAACATAGCAACGACTGCTGATTCCATTGCGGTACCATGTGAAAACGAAATTTTCTTTGGCATTTCTCTAACGTTATGCTTGAATCTTCGGAAGAAAACCTGAACTTCTGCTGCTTTGTCCTGGATATAAGACAATGAAACACCGTGCAATAGCAGAACATTACCATTTTGGGCATTTTTTGATGTCACCAATTCGCCAACTCTAGAGAAAGTTGAAAAAAACAAATAAGAAAATTGCCTTGAACAAAACTTGATCATATGTACACTTGACAACTAATGTTATTCTTTGTATCGACTTGTTTAAAATAGGAAATGGAATTGGGAGACGGCTATCAAATGTTTTTGATAATGTATATGTGCCTGTAACTAATTTCTCTACTAAAAACTATTGAGTGTTGTCAGGCATTGACATCATTTTGTGAACAAAGGCTATGGCGGATAGATATGTTGAAATTGTACTAGGAGCATAGGATTTTTTTAACGTGTAGGCAATAAACAATGAAATTGTAGCTACAAATAGTGGTGGCTGAAGGCTTTGGTTTATTATTTCTGTACAGAAAGAGTCCAAAATTTTCCATGCACGACTATAAGTAGCTCGAGTTGATGGAGCTAGAGCTCCATTTGCTAAGATTGTAACGTACTCCAAACGTTCTGTGGCTGGAATTGATGTGGAACTAAGCACGGTTTGCGTTGAGCAGCTGGGGCTATTTTCAAAAACTTTTCTACCTGTAAACGAGAAAGGCAATCTGCAAAAATATTCTTCTTCCCAGGTATATGCTTTGCTTTAAATAATATGTTAAATTGCAAATATCTTAAAACCATGTTACTAATCATTTGCATTGCTTGACCATCAGATGTTGATTGTTTATTAATCACAGAAACCAGTGCTTCATCGTCAGTGAATAATAGTATAGGGTGATTTCTCCACAATGGCCCCCATAACTCAATTGCTAAGATGATAGGATAAAACTCAAAGGTCATTATATTGATGTTCTTCCAGTTTTCTTGGATTGAACCATAAAACCATTTTGACCCGTATATGCCTGCATAACCTTTAGATTGTGCAGCGTCAGTGTGAAGTTCCAAATATTACTTGACTTGAAACTTTCATTTCATTGATTTCCCATTAAAAGAATCTAAAAACTGTAGAACAATATACAAACTTGTACTGTAGTATAAAAACTCTCAAAAACTGAACATATATATAGAAACTAGATAAATATTAACATTTAATATCATGAAACAATATACATGTAATAGTTATTCATTCTTTAAAATCAGATTTAAATAAACATGTATCTCAACAAAAATATGAATCTGTTATTTGATTCAGTATGTTGTTATGACATGCACAATTTAACCTGGATGTAAAATATTTTTACAAGTACATTTAAAGTACAATGTATACATTTTGTATGACAACATTCCCATGATTCCACTTGTATTTTTGTCCATCTGAATGTCTGACGAGTTAAGCCTTTTTCAACTGATTTTTATAGTTCGTTCTTATGTTGTACTGTTATACCACTGTCCCAGGTTAGGGGGAGGGTTGAGATCCAGATGTGCATTTCGACAATACATGTCTCTTCAGTGATGCTCGTGGCCAAAATATTTGAAATCCAAAGCTTATATAAAAGATGAAGAGCTATAATCCAAAAGGTCCAAAAAGTATAGCCAAATCCGTGAAAAGAATCAGAGCTTTGCATGAGGGAGATACATTCCTTAATTTATAATAATTTCTATCATTTTGTAACAGTAAATTTTAATAACACAAAAAAATCCGTATTTTCATGCCAGTACCGAAGTATTGGCTACTGGGGTGGTGATACCCTCGGGGACTAATAGTCCACCAGCAGAGTCATGGACCCAGTGGTAGTAATCAAATTAACGGTACCAATTTTCTTGCACCAGATGCGCATTTCGACAATACATGTCTCTTCAGTGATGCTCGTGGACAAAATATTTGAAATCCAAAGCTTATATAAAAGATGAAGAGCCATAATCCAAAAGGTCCAAAAAGTATTATAGCCGTAAATGTTTCCAAAAATGTTTCTTGTCATCTACCAGGATGGGTAACATCTGATTCACTATCGTTGTTTTGTTCTATACTGTTCTGCTGTAATGTACCAAGGTTGAGTCCTCGTAAAAAGTTCACATACAACAATCTTATTTACAAAGCTGTTATGTAGTTGAAAATCAGACATCAAATCCACAATTTTACATGTTAATGTCGCTGGTTTCAAACCTGGATCACATAAATCATTTCCTCCTATCTGTAAAATAATTACCGAGGGCTAAAATTGCTGAATGGTAGCATTTAAATCTTCATTGTTTTGCAGTCTGTCCACTGTACCTCCACTAATACCATAACAACTCACGCTGCATTGAGCTAAATTAAAGTGTGGTGATAACTTCGGGTCGTATGTTAATGCTTGTGTTAGACAAGAGCTGTGTCCTAATATTAAAATTTTCGGACCTGGTGTAATCTGAATATCCATTTTCACTCCTTTGACAATGTCATGAATGTCAACGACGAAAAATAACTGTCACTCTTTAATGGATCTTCCTCCAATGAAGGTGCACCGCAAAACAATTTCCGAAAAAGTTTGTAATAGTTCCGACATATCAATTGCCGTAAATTATTAGATTGGAAGTCAACAATATACGTTAAATAAGAAAATGTTCATATAAATAGAAATATTGTTTATGCAATTACCGGATAGAAAAAAATCTAAAAATGAGTTTGATATGTACATATGTATAAGATTGCAAAGTAATGTTCGTACACAATAAATTTCCAAGATGGCGATGACGCTCAGCTTCCCTGATTAATAATTCATTTAAATGATCAACAATAATAGGTTCAAACGACTGCAATTACAAATATTACATGTTAGTTCTTCAATAATAAGAATTATATAAATTGTCTAAAATTGATAAAATCTAAATAAAATCTTGTTTACATCAATATCGATCGTGTTGCTTATCAAGAATGTGTAAACTTTGACGTGTAGTGTAATTAATAGTTATCCCACAAGGACGCGGTGTGTCAGTGTAAAATCACCCCGATGGCCAGAGGCCAGAGGGTGATCTAACACTGACACACCAAGTCCGAGTGGGATAACTATTTTACATCCCAGCTGTTTTAGATTAGACGAAAACACGATTTATAATTCATAAAATCTAGTTTAGAACGCCAGACAACCATTACAATATACTTTATATATTACTTTATGATGTATACCCTTTATGACCCCCAAACGCGATGAGTAGATATCAAACAATGTCAACTCATCCCACTATCCAATCGTCCCACACTATATCGCCACTTTATTAAAAAAAATCGCCTTACTCTTGTTTACCGACTCGCCCAACTTTTGAAAAGGTGTAAAATCAAATTGAACAACCAGTCTGAAAACTCACTAGTAAACGAAAATGGTTTAAACCCCACTGAATAAAGGTCTGACAACTCGCCCCACTTATAAAAAGATCTTGCTTCCTTTAAGTATGTCAAATAACTATTAGTTTGTATCCAGTCGTCGTGGGGTAGTGGCAAGTGTCGTGGCTTGATATTCTAAAGGTCTTGAGTTCGAATCCCAGCATATACACTGGATTTTGTCTACGTGAATTTTGATAGATAGTTTTTTCCATATAATTAATTAATTATAAGTTTTATAGTGGATTTGACATTCCCGCCAAAATGTTACAGTACAAAGGAAAGCATTCATAACAAAGAAACTCAAACTGGGGTTATCTGGTAGGGGTGATCCGGCTCAGATCACCCCTGTTAAAACAAAGGAGCTGAGATGTTAATACTGACACACATTATCTAGTGCAGGAGCTCTCCAAAGGCAAAGGTAAATTAAATTAGAATCAAACTAAAGATTTCCGTCATCTGCATAAAATAAGTTATTAGAATACCTTGCCTATCATTACAACTCTGATTGATAGTTGTCGTATTAGCTCCTAATTTGTATTTTGAATAGACCTTTTCAACATCTCTCGACACCTACGTACAGTTGAGAACGACTACGACAGGTAAAATGTGAAGGGTCGTCTCAAAAATAAAAATAATAAATGAGATCATTATTGATTTTATTGATTTCAATCATTGACAATGATAAAACTTTCATACAGAGTCCAAATGACATGTTTTTTTTTAATTTGTTATAAAGAAAATGATAGACTTTAAGTCACATTTCATCTTTTATACATTTAGCTTCTAGCTGTCCTGGTTGAATTTGGAAAACGAAAAGAACAAATCATGTTCTATTGTAGTTGATATTTTAAAATTAAACAATGATTATGTTGGTTTACAAGGGCGGCACATGTCTGTTAGTTTTGGCCTTGGATGCCTCCATAATGTACTCAATACTTTGTATCATTTCAATTCACCAATTTGGTGTTCCACTTGAATTCTGTATTCACCAATTACTGCTTAAATGTTGTAGCATTGAAACGAGGGGTCAATTATATTTTTTTTTCAAAAATCATCAAGGAAAAACTTTACCTCGAACAAGATATCTTGAAGCGGAGAAGACCGTCGTTGATAATAATAATAAAAAAAACGTGATCTTTTCCTTCGACCTAAAAAATCAATATGTAAGTATGTAAAAATTGAAAATGTACATCGACTGAGGTGAAGATCGGTGGAAAAACACAAAGTTGGTCGTGTTCACAAGTGTGATACGGACGGACCAGTATTCTTTTTCATTTTTGAAAAACATCATCAAAGCTTTTACACCAACAAATTAAATCGTTATTGGCATGCGGCAAATATTTGGCGAAAGACTCACATCATCACAAAAGTGAAGAGAAAATGGGTTAGAATTCTGAATGATTGGAATATTTGTTTAATCAATGCAACATGAAATGTCGTGCAAATACATACGAAATAAGAATATTATATGACAGAGACATATGTATGGTAGACGTTTCCCCTTTCGGGGACATCCAGAAATCGAGAAAGGGAAATCAAGAAATTGAGACATACGGAAATCGAGAAATAGAGAATTCAAAGCAAAAACGCAAAATCGAGAATTCATTTCGCGTTTTAGCGTTTTCGTGTTTCCCCTTTCGTGTTTTGGCGTTTTTGCTTTCTTGAATTCTCGATTTTCCGATTTCCCGATTTTCTCAATTTCTCGATTTCTCGAATTCCCAATTTCGCGTTTGCAAAATGAACGGAGAATTCACGAAAACGCGAAAAGGCGAAATAAATGGCCGCATCCGGCCACCATACATATATTTATTTATTTATTTGGTTGATATATATTCTTAAACTATATAGTCAAAACAGTATAAAACGGCCAATCCAATATGTTACGTGATGACAATCATGATGATTTTTGTCTTTGAGACGACCCATCCATTTTACCTGTAAACTGTAGGTGTCATTAGTCGGTGTCGAGAGATGTTGAAAAGGTTTATTAATAAATTCTCCGTTCATTTTGCAAACGCGAAATTGGGAATTCGAGAAATTGAGAAAATCGGGAAATCGGGAAATCGAGAAATCAAGAAAGCAAGAACGCCAAAACACGAAAGAGGAAACACGAAAACGCTAAAACGCGAAATGAATTCTCGATTTTGCGTTTTTGCTTTCTCTATTTTTCGATTTCCCGATTTCTCAATTTCTTGATTTCCCTTTCTCGATTTCTGGATATCCCCGAAAGGGGAAACGTCTACCATACATATGTCTCTGTCATATAATATTCTTATTTCGTATGTATTTGCACATTTCATGTTGAATTGATTAAACAAATATTACAATCATTCAGAATCCTAACCCATTTTCTCTTCACTTTTGTGATGATGTGAGTCTTTCGCCAAATATTTGCCGCATGCCAATAACGATTTAATTTGTTGGTGTAAAAGCTTTTATGATGTTTTTTCAAAAATGAAAAAGAATACTGGTCCGTCCGTATCACACTTGTGAACACGACCAACTTTGTGTTTTTCCACCGATCTTCACCTCAGTCGATGTACATTTTCAATTTTTACATAATTACATATTGATTTTTTAGGTCGAAGGGAAAGATCACGTTTTTTTTTTATTATTATTATCAACGACGGTCTTCACCGCTTCAAGATATCTTGTTCGAGGTAAAGTTTTTCCTTGATGAATTTTGAAAAAAAATATAATTGACCCCTCGTTTCAATGCTACAACATTTGAGCAGTGATTGGTGAATACAGAATTCAAGTGGAACACCAAATTGGTGAATTGAAATGATACAAAGTATTGAGTACATTATGGAGGCATCCAAGGCCAAAACTAACAGACATGTGCTGCACTTGTAAACCAACATAATCATTGTTTAATTTTAAAATATCAACTACAATAGAACATGATTTGTTCTTTTCGTTTTCCAAATTCAACCAGGACAGCTAGAAGCTAAATGTCTAAAAGATGAAATGTGACTTAAAGTCTATCATTTTCTTTATAACAAATTAAAAAAAATCATGTCATTTGGACTCTGTATGAAAGTTTTATCATTGTCAATGATTGAAATCAATAAAATCAATAATGATCTCATTTTTTTTTAATATTTGAGACGGCCCTTCACATTTTACCTGTCGTAGTTGTTCTCAACTGTAGGTGTCGAGAGATGTTGAAAAGGTCTAGTAAGAGGTCACTCACTGTCAGTGGTCATGTCTACACTAAATGATGATATTGACGAACTTATGTTTCTGTTTACGTATAAGCAAATATCAAAATGGACTCCTCCACCGAACACTGTGAACTATATTGATATTATATAATGTTCACTTTTGTTTAAAGCTTCAGGCTTACAATCTCATGTGTGGTGTTTGAATAGTTATTTTCAGTGAAAACAAGCAATGAACTAAATTGATTGATTAAGGGTTTTATTTGTTATGTTGATCAATAAAATGAACTAATGACAAGTAAATGACTCGTCTAGCCTCAAAACCGCATCCATCGACAACACAAACATGAGCGCTCTCCTTATCTGCATACTTTTTCTCCTTAAAAAAACAAACAACTTTTCTCCTAATTCCATAATAAAGTTTGCAGCTATAAATTGTCAAAAGCATTAATGCTAAAAAACATAGTCTCTTTTCTAGCTTTTTATGCACTTGTATCCCAAACATCATGTCTGCAAATGAAAGGAGTTGGTCCGGTAAAGGCCGATTTTGGCCTCAAATTTCAGGTTTATTTGACGAAAGATTGAGGACACTTTTTAAACACTTAAGTGTCAATTTCAGTTGATTCAATTAGTTAATGTGAAAGATTTTAACTGATTAAGTCATTAGAAATGCTTTTCGAATGGTTTTTGTCAAAAATGAAAGTGGCCGCACCCGTGTTCATCCTCAACCTTTATATATGTTATGTACTATCATCAAATACAACTTATATTTCAACATGTTCAATATTATGAATGAACACAAATGCGGCCACTTTCATTTAAGATGGAAACCGTTTACAATTTAACTAAGATGCTAAAATTGTGAAGATTTGGCGTAACTCAATGATGCTAGTAACCGATACATCTGTATTGTATAGTCAAAAACAGCCCATATTTATGTAGCAGAATCAAACATTATCAACAATGCTCATAAAATATAAGGCTCAGACGTCATTGCTCGTAAGATTGACTGCGAGTCTAACAAATCCTTAATAGTCATTACAGCTAATCGGCAACCTCGCAGGGTATTACATGTACACCCAATTTACAATAGCCTTGACAAATCTCACTACTAGTCTTGTTTGTAGTCTGTTCTACTGTCTTCTCTACTACTTGATTGTCTATTATTGTCCTTTGTACCCCAATGAGTTCTTTAGTAGTTTATTTAGTAACGCTTCGAATACCAGGAATTAAGTTTGCTTGGTGTATATAGCTCATCAATTACTTGATTACTCTTTGTTGCCTAATCTTCTTTGCTGATGGATCACAGTCATGTTACTCTGAAGGCAAGTTTGTTTCGAGTATGAGTTGTATTTTTCGTTTAAATTGTTTCACATTTTGTCATGTCGGTCCTTTCTGACTGACTACAAGGTATCTGGTTTGCTAATTACTAGTACGGTATGAAAATATAAATTTTACTTAACACAATGTAGAAAAAAGGTGTACAAAAGTAAAAAGTAATGTTTGCAAGTCAAAATCGTACAAAGTTGAAAATTTATTTCCCTAAGAAAAAAATCCACCTCCCTCAAAAAATAGCAACTGGTTGCTAACTGGTATATATAAGTAACCATAATCGGAAGGACATCAGTTTTTCTGATCAGCGAAAGATACCATACATACCGCAATACCAGTATGTAAAAAAAATTATTACGAACGACGGACGGGTTATAGTAGACAATAAACCATATGTGCTAATTTCAAAATTCAAGAGTATAGACTTTCAAAATGAACTAACATATTCTAATTTCCATCGATATTGAGTTTTCGTCAAGAAATAAACCAAGCTACTTGGTTTTTTTTTATTTGTTGTTCTTCTTCTCATCTTTAGTTACGGAATACCATCAACTTTTTGAGGATTACTTTCCGGCGCATGCCTGCATGAGGTCGCTTTAAGTTAATTTCATTTTTTTTACTTTTATTTAATTATGAGATTTACAATTTTTTAAGTTTCAATTTTTTACATTTTTTATATATATATTTTTTATAACTATAAGATAAAAACAATAAGCACATTTAGTTTAGATGAGAGTATGTTTTAAGGAGCACCTCATGAGTGAGTGCATCCTTAAAGTTGTCTGTAGAGGTTTGTTTTGCGATATCGGGTGGTAGTTTGTTCCAATCTTTGATTGATTGGCTGAAAAAAAGAAAATTTAAAGGTGTCTTTATTACACTGAAGTTGTCTGTATGTCTGTTGATGGGTAGTTCTTGTTCTAGACTGGCTTTTTATGAGTATATCTTGCGATGGCATTGCAATTTCATTATTGATGACTTTGTGCAACATTTGGAGTCTGGTTTTTAGTCTGCGTTCTTGTAAGGATTGACATTTTAGATGTTCTATCATTTCAGATACACTGCTGGTATTGTGATATCTGCTGCAAGTATATCTTGCAGCTCTTCTCTGTACTTGTTCCAATTTATATATATTTTCTGAGGTGTGTGGATCCCAAACTGTACAGCAGTATTCTAGTTTTGGTCTGACTATTGTTTGATAGGCTCTTTCCTTAACTAATTTAGAATTTATTTTTAGATTACGTCTGATGAATGCTAATGATTGGTTTGCTTTTGCTGCTGATTGTTGAATATGTTTGTTCCATTTGAGGTCTGAAGAAAGTGTAATGCCTAAATATTTTGCAGATTGAACTTGTTCTAAGATATGACCATGCATGTTGTAATAAAAATGTATTTGTTTTTTCTGTTAGTGGCTTTGAACTGGTTGTCAGTAACTGTGAGTACTCACAGATCTGTATCTAGTGTCATTTTGTTGATAGGATATACAAGTACCCGGCCACGTTTACTCTGTGTAGCATTTTTATTTGTATCCATCTGATGAGTTGATCCTTTTTCACTTAATTTGTATTGTTCTTTCTAATGTTGTACCTTTACACCACTGTCCAAGGTTAGTGGGAGGATTGGGATGCCGGTAACATGTTTAACCCTGCCACATTCTATATGAATGTGCCTGTCCCAAGCCAGGACCTTGTAATTCAGTGGTTGTCGTTTGTTGGTGTGTTATATATATTTGTTTTTGTTCATTTTTTATGCATAAATTAGGCCGTTAGTTTTCTCGTTTCAATTGATTTACTTTCGTATTTTCAGAGCTTTTTATAGCTGACTATGCAGTCTTGGCTTTGCTCATTGTTGAAGGCCGTACGGACGGTGACCTGTATACTCACACGGAAAACCATGTGTACATGTGATTCTTTTACGATTAAAGATCCTTTTTAATAAAGTGTGGTTTTTCTTATTCTTTTTCTTTCCCTTCCTCGTTCATTTATTAGGTTTTTGTTGGGGTAGAAATGAAAAGAAATGAGAAATACATTTTTGAATGTTGTATTTTAATTGATTTTGATATGGAAAGATAATTAGGTCATGTGCAAAAGGGTCATATTTACAGTTTTCTGAACATCTCTCGACTAGCTTGTCCATAAGGGTTAGGATGTGTATTGGCTAAATTCGTCAGACGGATTAGTTCAATCTTTCTGAATTTTGGATATATTTTTGGACTATAGTACTGTACACAACACATTTGACAAAAAGACTTGGTACATTTTTAAATGAGACAAAACGTTATAAAAAACTAATAGAGAAATTTATTTGTAGTCTATTGCCAGAGATCTATCCAAAATATCAGAGAGAACTTCGTGTGATTGCTTATTTAAATCTGACATAAGGTGAATACTACTATGCCCAAACCAGTAATATAAAATACAATTTCGTCCGAGGCTATTTATAACATATTTTTTACTTAACAACTTATTGACGAGTTTATACTGTATAGTTAATTAATTATTTGGTATTCGAAGCGTTACTAAATAAATAAAGAACAATAATAGACAGTCAAGTAGTAGAGAAGACAGTCGAGCAGACTACAAACAAGACTTGTAGTGAGATTTGTCAAGGCTATTGTAAATTTGGTGTAATCAATAAGATATTTTGTGAAATAACGCGGGTTCCCATTAACTTAAAAGTTGGGTTTTTTTTACAATGAATAAACTTATTTGTTTTTATTATTATCTATTGATATCAGCTCTGAACATTATTATTCTTAAAAGTGAAACTGTTGTAAGTGATGGTATAAATATTATCTGATACAAGTTTCATTTTATTTATTAAAAAGTGTAACAAGTGATTATTTAATTCCCTACTTGGTGGCCTCCGATAGACTGAGTGAGCATAAAATCATCGCCAACGACAAGCACGTTATAGGTTAATTTATGGCACGCGGGAACCACATAAATGAGATAATTACAATTTATCGGGGATAATGATAGATTATCGGTCGTCACTCGACCATTATAGATGTACGGCGTAAAGCATACTTTACGGTTGTAAATGCATTTACGAAATTATCGTCGACAATCTATCATTATCGATCATAAATGCATTAACAGTCGACAATCTATAATAAAGGAACGCGGGAACCACATTATTGGATAATAACAGTTTAACGGGCGATTCGTAAATGCATTTACGCCCTGTTTTCGATAGCAATTCATATGTACCCAATCACAATAGGTTATCGACAATGCTAATTAATTTTGTCCAATCATATCCATCGATTCAAATGACAACACGTTTAAGTCAAATTGATTGTCTAGTTAGATCCAGAGACATATATACACATACATGTATATATGTCTCTGCTAGATCTCAACAACCGGCAATTAATAGTATTTTAGAATACTGTTTATCTGTAAAAATTGAGACGAAATTAATTACATGCAAGTTTACAGTTATTTAAAATTGTTTTAACGTTTGCAACAGAGATCAACAGACACGAATCCTGGAATATTAATTATTATACTTAAAATAATTTTACAAAGTTAATAAGTTATAACTGATAACTGGCACTAATTTCATATACATGGCAAGTCGTTGTAGAATAATTTACTTTCTATTTATCAATATTAATGCATCATTTATCATTTTTAATATAACAAAATAGTTTTTTTTTTATATCAAATATTTTATATTAAAAAATCGTGCATTTTTTTTTTTATATATATTAACAGAGACACATATATTACATATATTGTTTTTTCCGGATTGAATACCATAGTATTGCCCAGTGCTTCTGTTTAAATAAAGTAATCTGTTTAGTTGTAAAAACAATTACCAAGTGATAATCCATTTAGAACTTCTCCTCCAGCTTAATTTCAGGTGATTAATTGGAGGGCCATAAATTGCGCAATCGCACACCTGTAAATCAAGTCACAACTCGGGCTACAGAACTAATTATTGGAAAATCGGACACATATGTTACATATAATTTCACTGTGTATTTAAGAAACAAACCTTAGCAAATAAATGCGGTACAGAAAAGTTTCTGACAATATCAACTGATCATTACCAGATTTTAATTTTTAAATTAAAAGAAATGCCGAGAAAGTAGCTTTTTATTTGTTTGGTTTAAAATAACAATAAATCCACTTATTCATGGTATTTTACAATTAGTACAATTACTAACAAACGTGTTACCGTCGACCACACTGTTTTGAATTTAATTATATATTGAGAATTGTTACGGCCTATTTTTTCAAAATAATTAACGAAAAACTAGTATGAGAGACATGTATGCGTGAATTTGTCTACCCTTTCCCTTAGGGACAGTGACTTTAAAGGAAAAGTATATATTTCAATATAGATACGACAATATGTACACTGACATAAATAACTGCACACTTCTTGTTGGAAACTAAATGGAAAAAGCTGGTCTGGATTATTGTTATGATGAGATTGCCATTGAAATTTTTCATACTTCTTTCCGTGATGCAAATACATAAAGCATTGTGTAAGTGTTATTTTGGTTTGTGATTTTTTATGTACATTTGTACCTATACACTTGACAAAACAATCAAAATTTATAAAATTCATTTATATATTCTAAAATCCTCAACACATGATGAGAATACAAAAGAAAGTGTTTTACTTTGCTGAAAGTTTATTAATTGTTTGTCACAAGCTATATTTGTGGTGTCATGTTTTTAGTAAGCAAAACTCATAACAATTTCTAAAATAAAGGGTGAAATATAAAGCTTTATCACAAAAAGTTCAAGCCCCGCAAAATTTACATTCCCTTGTATCGGATTGTTGTGAGATAATAATACCATTGTGCATTTTGACAAAATGAAAATGATAATCCAATTCGCATAAAAGAGGGACGAAAGATACAAGAGGGACAGTCAAACTCATAAATCGAAAATAAACTGACAACGCTATGGCTTAAAATGAAATAGACAAACAGACAACTATAGTACACATGACATAACATAGAAAACTAAAGAATAAACAACACGAACCCCACCAAAAACTAGGTGTGATCTCAGGTGCTCCTGAAGGGTAAGCAGATCCTGCTCCACATGTGGCACCCGTCGTGTTGCTTATGTGATTACAAATCTGGTAAATAGTCTAATTCGGTAGGTCACATTCCTGAATTCTTAAATTAGAATTGGCCGTTGTTTAAGTTTCCTTATTTGTTGTTTGTGTCAAATTCTAAATGGCAGGCCATATTGTTATATACTTAAGCAACGTCATTAGAATTAAAAAAACAAATTAGCAATGCACCAATATAATAACGCAAAGGAAAAATAATTAATACGACAATTTATATTTCATATTTTCACAGATGGTTCGTCATTTGAATTTATGGAAGGGCTATGAATATTTGATTAGCTTATATATAGTAAAGAAGCCAGCATTGTTGTATTACATACAAACTCTTACATCAAAGGGACACACAGTTATTACAAGTAAGCAATAGATATACGCACAACAATGACAATAGTAATCAACATATGAGTGCAACATTTGTAGTAAAACATAGCATAATGACATGTGTTGTCAATATAGTGGAATTTGCTGCGACTGTTATAAGTGAGAGGTTTACATTTTTTATAGCTAGTTTAAAAACCAGGTTAAATCCACTTTTTTCTACAAAGTCAAACGCCTGTACACAGTCCAGAAAAAGACAGTTATTATCAAATTGTTCGAGCATTTGGTTTTGCCATTTGATTAGGTACATGTATTTTCCTGTTTGAATTTTCAGTTTAGTATTTTTTTTATTTTACTTTTTAAATATAATTTGCATGACATAAATTATTTCGTTCTTCCTTTTTGTTACATTAGAACATTTTCTTATAATTAGTTAAATAATTATTTGAATAAAGTTAATATGGTACTTTTGACTCTTTTTTTAAGAAATCATGTTCATGTGCATTTCAGTGATTACGATATCGATGTCAATCAATTGAATTGTAAGTTGCATGGTTAATATCTGATATCAGTAACGTTTAAAGAAGGCGTATTTATTCGACTGTAAATTTAAAATACAAAATAAATTTTACCTTTAAAATTTTAAAGTAGATATGTATTATTATTTACAACGACTCATGTGACTGTAACTTCCTTGTAGGAAAAATGAAGTATGTGTGGAATTATGTTTTAATGTCGTTGATGTTGATAAAGTTTATTGTTCTGTCATTTACACCTGCGCAATTGGGTAAGTGATCTCTAAATGAACACAATTTGTATCGACCATTTCGTATACATGTCTAAATCATAACTGATACTGTTATGTACACGATAGAAAAGTTAGAAAAATGTTTACATCTGATGACTGAGATTTTGTATTCACTATTTATGTAATGGTCTACCCATTACGTAAACAGTTGTCTTTGTAAATTCGAATCCATACATGTAGTGTTGAGCTTTTGTCTGTCTTACGTTTTATAATGTTGCTTTTTTTTTTATATAAGATTACCAATAGCTTGCAGTTTTCTGCTTGTGTTGTTTTCAGTCTACTTATACTATTACTAACTGTTTTGTTGATAATATTTTAATTTCAATTGCTGGACAAGAATTCAACTACCTCGAATTTATGTAGAAAGGATGTCTTTTGTTTGATTGCTGACTTCATTTAAAAGAAATCATCATCCAGTGTATATATAAGCGAACCCAGTTAGTTTATTTTCCCTTTCGTATGCAAGTATGTCTATTGTATGATAGGATAATGGGAAACAATGCGTTTGTTTACTTTCTGATAATAAAAAATAACTATTTTGAATGTATGATTTAACCAAATTTCATAAAAAAAAAATTTTAATGTATAATAACTGAATTAAAGTCCCCCACAGTGTTAAAGCAGCCAAATCCATAATATTGATAACTGAGTGCTATTCATTTTAACTTTAAAAGCGGTGTATTGTCGTTGTAAGTGCGATTATTTCTAATGTGGAACTTTAGGAGTTGAGGTGAAATTTTATTGATGTTTTATATGATAATTCGACATGCAACAACGGGAAATATTCTTTTAATAACTTTAATATTGTAGATATTTACAATTTGAAATGTAAGCTAGTCGTACATGCTTGCAGGAATATATATATATATGTGTATAACCAACGTATGGTTGATTCCGGGCGTTGTGCGTTGTGTACCGTTCGTCGATATTTTTTCCTGTACTTTCTTTGCAGGTTTCGTCAAAGTTCGCTACCGTTCATAAGTACAACATCGAGAACATGATTAGCTGTCCCTATTGAAATTCCTATCCTTTAATTTTTTAGCAAGCATTTGTAATGCTAAAACTATTTGACATCTTTAATATTTTATGTCGAAGATTAAACCAACCTAAGTTTTGTATGTCTGACGTGAAACAGATCTTACGTGAACTAGAAAAAAAAAACACTCATCAGGAGCGCGTGTTGCATTACTGTTTTTTAGCAATTTGTTATTCTGTATGAGTCCGAACATATACAAGGACAGCTCCAAGATTAATTTTAAAAAATATGATTTGTTTTATGTACATATATGAAAGTGAAATAGTCAAATAATAATTAGCGTTAAGCGGCCGGTATGGTTCAATTTTGTCAAAATAATTAAAAAAAATATTGATGATGCATACATTATTCTCTTGTAAGTGACTAAGTAGATCTCATTGAATCCATATTCGTGTGAACTTCCAAGTAACAACTTAGCTGTAGATGGATAACGCATGCATTGTGAGTGTTGAGTTAGTATAAGGAAAGGTATGTCAACATCGAAAGTTCAACAAAAGTAAATCATTTGTATGACTTATTCGATTCACAAACTATCATTCCTTTACTGGATGAAAACAATTATTAACATATATTATAATCTATACAATGAAATTAAACAGACCTAGAAAATCAATTTGTAATTGTAATAAGTTTATTGCAAATCAGCATATAAAATAATGCTATAGCATCAACAACATATGTAATATAGTAACGAGTAACTATTTATATCTATATTCATTTTCATAACGCTTATATGACCATTGGAGGTCTTTAGAGTTCAATTCGATAGTTACTTAGATGCTGTCTAGTCTCAATTACACACGAAATGAAGTTACATATAGTCGACCCTAGACCCTGTAAATTGTTTATGTTAGACCTTCTGTAATTTTGATACATGTTTTACTTTAACTTTGTTATACATCAAATATGAGAATTTAAGTTTATTCGGTGAACATGAATTTGACAGTTAGTGCCCCTTAGACAACAAAAAAATCACAAAATACACGGTCGCAGATAGTGTAAGAGCGCACCAACTATGCTCTGTTTAAAAAAATCATGGACGCCATAAATTTGTTTTAACTTTACACATGACCCGGGTTGCAATATTCGAAGTTTATCCTGAGCATTAACGAGGGCTACAAATAACTAATATCCAGTCCCAGGCTATTTGTAAATTTAAAAGAAATATATGGCTTCCATGAATTATTTCGATTCTAATAGGACAACTCCTGTCATTATGCCGTGTGTGAGGCTGTTTTATTTTACCCACTGTTAAATTAATGTAAAACAAATCTGATAAATATGTAGCTTGTATGTTCAGATTGTGTAACAAAGGAGCCGCTATGTTGAATTGGTGAACTCAGTAAATGTGCATATAATGCAATAGAATAATAAAAAGGCAACACCTTCCTAAAACTTTATTTACTGCAAAATCATTCCAGTTTAGAATGGTAAATGCGATGGAAAAACCTTTAGCTTTGGCGTTTTCATTCGTATGAGGCCATGTTTTGAAATAACGTTACTACGCCACAACATTAAAAGAGGGGCGAAAGATACCAGAGGAACAATCAAACTCATAGATGGAAAATAAACTAACAACACCTTTGCTCAAATGATAAAGAAAACAGACATATAATAGAACATATGAAACAACATAAGAAAACTCAAGACTAAGCAACACGAACCCCACAAAAAACTGGGGATTATCTCAGGTGCTCCGGAAAAGTAAGCTGATCCTGCTACATATGTGGCACCCGTCATGTCGCTTATGCTATTACAAATCCGGTAAATAGTCTAATTAAATTGGCTTTTTTAAGTATTCGTCAAATTTTTTATAACTTGTTCAAGGTTAATTATTAAAGTTACACCTTAATGAGGTGTCATGATCTGTCAGGTTATTTCCCAATAAATTTTTCACGAATAAATTTTAATTTTTTAATAACTTGGTACGTTAGATGTAGGGCAATTTTCCTTTTTTTTTTCTTCATTTGATTAAGACCCGATCAAACCTTAAGCTTTTAACGGATTGTACGAACGAACGCCGAACGGATACCTTTTTTTCAGACCGTTCAAATCCGTTAGAAGTCCGTTCTTATTCGTTAGACGTTGAATGTCATTTCCGTTTAGTGTCAGTTCAGCGTCCGTTTTATCCGCCGTCTGTTCTGCCAGGTGGAGAATTTTTAGCATGTTCAAAACTTTGAACGGAACTTCAACGGATGAATTGTCCGTTGTACATCCAATAGACGTCCGTTTTTTTATGGTACTCGTCCGTTCCGTTTCTGATTTGTATCCGTTACTTGTCCGATATTCATCTGTTAGGTTCCGTTAAGCCTCAGTCACACCTTAACGGATAGCTCGAACGTACGGCAAACGGATAAAAAACGTTTTTCCGTTGACACAATAGGTGTACGTCAGGAGGCCGTTGGTGTACCGACAAGGTAGAACGGACGCGTAACGAATGGCTTACAGATACACAAAGTACATGCAACGTCTGAGAAAAGGAAACTTTTCACGAATAAATTTTCATTTTTTAATAACTTGGTACGTTAGATGTGTACCGGACAGAACTTTTTTCTTTAAATGGAAGCATTTAAGATATACAAGACTAAATACGTAAGATTCAGATTATCCGTTCCGTATTTGAGGTTACCGTTAGTCTCGCCCTAGTGATAACGTTTACTGCGAGATTTTGCGTTATTATGGGCATGTTTTGTGTCAAAACACATGTATAAAATGTACGTCATGTAAAATTATTATGATAGTTTTTGAGTGGTAAAGCTTCGAAAAGAAGCATGGTGAATTTTCACTGCATAGCGGAGGGTTGCTCCAACGATTCACGAAAGAAACATAATGCTGTAAAGTATCCTGATATGATTTTAAATGGATGTATCGTCGACTTTCATGTACTTCCTTCAGTCATAAAGAATCCTAAACTAAGGAAGCTCTGGTTGTCTCAGATAAGAAGGGAAGGGTTTAATCCCGACCCAAATTGTCACTGGCATGCACTTTGCTCCCGTCATTTTATTGAAGGAAGACCTACGAAGGAAAATGCAGTCCCAACCCTATTTGCCTACAACAACTACAAAACTGGAACACCAAGAGACACCAAGAACAGTACCTTACGTCCCATTGAACAATTGATATTGACAACACAGTAAGTAACAAATAGTTGAAATTAGTGTCCTCTTCCTTTTTCATTCTTCAATATATTTTTGTCTTGTTTGCCTATTATGATGAAACAGTAAAAGAAAATTGTGTGTGTTGGGGGGGGGGGGGGGGGGGGGGGGTAGAAAACAGATGTTTGTCCCTTTTATCTGTTTATAAGAGGCGGAAATTACCCGTCTTATGTCTACGAGGCTCCAAGATAATAAGCTTTGACAACTTTTTTGACAAAGTTTTCATGTTTACGAACAGTGTTTTTTAAATATTGGACTGTATGCACATGAAGATATATATATATTTATTTTTTTTAATATATTTTACAGACCAGAAAACATTGTTACAGTTTCACAACTGCCAAAAGTACCAAGACAAAAGAAATACATACCAGATATTCCAGGTAATTTTAAGTAAAACTAATAAAAAATGATGTCATGACTAAATAGTCAGTGTGCCACCATGGTACTGTTAAATCAGAGGGAGCTACATGTACATGTAACTGAACCAAGGAACATAGGGGTCAGTCTATTGTATGACTGCATGTTCTGATAGGCATATAAATATATATAGTTAAAATGCATGGACGGTTTTCATAATTTAATTTAACAATAACAATTGTGATTAATCAGTCAATGACCACATAAAATCAATTAGTAAACAATGCTTAATAACAATTATAATATAATTCTAATTAAAATACAAATATAAAAGTCATATATCAAATTTTAAACAATTTATCTTCACAATTTCAAGATAAAATAATTGCCAATATTATTTTATCACAAAATAAACTTAACTTCAAAAACAAAATTTAAAAAGTATTTTGCAAAGATAGATATGAGTCTCAGATTAATTTTGTCTGCACACTACATGTACACCATCAACTGGTATACTGGTGGACAGTCTTAAAGGTCCAGTAGAAAAGATATGTGTTCTGAGAGTTATGGCTCTTAAACATATGGTTCTAGTTCCCATTTATAAAATGATTACCTACATTTTTGTACTTCAACTTTCTAAATTACATGCACATTTTGTACGTTTAATTCTTTTAAATCAACCAGTCTATGATCCTGACTGATGTACATTGTAGTCAAATAATTCTAATTTAAATGGTACATATTTACTTACTTTCAGTAATTTCCTACATTGAAAAGCCAAGTTTGGACCACACTTATTGCACGAGCACTGAAGTTAGTGAAGATGTCTCCATTGAGGAAAAATGTGTAATATTAATTGAAAATAGCAACACCTTAGAGGTACGAAATTAATTGGGATTTTATTTGATATTGAAAATTCCTCCATTGGATATAAGAGTCAAAAGCCATGTAAAAGATATTTTTAATCTTATGAACTATAGAAATAAAATGTATTTCAATCAAAAATTGATTCGTTTTAATTTATTAGATGGCAGTTCATACATCAAAAATTATATAATGTAAGAAGCAAGGTGCTTTTATATTCAAATTAATACATCAATATTAAATATGATCTATTCAAACATTTTACTAAATATATATTTACTTTTAAAATTTGTAATCCAACTTGAACATGTTGAAATATAGTATTACATGTAAATGTTTTTTTTAGTCATTTTACCATATAACTGTATTTCATTCTGAACATGCATGAAATATTTGCCACTGAATGTTAAGCAACCAAAAATCAATCAATCATACAACTGTATTGTTTTATTGTTACCAACTTGACTTAAGTAAACAAAAAATACAAAAACAATTTCATAAATTGTTTGCATTGATTTATGTATTTATAATTATTACTTTTTTTCACAGCAAAAATGTCAAAGATATGAGACAGATAATAACCAGCTACGGAAGCAAGTTAAATTGCTACAAGTTGAACTACATGCTACCAAAGAGGAAAATAAAGTTTTAAATGAGAAGTTTAATAATACAGATGAACTGCTAAAGGACAAACTCGTTGAAAAGTTGACTAAATCAAATAGTAATGTTAAATGTTTTCTTGGACTGCCAAGTATTTCAATGCTTTTTGGAATTTTTAAATTATTAGAAGGACATGCTTCAAAAATGAAATACTGGATGGGTCCCGACTCAAGTGAGGGTAAAAGATGGCAAGTAAATAATAAGAAAAAACCTGGTGCTTCAAGGAAGTTGACTTTTTTTGAAGAATTTGTTATAACTCTTTTGAGGTTGAGGCTAGGACTAAACACATATGTGTTGTCTCTTTTGTTTGGTGTTTCACAGTCAACAATTAGCAGGGTTTTCACGACTTGGATATCTTTAATGGCACAATGTTTAGGACCACTTATTAAATGGCCATCTAAGGAAAAGATTAAAAAACATATGCCTCTATCATTTCGTAGAAAATATCCTAACACTCGTGTAATCATTGATGCTACTGAATTTTATGTGCAGAGACCAAGAAACCCAACAGCACAGTCAAAAACGTGGTCAAATTACAAGTCAAAGAACACTTTTAAAACGCTTGTAGGTATAACACCAAATGGAGCTTTTTCGTTTATATCTGACTTATGGACTGGTAACATTTCTGATAGGAGCATTACTGAAAGAAGTGGATTCATTGATCTGATTGAAAAGGGGGATCATGTAATGGCTGACAGAGGTTTTTTAATCAAAGACTTATTATTATCAAAAGGTGCCACCTTAAATATGCCACCATTTACCAGACCATGTAAACATGGAAAAGGACGATGTCTTACGGCAAAGGAGATTAAGGAATCAAAATCCATAGCCTCTTTGAGAATACATGTAGAAAGATCAATCCAGAGACTGAAATCTTATAAATTCTTAAGTGGTGTTATGCCAATAAATTCACTTTCTGTTGCTAATCAGGCTCTTACGGTTGCAGGATTTTTTTGTAACCTGATGAAACCATTAGTTCAAAAGTTATAAAACTTGTTTTGTTTAATAAATCATTTGAAATTTATTTGACATATATATTAATTAAAGGAGCAATGATTGGCAATTTTTTATCCAGTGTTTCTTTTTTTCTTTTATGATTCATGTTAATACTAAAAATTATATTCCTTGAATAAAAAAAAATCAACAGCTTAATAAGAGAATTATTCTGTTCTAAAATTTTCTTTCAAAAACTGATAAGTAGTGGAAATATGGCTTTATCATGTATTCAAAATTAAAATTTTGTCAAAACTAACAGATGTACACGTCTACATGTATGCACAATAGTAGGTTATCTCCCATTTGAAAGAGTTGTCTTTTCTAAATTTAGAAGAATAGAGACTATTTACGTTATCAGCTGATAATGTTTTAAATAATGAAAGCGACATATATCATAAGTTGTCTTAACATAAAAGATGATATTTATTATGTTTAATATTGTTTATTTTAGTTGTGTTTAATCAAATTAAATTATATAACCAAACTTTATCACTGTTTTATATTGTGAATTGTAATGAACTTCAAACAAAGTATTCAACTGGTACATGTGTAATTCTGACTATACTAGCAGAATTTTTGGTAGAACATATGAACTGTAGAAGGATGCAATTTTTGGAAAAACATTAGACCAAAATTGTTCATCAAATGGTATTCTCTCATGATGTACACCTTTAAAAGTAAATAATACAAAATCACACCATTTTCGTTTAGTAACTGCAAGCTGACATTGAATTTGACAGTAATACGGAGATGTGTCATTTCTCTTCATAAGTGGAGTATCATTTTCTATGTGAAAGTTTGTTTTGTCTAAACAAGCAGCATTGATTGGTGTTTCTTCTGAAAATTTATATGGACATTTTATTTCCAAACAACCTTGTCCACAGCATTTACACTCTAGTAAACCATCAGGAGAGCAACCTAAGTAAGGACTGTTGTTGTCAATTACAAACCCAGATAATTTACATTCTAAATTATCATGCAAGTTTTTTTTGTCATGAAGATAAGACTCTCTAGCAACATGTTCAAATTTTTTTCCATGTCTTAAAGCAGGCAAGTCTGAATTAACACTGTTTGTGAGACCTAAAATGAGTTTGACTAGATGGCCATCAGGGTTTCTTCCTGAAAAATGAAGACAACTATATAAAATGGAAGCTGTTATTCTGCCATGTCTCTGATAAAACCACAAATCACTATCACTCTGACTGATAGTCTTTTCGAATATATCAGTGAAATAATTATCAGGGATATTTCTATGTATGTGCTCAATAAAAGATTCAAGTGAATCATCTGGCGAATCATCATTATTAAATTGTGTTGCTAGATCTAGTATGTTGACAGGCAGACACTCAAAATCATACTCCGAACCAGAGCTATCTGACAGAACATATGCTGCGCATGCTGGTAAGTTTTCTGATTTTATTAACCGAAGCATTTCTTTTTCTACAGCATGTGGTGTCATGCTATGACAAGAAGGCCTATAATGGTCACTTGTTGGTTTGATTGGTGGTTGTCCGGTAGGCTCACTCCTCAGGTCTAAAGAGGTTATTTTTACTGGAGCTGATGTTCTGACTGGGTTAACCCATTTAGCAGCCTTGTCAGTAACAGAAATAACCGATCTATCGGACAAATCCTGACAAAATCTTTGCATCCCGAACAGGAGTGCTGCCACGTGCTTACATGTTCCATCACCACTGTAAAATAATTATATACACTGAAGTATTCATTTTTTAGAAGTGCTCAAGGGATTAAACATTTTCAAAAAAACAATGTTTCCCTATATTTAAAAAATAAAAACAAAAAGTTGCTTGAAAAAAAAATCTTTTGTCTCTGAAAAATCAACATTGACTATCCCCGCTTGTTTGCATCTCTTTTTTGAAGGTGATAATATAATTCTGAGAGAAAAAAAATGGAAATTAATTTTATGTGCCCTTTACAGTAATTTGGAGTGAACTGATAATATGGTATTCCATGTAGGTTAAAAATCAAAAAACAGATGACATAATTAAAATACACATTTTTTTGGCAATTCTTGATGGGATTATTCATCTTTTTTAATCTTTATTTTATTTTTCTCGCTCATTACTTTCATTTTTGTCTTAAACAGATATGGCTAATCAGAATTCTACAATTACATGTACTTGATAACTGTATTCTTGATATTATTATTCTTTTCTGTTATCAACATAATTTTTAACCAATCTATTCATTATTTTCTTGCGTTATTCTTTATATTTTAACACCCCATTATTCTCTATTCTGTAAACCCCATCGGCACCCACACCCTCGGACTCGGATTATTCATGTAAGAACTTACGCCACACATGTACATTCTGCTGAATGTATTGACCCATCAAATAGGACCACTATCCAAACTTCGTACGGGTCAGCAGACTGTCTCTCTTCTGGTACACATGCTGCTTTTACATAGTGTATATCGCTGTGAAATTTTGACTGCCTAACATCACGGACATGTCCATTAGAATGAAGACGGTAACTGTTGTCATTTTTATAGCCTTTCAAACGTTCATTTGTCCAGTTACAAATGTTTTTTAAATAATGATTAACATCAAACGCTTCAATTATTGGAATTGTATTTAAATCATCAGACCAATCAATAACAGTCTTGGGATGCGGCAACTCGACACCATCTACAGTTCGCCGTATTTTATTTGCGAATATGTAATTATCGGGTTCAAAGGCGGGAATCTTTTGTAATTCCGCTTCTTCAGCTAGTTCAACTAATTTACTCTTTTTATAACCCGTTGTTTTAACACCTCTGTTTTTCAAGAACTGTTTGATTTCCGGGACGTTTTTATTCTTAAAATCAGAGTCCATTGTCGTCAATGTAAACAAATAGTTGCCCCGACGTCACACGACTTACGTACCTTCATGTACAAAAGAGTTCTTGACGTTCGGTAATCTGAATCTTGCGTATTGTACCTGACGAAATCTCAATTTGTAAATAACTTGGTTATTTCAAAACTATTTCGTTGCTCACTTTTTCATCTGTTGAAATGACCATTAAATGATTTACATTCGTTTTACTACTCATGTTAACACATAAAGTGATAAAGGGTGATTATTACAATGAAAGCCTAATTATGTTATGTCATTCGAAGGAATAAATGTGTTCTTAAGTGATCAGACAATAGTAAGTCATGTTTATGAACATTTAAAACCCTCGACTACGCCTCTGGCTTTACATATTCAGAAAACATGACTAATATTTAAATCATATAACATATACATTTTTGGTAGCGATGGCCTCCACTGTGTTAAACCAACTTGTAACATCCTCGACTGTTTAATTTGGTAAAGTTTGGAAGAACTGCAGCTTTCCGAACAATTTTGTGAAATTCGCCCTTTTTTACTGTATGCAGTCTGCAAACAACGCGTCTGTGCTTTTCTCCAGATAAACCGAGTGTTGTTAAAAAAAGCACCCGTTCTATATAAAACTAGAAGATATGGTATGATTGACAATAAAACATCTCTCCACAAAAGACCAAAGGACACAGAAATTTACAACCACACACACAGCCTTCAACAATGAGCAAATCCAATGCCACAAAGTCAGCTTCAAAAGGCCCTTAAATAACAAATGTAAAACAATTCAAACGAGAAAACTTAAAAAACGGCCATTATCGACAACCACTGAATTACAGGCTCCTTACTGACTTACGGATACAAATGCAATATGAGGTATCGCATTTGAATGACGAAATTTTCCCATTTTTACGATTTTCACGAATCTTTAGTGTTATATACCTCTATTTGGTATTTCTGGTTACCGGAAATGTAGGACATAATTTAGTCTGTTTTTTGTATTTTACGGGACTGTATACCTTTCTTTATGCTTTTCGGTGGCGAACAATTAGTGTCGTCTGCCATACATGTGTTTGTTAAATGGCAGTAAAATAAAATTTGGATAACGAAAAGCGTGACTTCAATCCCATAGTCCCCCCAGACAACAAAAAGGATTGAGGCCCACGACATGGTGGAGGACTTAAAAAGGCTTTTAGCGTAAATATTGCTTTTATTTGTGATATAATTTTTGGTGAACATTATTTTTTTTTTTGCGAACACGTGGTAGTGGACAAAATGGACGGCAATGAGCCAAAATCAACTAAACAAGCAGATCCATAGGCTGGAGTCCTCACAGACAAGTTTTCCCTTTGATTATAATGCCGGTAATTTTGAGTGATAGTAAAGCAAGATTTTTACAGAATGAAGTTAATTCGAGGACAGAAAGGAAAATTCAGTGGTGGTTTAAAAGTGGTGCATCCGCGAACGACCAATTACAGTACCTTAAAGACAATTTGGAGCTTAAATTACAGATACATCCTAAAATATTACTTAAATTATGTTTGGCTAGGAACGTCTGATCTCACGACAAAAAATGGTAAATTTATTTCTTTGAAATCAAGAGATAATTCAAATGTTAATCAATTGACACAAATTTTCAAAGAAATTCATGCTTTTATATCAGATTTTCCGACGGTAAAACTTGCCTTTCTGGAATTACCGTACTATTCAATTTTTCATTGGAATGCCTATAAAAACCATGCTAATCCTGGACCGTTCAAAAATGACGATCACTTGCTGATTGAACAAATTGATGCAGTCAACAGTTTTATCCGTGAAACAAACATGTTACTTCGAAAATATTCACCAAAATTTAATTGTGACATCCAGAATTGTAGGAAAAGCTCGGGCAGTAACCCCAGATACACATACAAATTTTAAAACTTTTTTATTGGCGGAATACATCCTTTTCCAGCTCTTGCCAGACTGTGGCTACTCAGAATTTGTGAATTGTCACAAAAGGACTGCATTTAAGCATGAATTATTGGGAACTTCAGAAAATATAATTCGGTGATAATTGTATCGCCAGTACTACCTACATGTACAGTGTTGTTTCTTAAATTTTTCTCACATTAAGCCATTTAATTTTTTGTTTATGTTAATTTGTCTTCACATATAGTTTTACTTGTTTTGGTGATGATTGCATCGCTAAACAGAAATTACACTCGTTTAAAAATAGCAAAGGTTGCGTGCTTTATAAAGTGATGATTGCATCGCTAAACCGAAATTACACGTCGTTTAACAATAGCATGGATTGGATTTCTTACAACATTTAGTCGCGATCGCTAAACCGAAATCCACGTCGTTTAACAATAGCATGGATTGGATTTCTTACAAAATTTAGTGGCGAGCTTTATAAAGTGATGATTGCATCGCTCAATTCATTTACACTTCGTTAAGCAATACCTATGGTTGGACTTTTGAGGAAGATAAATATATTTATATAATATATATTGCTGTTTTGGTGATGATTGCATCGCTAAACTAACATAACATTCGATTGCGGGATTTAGACAGTTTATATAAACTATGCAGAAGGACATAATCTTCTTAATTTGTGACGTTTTTTGGTGATGATTGCATCGCTAAACTTACATACCTTAGATCGCGAGATGTGAGCAGTTGCAGTTATACCCTAATTTTCAGCTATGGACTATGCAGAAGGACATAATCGTTTTTGACGATGATACTAGCATCGCTGTTATTGCATTGTACTAATGTCAAATGTACTTTTATTTACTGTTATTTTCGTATGATATTACGATTGATGGTTGGTTTTTTTTCTTAAAGGTATGCATTTCTATCATATGTTACATTCAAAAAGTATATATATCATGAAGCTAGATAAGGCATTATTATGAACTAGATGTGTTACATGCAACAGAATTGAAAAGTTTTTCAAATACTTGCGAAAGTTTTTCTCAGTTGAATTTATAACGGTGTACAGAGTGTTGGTGTCTGCTAGAGTGAAAACCTGTACATTTTCTATAACATTGTTTATTGAGACTGAGAGTGTATGTATACATGTATATCAAAATTATTTCACGTGAACTTTTGGCTAGTTATATAAGAGTGTGTGATAGTGTTATACTAGATTGTGTTATTTAAAATAATTGTATTAAGAGTTTCGGGTCTCTACTAGCATCACTGTGATTAGAGCACAAATTGTCACCAATAATAGGAAACTTAAGAGTTGAGTCAACTTTATGAAAAGTTATATTTATCTTATATATGATATAGTATATATGCAAGTACAAACAAAACTGTGTCCATGTACGGAGTTAGTAATGCCAGAGTGAGAAAAGGTGAATACAAATTTGAAATGTATTTTTTGTTATTATTATTATTGTATTGTGTTATATTGCTGTCTGCATTTCCAGTGACCAGACCAAAATTTTTCAAATTTTATATTTGGGCGGGGGATGTTATATACCTCTATTTGGTATTTCTGGTTACCGGAAATGTAGGACATAATTTAGTCTGTTTTTTTTGTATTTTACGGGACTGTATACCTTTCTTTATGCTTTTCGGCGGCGAACAATTAGTGTCGTCTGCCATACATGTGTTTGTTAAATGGCAGTTAAATAAAATTTGGATAACGAAAAGCGTGACTTCAATCCCATAGTCCCCCCAGACAACAAAAAGGATTGAGGCCCACGACATTAGAGTGAAAATGTAATTTGCAAAATTGTTCATCGAATCAATTCATCCTTCGAAAAATATGTTGTTATATACAAAAGTACTGTACAATTAATATTTTGCGCACTCGAGAACTGCTTTGACATATTAGGGGAGTACAACACTCCTTGTCCTTTGCATGGGAGAAAATGCAATGATTCTAAAAAATCTATGTTCTTGCCATCATTTAGATAAAATCTTTCAATGTTTGGGTAAAACTTAACAGAATAACAAAGATTGAATAATGTTTCAGTGCTAAGCAATACGCTTTATCTTACCTCCTATACATTTCTAGGAATGTGATTGGTTAAAAGCGCCCTCGTGGAGACCGTGTATATTTGATATTAGGTTAGTAGGGAGACGGGGCTTATCTCATACACGGTTAGTAGTGGAGTTACGTCCCTTTATATTCCATATAAGGTAGCAGGTAAGCGGGGCTTATTTTATACACGGTTAGTAGTGGTGTTACGTCCCTTTATAAAAACAAAACGGTACTGAGAAAAAAATCGTAAAGATTTCAACAGACGAAGAAATTGATGATAAAGATTGAAATAAATTCATATAACAATTTTAACACTCACAAGTTGTTATTGTTGGTAACTGTTTTTGTAGGATCAATGGAAGTAGTTTCATAATGCTAAAAGTATTGAGGACTTGCTCATTTTGATAGGTCTAAATTTCACACGTTAAGAAAGTCGGTAAGATAAATTCGTTACATAGTGTGCTAGTGACCTAATACGGTATATATGGGGTCAGTAAATTCCATATGGGGTGAGAGCGAAGCTCGAATTTTAATAGTGTGCTAGTGACCTAATACGGTATATATGGGGTCAGTAAATTCCATATGGGGTGAGAGCGAACCTAATACGGTATATATGGGGTCAGTAAATTCCATATGGGGTGAGAGCGAAGCTCGAATCCCCATATGGAATTTACTGACCCCATATATACCGTATTAGGTCACTAGCACACTATGTAACTAATAATACTCAACTGTGTGTACATGTATTAGGGTACCACATTCAACGGCAACATTTATAAAACAATATCATCTAGATAACCATCTTTGTACTAGCTATTTCACACAGATAACCTACATCATGTACATAAGAAAAGGTAACGTTTACTTTAGGAAGTATTTCTTTATACAATTTTAACTTTTACATTTAACTGTAAAAGTATTATATATTATTTTATTTGTTATCTCATCCGAAATTTTGAATTTTATGCATTTTTAATGCATTTATATTTTTATGGATATTATTTTTTAACTTCTCTTTAACCTTTGTACTTGCATGGTTGTATTAGAATAAACTATCTATTTATCTACCTATTGAGTAGATGACAGACTGTCTCTTGATTCTGGACTACATGACATTTAGAATATGTTGACTCAAAAACAAAAGGGATTGTGTAGTCGTTGAGAAGGAAAGCAAATCAAATGATATTAGTCTTTCTTAAAATATCTACTACTTTTACTATTGGTACCAAACAGTTTCCACACAAAACTTATGCCAAAAAAAGAACACGGTAGAAAGTTCTATTTAAAACAATTCTATTTTATTTTCTTATAAAAGATAAGAAAATTTTGTAGGATTGGCAGTCAGACAACTCTACTCCAGTGAACAAACGACAAACGACATATATAGGTTACCGTACGGCAAAACCGTAACGATCAATACACATGCCGCATACCTAATCTATACCAATGATAAAAAGCTACGCATAATGTCAAATGTAAAACAATGCACACTAGCTTAATTCTAAAATGATAAATCTTAAACTATCAAATTCTATAAAGGTTCGTGATTTTCATGGTATGTAATAAAAAAAAATCGACCATTTTACTTGAAGGAATACAAATATTTTTATTTCAAGCAAAGTTGAAAAATTAAATGTGTTATCTGAGTAACAGAATTAGTTTCTTGTTCAATACTTCCAATCCATGAGTTTCCCTTCAGGCTGTAATTATTACTCTAACGTTTCATATTGACTATAAGATTTACTTTAACTTTGCATTACAGAAGTTATGGATATTCCTATTGAGAAAACTTTTGCAAAATTGGGATTTTTCATTATAGTTACACTCTCCAGTAAATGCAACGGTGATCTTCACCAAGTTTAAGCATTTACCCATTATCATTTCAATGTTTTAAAAAAGAAGAAAAAACAAGCGAGAGAAAAGATGTTTTAGGCTTTATTTAAACTGTGACACTTTCACTGGTAATGAAGTTGGTGCTAAATGTACTGAACTGTGTTGACATATAAGATACAAGTTGAAAATTTCTAACTTTTCATATGTTGATTATTCTTGTGACTATAAAAAGGTACACATTGAAAGGCAAATGTAATGGAAAAACATGCTATGCACTATTCACATTTTATTTATATATTTACTTTTCATTATGTGTAATACTATGTTGTAGAATACACAGTTGTCGTGGATGCAAATAACGACCCCTCGTCATTAAATTGCTCAGAAGATACATTTATTACAATTATGGATGTTAGTATTAAAAACGAAGGATATTGTGAAAATGAATCATGTATTATTGACGAAAGTGACCAAGTTGTTCTTAGGAGAATATGTGAAAACTCATCCAACTGCTTAATATATGGATCAAACTTTTCTTCGGCTTGTTTATTGGAAAGACGGCGTTTTCACTTGTCATATATGTGTGAAGGTAAATAAATCTACATATATTATGCCTTTTTGTTTACCCGTAAAACACTTCCATCAATTTGGAAAAATATTTGAATTAAAAAAAATTGACAATAATTATGTAAAAATTATTTCAAACAGTTCATCATACCATACACTAATATGATAGGACATGGAGTTGGTATCTGCTTTTTTTTTTTAATTTGTTGTCTTTAATCAATCCTTTTGTACATTGTTTCAAAATTTCCGTAAACAAAAATGAGGAAAATGAGTAATGCTTACCAATGAGACATGAATAGGAACCGACTTTTTATCAAAAAGAAACCAATAATATCAAAATAAAAGTGAGCATTTTGTTTAAATCAACCACATTTTGTCGTTCGAGTTGTATCATAATTACTTTATCATGTCAGGGCCTACTATGACATATACGGTATGTGTTTTTTTTTATATAATTGGTAGCTGAACAGTGACAAAAAACTGCTTATATTTACTTCAGTTTAACTTTTGTGGATACATTGTGTTAATTAGTAGTTGTTTCAACGGTATTCATACAAAATCTCCTTATTTCTATATTAAGATAAATTGAGACACTGCCACACGGATATAGGATAGCCTTCAAAGTGAAAAAATTACTTAATTGGTAAATTTTTTACTTGAAATGGTTACTGAAAAAATAATCAATCAATAAGATATTTATATTGAGTATATACATCTGCCAATTGGTACGCCATATAATTATCCTTCTTCTGTAAAAGATTACTAGAAGGAAAAGGTTTACTGACGTGTAAATTAAATTGAATCGTCGAATATTTTACGAACGACATTTTGATGTGGTGATTTGACGTTGCAAACCGACATACCAACTTGTTGTAGCTTCAATCAAGTCTTTATTTCCTCGACTGGAACATTTTAATATTTTTGCTTGCCATGAGGACAGTTATGACTATTAAAACGAGACTTGCTTTTTAACGCGATATGTATTTGCCCTAGTTTTTTTTCAGAGGTGTTCCGTGTTGGCAAAATCTACATTATTTTTAGTTTTTGTTTTCTCATCTTTGTTAATTCGAACTAAGAGTTCTAGATCTCCAAGTTATTTGCTGGTTTTTTTTGCATTTATAATTTAACTTATATTAAGACTATTTGCGTTTCCCAGTTCATACTTGTACGATACAACAGGGACACAAGTGGTTGAATTGTAACATGTGTCATATTATTTTAAATGAATTGAATGAAATTACTATTTAGTATTAGTATATAATCTAATTTTGGATGCAACGCGTCTTCTGATTGGCTGACGGTGTTTTGTTTATCCGCTCATAGACTTACTTTTGTCATGTGACCGTTAACGTTTTTTCATGACTAACTTCGGTTTAAAATGGAATTTGCAATTAAATCATCAGGAATCACTGTAATATTTTTCAATCTTTTCGACATAACATAAAAAAAGATGCACACTTTGAAATAACCCGCTACGCTAGAGTTCGAATGTAATATATACATATATATTATGTAGAATTAAAATATACCATGAAAACGCTAATCTGTCACCTTATGTAAAGTCTGTTTTCAAGCAACTAGTCACATATACATTCTAGCGGGAAGTTTTAATTTAATCATTTGATGACTTACTTTCTTATATCTTTATTTCCAAAGTCTATATAAACTATATATTATGCACTCAGATAATTAAGTTTCCATTAATTATATTTCCATTAAAGCATAGTAGTTTTATTTCAACCTACCATATTTGGTCTGATATAATGGTCAGACACTTAGTGCATAGGTTGTTCAAACATTGGGCAATGTCTTTATTTTGTTCACCGAAATTCATTTTGAGCCAAATATGGCCATGGATTTCAACTTTAAATACCATAAATCTTTTAAAATGGACACAATTTAGTTGTTGAATGTTGAAAAAATCTCCAAAAAAAGTAATTCCTGTTTTTCAAAGTCGACACATTGTAGGTATGCTGTCAAAATACGACGATGTTCGAAAACATAAAGCTTGTGGAAAACCTTGGCTGCAACCTAGGATCCATAATGGTCCGAAACAAACAGTTGTTGACAATTTTGATATCGAGTCCTTTAGCACAAAAATTGTCGGGATCAGGGTTGGCGGCCATTATAGATTATGTTAAAAACTGTGATGAATTATGGACCAAAACTGCTGTTACAGGACAAATAATGCATACTTAAGGGGTTATTATGTCAGAAATATGTCTTTGTAATTTAGTTTACTAGTATTACCTTAAATTACCATGATAAGAATACATCAAAACCTGAGGCCCAATGTTCACCCTTCTTGAATCAATACTAAGCTCTTAAACAATTCCTAATCACGTATAGACTTCTCACGAATAATGTCGTCGGATGTTACCGTAATAGACCACTTTCGAGTTCATCCGTCATAGGAAAAAACTCGTCAATTATACGCGCCTTTATGACGTCATTTACCAGATAAAGGGGGTCGCCTGTATCCCTGCACTATTTACGTTCATCAAGCGTCTTAGTGATCGTCATTGTGCAGGATAAACAAGAAATAATGGTTGTTCTGTAGGTACTTAATGAAAATTCCCTTATGACAGCAATGCTGATTGTCAATTTTGAGAATTCAATTTGGCGAATAATTCGTACAATATAGAATTATAGTTTTCCAACCACTCGCTCAACGTTGGAACGGAAGTGACGACCCCCCTAAACGCACAAATGACGTTCACTAAAACCAGAGTTTTTGACGGAAATGCATCGAACTCGAAAGTTGTCTATTAACACAATTGAACTTGATGACAGAAGCTGCTGAAATTTGAAGAGCACAATATAGACATTTAAATAGTCTTAAATGCATGATTTTTTCATATAAGTTGTTAGTGGCTTTGAACTAGCTGTCAGATAACTGCGAGTACTCTCAGATCTGTTCATTGAGTTTTTTTTATGTCGGGATGTATAAGTGACCGGCCACGCCACTTGTATTTTTGTCCATCTGATGAGTTAAGCCTTTTTCAACTGATTATAGTTCATAGTTTTACACTGTCTTATCGGGGCCTTGTATAGCTGACTATGCGGTATGGGCTTTGCTCGTTGTTGAAGGCCTATAGTTGTTAATGTCTGTGTCATTTTGGTCTCTTGTGGAGAGTTGTCTCATTAGCAATCATACCACATCTTCTTTTTCATATATAAATAATCTTGTTTAAAAATTTTCTTGGAGTATAAACTTCATATTTTTATTAGCGCTAATTATAGATATTAATTGACCGTGCTTCGTACGTCTTTGAAGGCTGGCTGATTGACTTTGTATTAATGTATGTAAAAATGTTATATCAGGTGGCACTATAAGTAAAACTATATATAACTATATATATATATAACTATATATAACTCGTCTAAACATCAACCCAACAATGTTAGATCTGTAAATTTGCTTTCGCAAATTTTTGGTTCTTCCCTCGCCGGGATTCGAACCCATGCTACTGTGATATCGTGACACCAAATCGCCTGCACTGCAGCCGTCCCGCTAGACCACACGACCACCTGGGCTCTCAAAAAAAGAGCTTTCGGTGGGCATGTGTTACCTTTCCACGTCAGTTTTAATCTAGCGGCGTACTACAGTACATGATATATAAGGCATGAAGATGTTATTGTTACAGATCAGCTAAATTATCTATAGTAAAGGATCCTACAAATTAATGTAAGATACAGTCACAGAAAATAATTATATTCATAAGTACGTCTGAGTCAGTGACAACCCTACAACAGATGTATCCATCGGATCGCCATCAATGATGGTGATACATGGCTGTGTACATAATGTATATACAACTCGTCTAAACATCAACCCAACAATGTTAGATCTGTAAATTTGCTTTCGCAAATTTTTGGTTCTTCCCTCGAATCCCGGCGAGGGAAGAACCAAAAATTTGCGAAAGCAAATTTACAGATCTAACATTGTTGGGTTGATGTTTAGACGAGTTGTATATACATTATGTACACAGCCATGTATCACCATCATTGATGGCGATCCGATGGATACATCTGTTGTAGGGTTGTCACTGACTCAGACGTACTTATGAATATAACTATATATATATATATATATATATATATATATATATATATATATATATATATATATATATATATATATATATATATATATATATATATATATATATATATATATATATAATATATATATATATATATATATTATATATATAGCTAGCTTTTGGTTGATAGATACAAATGTAGTATTTTAAAAAGTGTTCTGTAAGTGTTTTGCTAGTGTTTTTTATTCTTATGTCTTATGTAATTGCTATTTGTACATGTTGTAAAATGTTATATTTAAGAAATAATTCACGAAAGCCATATATTTGTTGAACATTTACACATAGCCTTGGCCGTGAAATTATAGTTTCAGACTGAGCAGTAGCGGAGGATTAAACGAACCAATACCACGGCCCAGTACATGTGTACATGTAATTGTTAAACAAAGCTATCACTTACATGTACATGAATTATTTTGATTCTAATAGGACCTACGTTACGTTATTTAAAAACTGAAGCGAAGGTACGATTGCCGGAGTAGGCTGATTATGCGGTATGTGCTTTGCTCATTGGTTAAGGATTGATGGTGAACTATACATGTAGTTGTAAGAATAAGGAGAAACTCGTCTCACATTTTAAACTTTGACCTATCTGAAATTGAAACTACGCGGCTATGGATCAATGCGTTAGGCTTTCCATGTATGTTTGTCAATGAATAGTGATAATCCTTTCTATCTCTCTTTTTAAAGCACCCATAAGTTTAGACTGCAGCTTTGAATCAAACTTTCTATGCAATTGGGAACAAGGAACAGATGATGATTTTGACTGGACAAGACACTCAGAAAAGACTGAATCAGAAAAAACAGGACCAGATTTAGACCATACGACAAATTCCAGTGAGGGTTTAATACCACCATACCTTAACTTTGCTATCATGTATATGATTCGTAATTTAGATATATACGGGTCGTTTTTTAGTTTAGATATTAAGGTGTCGTGTCTTAAGTGATATAGATGCAATGGATAAGCGTTGATTCTTGAAAAAGCAACCATGAGCCCGCAGGTATCTTTAACTTAAACTTTTGCGTTAATGTCTTTTCAAAATTAAAGCCTATTCTTAATTAGAAGGTATTGTTAGTGAGTTTAAATGACCATGTTATCGTGACAAACGATGCAGTACAATAAATCATATATCACAATTAAATGGTTAAAACAATACAAATATAGCACAACACGTCAGCCCTTTAAGATCTTTATTTATCAGGCATCTGAATATTATCTGTTATGACAAAATGAGACACATTTGATCTTATTTCTAATAAAATTGAGAATGAAAATTGGGAATGTGTCAAAGCCGGAGACAATAGCTTGACAAAAAACATATATATATATATATATATATAAAGCATGTATCCGAAATTTCTAGCTAGAAACCTTAGTCTAGGCACATCACGATTTTCTAGCATAGGAATTTGCGAAAAAACAGATCAAATAATATTATATTGATTTATAAAACAAAAATGAACACCTAGAATTGAAACATTTTCGTTTCAAACATGTGGAATAGCCAACAATGATCCGATTTATATACGATCAAATTCGCTTTTATTAAACAAAAATATACACAATATCTTTCAAAACAAGAAACAAAAACAGGAAAGCTAGATAATAGGGACAACAAAAATAATACAAGGATTCGAACTTAAACCGGCAAGTTTTAACTTATTAATCTTAACCATGAAATCTCTCACACTATACGATTGCCTATCATTGTATATGAAGGTACAATCCCTGTGTGATAGTTGTACCGATGTATATATTATATATCCACATATATAAATTAGACAAGGAAATTCTAACCTAGTGGAAGCCGAAAGGTTTCGCCGATGTGTTGATGTTAATAACACGTAACAGAATTCATGGACGGGTTCGATTCCCAGTGCAGCCATATAGAAATTACAAAACTTTAAGGTAAGGTTTTTAAATAATTCCATCAGTGAACAGAAATCAGTATATTGCCCAATTCAAACTAAATGAAATTAGACACACAAATAAAACAATAGAGTATAATTTGGTGAGTTCATTTCAGCGACGGATTTAGGAAGCGTTGATTCTAGAAAAAGAATCCACGATAAATGAATAGGCTGAGGTCAACACAATGACTTAATTTCTACATACGCATTCATTTTGTTACATTATAATTAATTGAACAGTAGTCCAACAATAATTTACTGTTTTTGATAACTTAGCAACAAATAGATCAGAAAACATTGGTACTACCATCCTATAGACGAAGGCATGACTTAACATCTAAGAAATTCATCAGACAATTCCCACTTCATATAATTATATCAATATAATCTTAAATGGCAAAATTGAACTACCGACGATTAAAAAATATATGATGTAAGCAATCACAAATATTTGTTATGTTTAATTTTTTTTTTATCAGAAATATATATATCATGAACTGATCAGAAAATTTAGAGACAATTAATTATTTATGTTTTGCAAACATAAATAAAATCATTCTACTATACATTCTGAAAACAAACACACCAACTGAGACGCATGCAAATTACTGATAGTATTGCAAAAGAAGTACATGTACCTAGCGACCTTATATAGATTGATCGTTTAAAAAAGAAAGTGAATAGGAAGTTCATGTAATATCCTCAGCATCCATGATTTATATCTTCAAACTGGATTCATGAGATTTGAACACATGTAAGCTACGTCAGGAGCCTGTTGTCAAGTGGCTGTTGTTGGTTCATGTCTGTAATATTTGTTTGTTATAAATTAGACGGTAAGTTTTCTCAAATGAATTGTTCCAAATTATTTATGACGGGATCTTAAAGTGCTAAACATATGCGGTGGGTTTTTCTTATTCATGTTTTTGTTGTAGGCCGTTCTGTTGCCTATAATGGCTCACATCCACTTTATTTGATATTTGGTGAAAAAATTGTCTCATTGACAATCATATCGTGAACATCTCTGTTGCCACCAAAATTGTATGTCTATTACACGTTTATATTGTCAACGCAGTATATTGTTTAAAAGTACATTTTAATTGCAAGCATGACAAGGTGTAAACGTTATTGTGTAGTTCATGGGAATCATCCAGAAAACACCATTCCCATTATGGTGATAACGCAAAATAATTGGATTCCGATCTTGAGACCGAAAATACTGTTTGCACATCATCTATTCATAATTAAGTCTGGCGTGTAATCAGAACCCAATGCCATCTTCACATTTATCTATCTATCATTCCCGGATCCACATGGAAGACCCCTTATCGTTTTATCTGTTTGCTATTTGAGGTAATTCCTGCGTCCACAGGGACATGTCTTCCTGACATCTAACTTTATATAAATTTACAATTACATTTTGCAAGTCTTATTAACGACAAATATCTAACGCCCTTTTTGTAGTTTCTGATCCCTAGGCTGATGAAATAAGGATATGTTTATCCGGTCATATCCTGATTTCTACGTTTTAATTTGTTTAGTTAACGGTCAACACGATCTTTTTATTTTGACGATTTGAAATGATAGTCCTTCCAAAAAGTGCAGAGTAACCGCGCCATCGACTGCGAAGTCCCCGAATCACGATGAACAATTATAGAAGGTGAGGTTTAGAATGATTTTCGCGTATGGTATAGTTTAAATCAGTGTTTATATCTCTTGTCAGTACTCAGGTAATATGTAATTGTAGTGTTCTATTGTATCCAAGAGCAGCTCTAGCGTGAAACAGTTCAAATCTAGAACTGATTTACGTTAGAACTGTCAGAACTAAATAAGAAATTGTTTCTTATAGAACTTATGCGACTGCCATACAAGTGAGAGGTTTAGCTAGCTATCAAACCAGGTTTTACCACATTTTTCTACAAGAGGCAATGTCTGTACTAAGTAAGGAATGTGAGAGTTGTTTTATATTCGGTCGATGTGTTTGAGTATTTGATTTTGACATTTCCTTTGTGACTTTCCGTTTAGAATTTTCTTCGCATTTTGTTACTTTATTTATTCTTACATTTCCAGTTTTTGTTATGAAAGTTATAAGCAGTTAACTGGAAAACGATAAAAAAAAATTGATAACGTCTAGGATGTTAGCTGACTTCGTTTCTAAATAAATGTTTAATTATAATTTGATTCATTTAAAAAACAAGTGTTAATAAAGCTATAAAGAACATTTTTTATGAAAATTAGGAGCAGTTTACTGGAAAAAGATTTAATAAGAATTTTAAATAGCGTCTAGGATGTTAGCTGACTTTGTTTCTAAGTAAATATTTACTTATAATTTGCTTCATATTTAAAACAAGTGTTAATAAAGCAATAAAGAACATATCCTTCTAATATATCTCTAAAAAAGATAACATCATTTTTGTTTCTGGTTAATAGAAACGTATGCATGAGAAAGACATTCCAGATGTTATAACTTTATTATTTGGGCTACATAATGTACATGTGGTATCCTATTTAATTTCTTAGAAAGTCATTTTAAATTTATACCAAGATCAGACTCTTTTAAAACTTCTTAATTACGATTATATGTTTTTGTATATATTTTTTTCATTTCGGCAACGCTATTAACAAGTCGGTTTAAAGCTAATAAACGAAACATTTATCAAGAAATCCATTATTTACAATTGTATAAAAAACAAGTTGCCCGGAGAACTGTTTTAGAGACAGTTGTTGACTGATCTCTACGCAGTACCTGACATATCCACAGAGTTGTTGAGACTGATCTGACCTGTATATGTAAAAAAAAATGATTGTTATATATACTGAGCCACAAAAGTTTAGCAACACTTTTTTTTTAATTTCTTTTTTGTTGTTTCTGCCAAAAACAATGTTTAAACATCGTTGAAATAATCCTAAGGTCTATCTGTAATTTTAAACAGTCGTTCTTTTTTTCTGTGTGATTGATTTCGCGCCATTTAAGCTTTGCACGTTAATTGATAGTTTACCTTCTGTACCTTTACTTTAAAAACGAATTTTTAAATTTATTTTTCACTAACGTTCAGAGACACACCATTGATAAGAAAAACACCTAAATGTTAGAAAAAGTTGCATGGTGTGTCAACCAGGCCTCCCCGAAAATGATCGTCAGAAAGCTCTTGGAATGGTTGATGCCGGAATGAGTGTTGCCGACGTCGTGGCTCGAATTGGTGTGCATACATTAACAGTTAAGGGACTAACAAACAGATATAAACAAATTACAATGAACAGGATAGGTCATGAATTTGTAGACCAAAACTAACTCCAAGGGAGGAGCGTTACCTTCACCTTATGTCAACACGTGACAAGTTAATTCCGGCCAAAAGAGTTGTGCATTGACTACTGGAGTGCGTGCCTATCCTTTATTCATGCATGTGGAGCATTGACGAGAAAAATGATTTTGAATTCAACACTATACTCATTTCCACATTTTCACCCTATTGCGCTCCATACACATAAATTCCTAATGAATGTGAGTGATAACCATGCATGTTGCTTCCGACATGTCATAATTCCATGTTCTTATCATCAAATTATATGTTGTTATGATTTTAAATTGAGAGAAAAGGAGTAGGTCTGGTAAGGGCCGATTTTGGCCGATTTTGGCCTCAAACTTCAGGTTCACCTAACGAAAGATTTTGAACACTTAGTGTCTATTTCAGTTGATTCAATTAATTTATGTGAAAGATTTAAACTGATAAGTAATTAAAAACGCTCTGATTCAAGCTTATACATTGTACATGTTATATATGAAAAATCTATCAAATATGCCAAAAACTGTCACTTTTCAGGTGGATTTTGTCAAAAATGAAAGTGGCCGCAACCGTGTTCATCCTCAACCTTTATTTATGTTATGTATTATAATCAAATACAACTTACGTTTCAATGTTAAGAATGAACACGAATGCGGCCACTTTCATTTTTGACAAAATCCACCTGAAAAGTGACAGTTAAAGAAAGTTAAAATTTAACTAAAATGCTAAAATGGTAAAGATTTCAGAAATTAAGCATGACTTAATGATGCTAGTTCCCCAAAATAGGTGCATTTTATTTTAAAAAACAGCCCATATTTATGTAGCAGAGGCAATCTACTTTCCATTAAATAGCTAAAAGTTTACATGTTAACAATTTTGTAGAACTGCTATAGTTTGGGACCAAAAATGGGTTTTACTAGACCTACTTCTTTTATATTTTTGTTGTTAAACTCTTTTGGCTCAGTATATCAGTTGTTCGACCTGTTAGTCAAATGTATTTTGTTTAAATATACTTTTGCACTTTTTTGGTCTTTTGGAAAATGTTGTTTGTGCTGTATTTAGACCCTTCTACAACGAAATGTCTTTTACATGCACAAGTATAAAATTTGCGGTTTTTATCCATCGCAATCATAGGTTTGAACGTAGATTTCAATTCAGACTTGTTTATATTTTTTCGTTTGGGCTTGTATCATATTTTCCCTCCGGTCTATATGATCCGTTCATCCTATATTGATTCTTAAAGTTCAAGAGTCTATCTAAAATTGAGGGTACATTATATGTTCTTCCAAATACCGTTTCGATTCCTAACATCACCGAAGAGACATTTATTGTCGAAATCCGGATCTGGTGTACACAAATATATTGACACCTTATGTTTGTGGCATAACATCTTGGCACAAGTTTATTGTTTTCTATATATAGCTATTTAGTATTAAATTTTTATTAAGATCCATTTTGTTACATCTTGTGATCAATTTTTTTTGTCAATCGCCAATGGCAGTCAGCATGGTTAAAGAACATCAGTTGTTCGACCTGTTAGTCAAATGCGTTTTGTTTAAATATACTTTTTGTTCTCACTTTTTTGGTCTTTTTGAAAATGTTGTTTGTGCTGTATTTAGACCCCTCTACAACGAAATTTGTTTTACATGCACACGTATACAAATTGCGGTTTTTATCCAAAGCATTCATAGGTTTGAATGTAGCTTTCAATTTAGACTTGTTTATATTTTTTTCGTTTGGGCTTGTATCATATTTTCCCTCCTGTTTGTATGATCCGTTCATCCTGTATTGACTCTTAAAATTCAAAAGTTACTTAAATTGAGCGTAAATTATATGGCCTACCAAATATCGTTTCGATCCCTAACATCACTGAAGAGACATTTATTGTCGAAATCCGGATCTGGTGTACAAAAGAAATATTGACACCTTATGTTTGTGTCATAACATCTTGGCCACAAGTTTATTGTTTTCTGTTCAGTATTAAATTTATTTTAAGATCAATTTTGTTACATCTTGTGATCAATTTTTTTGGCAATCGCCAATGGCAGTCAGCAGAGTTAAAGGACATCAGTTGTTCGACCTGTTAGTCAAATGCGTTTTGTTTAAATATACTTTTTTAATTTTTTGTCTTTTAAAAAATGTTGTTTGTGCTGTATTTAGACCCTTCTACAACGAAATTTGTTTTACATGCACACGAATCGCCTGCACTGTTATATATATAAAGTGCAGGCGATTAGGTGTCACGATATCTCAGTAGCATGGGTTCGAATCCTGGCAAGGGAAGAACAAAAAATTTGCGAAAGCAAATTTAGAGATCTAACATTGTTGGGTTTATGTTTAGACGAGTTGTATATACATAATGTACACAGCCATGTATCACCATCATTGCTGGTGATCCGATGGATAAATCTGTTGTAGAGTTGTCACTGACTCAGACGTACTTTTTCTTTGACTATATCTTGCATTAATTTGTAGGATCCTTTACTATAGATAATTGAGCTGATCTGTAACAATAACATCTCCATGCTTTGTATATCATGTACTGTAGTACGCTGCTAGATTAAAACTGACGAGGAAAGGCAACACACGACCACCAAAAGCTTTATTATTTGTGAAGCCAAGGTGGTCGTGTGGTCTAGCGGGACGGCTACAGTGCAAGCGATTTGGTGTCACGATATCTAAGTAGCATGGGTTGGAATCCCGGCAAGGGAAGAACAAAAAAATTGCGAAAGCAAATTTACAGAACGAACATTGTTGGGTTGATGGTTAGATAAGTTGTATATATATATATTTATCTGGGGTACTAAAAAAAATATTTACACCGTATATTTGTGGCACAAAATCGTGGCCACAAGTTAATTTTTTTCTGTTTAGTATTAAATTTATATTAAGATCCATTTTGTTACATCTTGTGATCAATGTTTTTTTTTTGCAATCGCCAATGGCAGTCAGCAGGGTTACAGAACATCAGTTGTTCGACCTGTTAGTCAAATGCGTTTTGTTAAAATATACTTTTTTAATTTTGGTTTTTTGGAAAATGTTGTTTGTGCTGTTTTTAGACCCTTATACAACGAAATTTGTTTTACATGTGCACGTATAAAAATTGCGGTTTTTATCCAACGCAATCATAGGATGAAACGTTGTTTTCAATTTAGACTCGTTTATATTTTTTCGTTTGGGCCTGTATCATATTTTCCCTCTGGTTTATATGATCCGTTCATCCTATATTGACTCTTAAAATTCAAGAGTCTATCCCAAAAAGAGGGTACTTTTTCTAAAACTGAGGATACTTTTTATCTGGCCTTCCAATACCGTTTCGATCCCTAACATCACTGAAGAGACATTTATTGTCGAAATCCGGATCTGGTGTACTAAAAAATATTTACACCGTATATTTGTGGCATAACATCGTGGCCACAAGTTAATTTTTTTCTGTTTAGTATTAAATGTATATTAAGATCCATTTTGTTACGTCTTGTGATCAATTTTATTTGACAATCGCCAATGGCAGTCAGCAGGGTTACAGAATATCAGTTGTTCGACCTGTTAGTCAAATGCGTTTTGTTTAAATATACTTTTTCACTTTTTTTGTTTTTTTGGAAAATGTTGTTTGTGCTGTTTTTATACCCTTCTACAACGAAATTTGTTTTACATGCGCACGTATAAAAATTGCGGTTTTTATCCAAAGCAATCATAGGTTTGAACGTAGTTTTCAATTTAGACGCGTTTACATTTTTTCGTTTGGGCTTAGATCATATTTTCCCTCCGGTTTATATGATCCGTTCATCCTATATTGACTCTTAAAATTTAAGTCTATCTAAAAATGAGGGTACGTTTTCTAAAAATGAGGGTACTTTTTATATTGCCTTTTAAATATCGTTTCGATCCCTAACATCACTGAAGAGACATTTATTGTCGAAATCCTGATCTGGTGTACTAAAAAGATATTTACACCGTATGTTTGTGGCATAATATCGTGGCCACAAGTTAATTTTTTTCTGTTTAGTATTAAATTTATATTAAGATCCATTTTGTTACATCTTGTGATCAATTTTATTTGGCAATCGCCAATGGCAGTCAGCAGGGTTAAAGAACATCAGTTGTTCGACCTGTTAGACAAATGCGTTTTGTTTAAATATACTTTTTCACTTTTTGTTTTTTTTGGAACATGTTGTTTGTGCTGTTTTAGACCCTTCTACAACGAAATTTGTTTTACATGCGCACGTATAAAAATTGCGGGTTTTATCCAACCAACGCAATCATAGGTTTGAACGTAGTTTTCAATTTAGACTCGTTTATATTTTTTCGTTTGGGCTTAGATCATATTTTTCCTCCGGTTTATATGATCTGTTCATCCTATACTATTGACTCTTAAAATTCAAGTCCATCTAAAAATGAGGGTACTTTTTTTCTAAAAATGAGGATACTTTTTATATGGCCTTCAAAACACCGTTTCGATCCTTAACATCACTGAAGAGACATTTATTGTCGAAATCCGGATCTGGTGTACTAAAAAAAATATTTACACCGTATGTTTGTGGCATAACATCGTGGCCACAAGTTAATTTTTTTTCTGTTTAATATTAAATTTATATTAAGATCCATTTTGTTACATCTTGTGATCAATTTTATTTGGCAATCGACAATGGCAGTCAGCAGGGTTAAAGAACATCAGTTATTCGATCTGTTAGTCAAATGCGTTTTGTTTAAATATACTTTTTCACCTTTTTGTTTTTTTGGAAAATGTTGTTTGTGCTGTTTTTGGACCCTTCTACAACGAAATTTGTTTTACATGCGCACGTATAAAAATTTCGGTTTTTATCCAACGCAATCATAGATTTGAACGTAGTTTTTAATTTAGACTCGTTTATATATTTATATATATACAAAAAAATTTGCGAAAGCAAATTTACAGATCTTACATTGTTGGGTTGATGTTTAGACGAGTTGTATATAGACCACACGACCACCTTGGACTCTCAAAAAAAGAGCTTTCGCTGGCCGTGTGTTACCTTTCCTCGTCAGTTTTAATCTAGCGTCATACTACAGTACATGACATATAAGGCATGGAGATGTTATTGTTACAGATCAGCTATATATATATATATATATATATATATAGGTATAAATAAAACGAATCTTATATTCCTAGATTTTATTTTTTCTTAAATACTTGTTTATATGTGCACAGTTTGAAATTTGACTTGAATTAAAGAGGGACGAAAGATACCAAAAAGACAGTCAAACTCATAAATCTAAAATAAACTGACAACGCCATGGCTCATATATATGCTCATGTATTATATTGGTAAAAGGAGAAGTAATATTAAGTAAAACACAAGACCTAAGGAAACCATGTTGATCACTGGCCAACCCTGACCAGCTAATGTCTAAACGGATCACGTTTTAAAAGTAACATCAAGTGAATGAGATTCTAAGTTTAATCGTACGTAAGCATAATGTATGCCTTTCTGCTTCAATCCACAACAAATGTTAAACTAACAATTTATTTAGAGTTATAACGAGGTAAGTCGTAAAAGTAAGATATAACAAACACATGCATATGGTATTGTGAATTTTTACTTCTCAAAGTAAAATTGTCAACACATAAAGTATTACACAACTTTACACTAATACCTTGATCATCAGGATTCAAAAACAATAGCTAGTGCTGCGATATGACATATAGTAGAAGCAATATGACTAATTTTGGGAAGAACATTTTTATTTGTAGACAACTTCTTTCCTGTCTGTTTGATCACATCTATGAAACCGAGACTCTCCATTTGTACGAAATTATTCCACTAGGATGGGGAGTGATAAATGGCCAACAACGCTTAAATACAATTAGGAACAAATTAACGTTTCTGAATTTTGATTATTTTCGGTCACTTCATGGTTTCTTATTGTCATCGATTCCCAGTAAACCAGTGGTCAAGTATATTGTATTAATGTTGAATACATCGATTACTAGTTCAACGAATCATTAACACATGTACTACAACTATCTTTAATTAATGTCATTGATTTAAATTGTATCCTTGATTTTGAATAATAATTATATAATGTATTTCAATTTATTGTTTGATACATTGTATGTTTATACTTCGTTTTTTTTTTCATTTGTAGTTTATGGTTTTTATATGTACATAGAAGCAACTGACCAAGATAGAAATGATATTGCACAGCTTATTAGCAAACCTATCGTTTGTAAAAATGTTCAGTGCTTAACGTTTTGGTATCATATGCATGGCAATCACATAGGATCGCTGAATGTATATAAGAAACACCGAACACAGATGGAGATCGTTTGGGACAAACATGGTAAACAAAATAACCAATGGATACAGGCGACCATAAATTTATACTGTTATGAAGAATTTCAAATTGTAATTGAAGGGAAAATTCAAGATACTCATCATCATTGGCAAGGTGATATTGCTCTCGATGATATTTATTTGTTTGAGGGATTTTGTAAAAGTACGTAAATTTACATCCCATATTTTCTTTTTTTTACCAGATAATTTTTTTTCCTGAACTGTTGATGATGTCTATGTAATTAACGTAGGTTACGTTGATATATGTTGATTATTGGTCAACATTTGAATACGATGTCAACTTGCATTTCTATGAAATTTATTTTGTGACATCATAAAAAGGCAATCATGTTTGATGAAGTCAGACAAAAAAAAAAAAATTTGCATAATCAAAAAAGATGGATTATTTTTTTCTTCATCTCACCCAAAAATCATAAGACAAACAGAATCCATCATCCAATATAGTACAATTTATCCACACTCGACAGTTAAATTTTACATATTTAAAACACTCAACGAGCCTCGCGTTATGAATTGGAAAAAGCAACTGAATACTGTATCACATTCAACATGTTCAATGCAGTGTTAGAATCTGTATTTACTCAACAATTTACATCCATGTATACTTTCAAGTATTATCTTTTAAACTGAAATGACAAAATTAATCTCACGGCCATGGGGGACACCTATTATTGATAAAACGTTCGTCGTTCTAAGAGTACGTATTGTATATCAGACCTTTTCCTTTAGGTAGTTCAGTTTTCGTAAGACAGCCCCAATATTTTGGCTATATTGTTTTTTCATCATCTTCCGTTTTTGCCCCTTTTCGTCATTTTTTATCGAAATGTGGCTGGTTGCTATCTTTCGCCCTTTTTTGCAAGGTAAAGAACACCTACTGAACATTAAAAAAAACACGGATGTTCTGTTCTGACCTGTATTATATTGCAATAGGTGGTACATTGTAGTCCTGAAGAAAGATTGAAAACCTCAACAGTTATTGTTCTAATCGATCTAGTTTTCTGTTATACATGTTATACAAGATCGATTCAAGGAAAAAGCTATTACAAATCACATCGCAATTTTACCCTGCTGCTTTATTTGTTCGTCAAATACATAACTATGACATTTATATGTCTGTACGTTGACGGACCCTCAACAGGAAGAAATAGTCAGGATTTCCGTTTATTTGTTTGTCATTTTTTTTATGATATTGAAGAATATAAATACACGTACAACTATTTTTGATTGTGAGATGTAATATTTTCTTCAATCATTCTTTAGATTAACGAAGAAATAATTAAAAAGGCTCGTCAAATTGATGAATTGGGTGAATCAAGCCTCGAATTTCTTTAATTTCTGGTTACATTGTGCACATTGTTCGGAAAGAAAAGTACGGAAAGAAAGATATTAACATTGAGATTGCAGGACGAGCCACTTTGAATATCTCATTGTTTATATGTTTGTGCATAGAAAGAAAGAAATGGGTTATGAAAAATTGAAGGACCCGGTTTCGTTAACGGTTTTTACTTCATAAGGACCATGTTTTGATTTTGTATAGGATCGGTTTTATTTCGTCGTAAAACTACCAGTTCATCGTTTAGATACATCAACGTTAACACGGATGTCAACATTCTCCTTTTAAAGAAATTCCATATATATATGTATATGAGCATATCCATGAAAACGCATCGTGCTGTTACAGCTTCCTTAAACATAACCAATTAGTTGTCTGGATATAGATGTTGTTTTATACATGTACTAATAGTTCACACCACCACAAATTGGCATCCCTTGGTCTCGCATTCCTTTGTATTGTGGCATATTTATTAAGATAACCATCGTGTTGTCCAAGAAAATCACAAATCAAATGCGTCCTTCAATTTTACATGTATATTTACATGATATACAGTTTCCAAGTTTAAACACTTAGATTTACGTAATGCATACCAAAAACTTGTAGCCAGCTTAAACCTCAAATTGCATTACAACCTCATTTTGTTTTGTATTTTTTTTTCTTCAAAGTATTCGTTTATTCAAAGGATTTTTGCAATAAAGTATGAATTCTACCGTTTGCAGATTTAACTAAATGTCCTTTGGGAAAAAAACATTCTCCTCTGGCGGTAGCAATACACAGTAAGAAGTGTGGTTTTACATTTATGACCTTTTGACTTTTCAAATATGAATGTTATTGTGCAATAAAACTCATTTTTAGACAACTGAGTACTAATTCAACCTTTATAGTTGATTTATAAGATCATCAAGATGCTATTTCCTGTTTGACTGTCCGTACTGTATGCTTTCCGTGTAATATACACAAGTTAACGAGACATTAACAATTCGAAGGCGAAGTACACTCAATCCTTGTAATGTGCATTTTTACTTATTTATGCATTGCTCTACATCTTTTGTAGGAAATATTATATATCACAGTTGAAATAGTTAAATGTGTATGTACATCCTTATATATCATTAAAATTACAAATAAATAAACAGAAGGCCTCCTTCAACTCTTTCTGAGGATGGTACTGGACCGGATATTAGTTACTATTGAGTCGAAACATTTTTGCCAGGTTGTATCCGTAAATCATCAGATAGCATTTATTAATGAAGAACATTGCTTTATTTAGTATGAAAACACCGTACCATTACGGAAATGTTCCTGAGATTCGTGGCTCCTGATTTCAAATCTTTGTATAGACGTGACTGTAATTGGTTAATCGGTTTGTTGACTCCGTTAAGGGAGATTGCTCATATTGATTATGTCATTTAGTAGACTGGCTAATGCATTGTGTCAAGTTAGGAAAATTGGTATAGTGAATTTATAGTATCATTAAATCATGAGTTAACGGTGACTGAAGAGACATGTATTGTCGAAATATGCATATGGTGCAAGAAAATTGGTACCGTTAATTTTAACTGTATTACTACCACTGGGTCGATGCCTCTGCTGGTGGACTATTAGTCCCCGAGGGTATCACCAGCCCAGTAGCCAGTACTTCGGTACTGGCATGAACATACGGATTTTTTTAGTTATTAAAATTTGCTGTTACAAAATATTAGAAATTATTATAAATTAAGGAATGTATCTCCCTCATGCAAAGCTCTGATTCCTTTCACGGATTTGGCTATACTTTTTGGACCTTTTGGATTATAGCTCTTCATCTTTTATATAAGCTTTGGATTTCAAATATTTTGGCCACGAGCATCACTGAAGAGACATGTATTGTCGAAATGCGCATCTGGTGCAAGAAAATTGGTACCGTTAATTTGATTTTATTCCAAATCTAAGGTTATTCGCTGTTAGTTTACCATGCTTATACTTTTTTGTTGAGGTGCAAGCTGAGACCGCTTTCTGGTGTTGGATTTTCTCGCTGTGTTGAAGATACATTGGTAAATTAAGGCTGTTTTCACTCGTTCGTCGTTTTTTTTCTCTTTGACACATCATCATTTCCATTTTCTATCTTCTTTAACATTGGGTCCGGAGATTTTTAAGGATATATAACGTATATTATAAGGAGTGTTTGGCGTTCTAATCTAGATTGGATTCGGCGTAAACGTTTTTTAATTAATCTAGAATAGCTGGGATGTAAACTAGTAATCCCATACTGATTTGGTGCGTCAGTGATCAAACCGCGTCCTCATGGGATCAATACTACATTCATGTGTATGCAAGGGTTGTCAGTCTCCGAGGGCACCAACAGCTCCGTAATCAATACTTCGATACTGACATGATTTATAATAATCCTTTCTTGCATTGTCCATTTCGTAAATTAAAAAGTATTAATAACGTTTCAATAGATGTCTCGTCAGTGATGTTCGAGTCCAAAACATACAGATATATGATGAACTGAAAAATCTAAAAATACGAATAATCAAATGTAAACTTTACTTTCTAGACAGCACTAAAATAATGTGCACTTTTGAAGACCAGTATTCATGTGGGTTAAATAATGCTAATAACGAGCCCGACTACATTTCCTGGAATATTGTACAGGATCAGACAGCAACAAATGGACCTGCTGTAGACCATACGATTGGGTCAGGTTTGTACTTCATACTTGTAAACGTATACATCTAAACATTATCAAGAACTAAGGTACAATACCCCTGAGGCAAAGCTTACCCTTGATCGACTAGATGAATTTGGCTATTGTTTTAAGTTTACTTTTGATCATTAAGCTTATCACGTGTTTCACTACTTTCAAATATTTGGCGTTATGCGTTCAAGATAAAGATAATTCAAGTACGTAAAGAGCTTGTTGCACGCGAAATTTATAACTTTTGAATTTTTTCTTTTGTTTTAACGTCTTTGTATATGTATCTTTTGAATTGCACTGTAGAATTGAGGCAAAGCCTTTTCTTATATAAAAAAAAGAATATGCAGTTTAAATAACAATAAGTACTAACGAAAATCCAAATAACGTAGAAGTAAGCAACTAACAGTCTGCTTTATGGTCGGGTTGTTGTCGCTTTGACACATTCCCCATTTCCTTTCTCAATTTTATCCAATAATGAGCAACACCCATAACGTATAGCAAATTATTACGGTATTAACGTCACCAGATATAACACTGTTCAAATGAGAAATCTAACCAAATGATAGCTGCTGAATTACATGATGATTAACCTGGGACAATGGTGTATAGTAGCAGCAAAACAAAACTAACTGCAAGATTTACTCATTATACCGATTTAAAACATACAAAAACATGTACTATTAGAAGAAACTAGAACACACCCGTATATCGTGGGTCCGTGGCTGAATTAAAGTATATAACTATGCGCAAGCCTTATTTTAGTATTAGTATTGTCATCTGACAAAGTTATGCTGATTATAAATTATAAGATACACAGTTTTCTCTGCTTTCAAATCTTTCTGTTTGAATCCGTCGAAATGGAACTTATCAATTATTGATAATATTAATTATTTGGAAAACAAAAGGTCCTGGAATGGAGTATTTTTTAATCAACAGCATTGTCCTCTATTAGTTATAAATATTGAATTCTTTGATTCGCTGTTTTACGTCATGACCGCTAACAAATTGAAAACTGTACCTATACGCCTTATTTTAGTCCAGATTTATTCGTATTGGTATCTTAGAAAGTCTAACTGATTAAAATACTACAATAGGTAACAATTTGACAATTAAGTAGTGTCAACCCTGTGATTATGACCCGTGTAATACTATATAGCATATTAATTCTGAATACACCGTTTGGTGGTGCGCCTGTCAGATGCGGAACGTACAGATAAGGTAATCGGTAACAGGTGGATATACTATTGGTATCGGTATCGGACTCGACCCGGAACTTCTTAATTATTGGCAGTATTAATTACGTGGAAAACAAAAGAGCCTGGAGTGGTGTAATTTTTAATCTACACCTTTGTACTATATTAGTTATATATAAAGTTGAATTCTTTGATTCGTCGTTTTTACGTGATGACAGCTGACAAAATGGACCTCGTAATTTTAGTATTATAGATAAGAAAGAAAATCTTACCGAATATCACTTGAAGGAATTTAAGTTAACTAAACGCCAATTAAATCTATTTCATAAAATAAAATAAAATGCACATCGGTTAAACTTGTCAAATATCTACTTAATATTCACTTTTTCATGTTCTTTAATTTTTTTCAGTATGAAAGATACCCTATTATAAATGTCTTTAAACCACTCTGTGTATGAAGAAACTCATCAAATCAACTTTATTTCTCGGTTACATAATTTAAAATTGTGGACTCTTTTATTTTCGATGATACACATTTTAAATGAATTATTGAAAGTAGTTTTTTCGTGGATATTTGATATTTTTGTTTTCCATTGAATGTATTCATGCCAATATTTTTGTACCTCAATGAACAATCTAAGTATTGACATGCTAGTGACACAGTAGTTTGACTCTTCAAACCTTTGGTCCTCCTTGCAAAAATCAAGTCTATAAACAAAAAAGACTGCTTATATCGAAATATTATTTCAGAATTCCCCTAGTATAAACGTTTGAACCAAAAACTAAATGTATTTTTTAAATGTGTTATCTAAATCTTAGCTATAGCTAAGTCCTAATTCATCTTTGAAAATGTAAAATGGATAAAAATAGATTATATATCGCTCGCTGTTTCTTCATCCTATATACTATTCCCTGTTTTTATTAGGCCGTGTTTTATATTTTTTTTTATAATATAAGAATAAGAAGATACAACTCGTCGTAAGAGGAGACAAAACGACATAGAAGTTAACCATTATGTGTCATCGTGTGGTCTTCACCAACTAAGCTCACCCTTACAGCATAGGAAGTTTAAAAAAAACCTCCATGACAAATGTAAAGCAATTTAAACGAGAAAACCAATGGGCCGATTACTGTTTAATAAATATACCCTCAACTTGAAGACCTGCCCTGAGTTTATACGTTTTGGATATAAAACGTGCACAAACGATGATCCTAATGAATGAAATCGTATCACGTTTCTCAGTTATCCCTAACAATTGCATTAAAATGTTTGCTATTAATAATTATTGTATTTTTCTTTTATATTTAAGAAAAAGGGTTCTTTTTCCATCTGAAATCTTTTGGAGGTTATGATAAAGGACGACTAGAGAGTAGTATGATTAATCTTACTGGACCTCAATGCTTAAGTTTTTGGTATTATATAATTGGTGACACTGAAAATACCTTGACGTTGTACCAATTGAATAGTGGTTTGAAAAAAGAAATAGTATCTGTCCTTGGAGACCACGAAGAGAAATGGAAGAAAAAGACGGTTTCTGTTGATATAGTTCTAAATGATCAAATCATCATTGAAGGTTCTATAAAACAGATTGGCAGCATTTCGCTGGATGATATTTCCCTCACAGAAGTCCCATGTAAAGGTAATGAAGAAAATTAAGAAATATAATAGATCGTACATGTTTATCTGTGCATTATTAAAAGTATCTAAATTATATTTAGCGGTTTAAAGACGGTACAAGGAGGTCGACAGGTCTGTACATGTACACGTACAAAGTTATACAACTAACAAATTACATTTAAATTTTACTCCTGCTTTTAAAAGAGATATAATACTTCCTTTCATATTTTGCTTTATGTTTTTGAAATGCACATTGAGAAAGTAGTTAGTTATGAAAATAATCAGTTGTCAAAATATTGAATCACAGTTGTTAAAAATGTATATATTATGCAGTATTCTGTTCGACCGATAAAGAAGACAAATCGAGGCAACGCACAAAAACTGATAGAATGGCACGACCTTTATAACGAACGAGACTGGATGCGTCAATGTAGAAGTAATATATGAATGAATCAACGGATTTGCGAATTTACATTCAGTCAAAATTTTACATTGAAATACTATCGTAAGAAATAATTAAAGATTAAAGACATCTGAGAAAAAGACATTTTGTTTCGAAAAAGAAATTCGAGGTTGGTAGTGCCTATAAACTTATGAACTGTAAAATTCAATCGTTTTCCTCATTACAATGTTGGAACAATTTTGTATAGAGCACACTCCTACAAATTGCGTCCAGGTTATGTAAACTACTGAGACATGTAACGCCGTACAATGGAACGTATGTTAGTTCTGAGAGATTTGATTGCAAAACTAGCACATTTTGTCGATAAACAAATGTTTGATGCTATCAATCTCGGTGTTTTTATTAATTTTTTTTCACGGCTTGGAAAAAGAAATGGGTACCCATGAACCTAATAAGATGACAGTCTAAACGTGAAATATTTATTCTGTTTACTTTATGGAGAGACAACAATTATAAAGAAATTTGCAATATGAGCTGCGTCGGATATAAATCTACTTTTTGCAAATAAATATCATTACATCTGTTAACTTACTTCGGATTGGAAAACAAACCTCTATACCCAGTCATTGTCATTATTTTACTGTTTGAAATATGAGTTTACTTCATGGCCCTATTAAATAGACCAACATTCATCATTTATTTCGTATTTTAATACTACACAATCAATCAAAGTATTTTCCATGTACATGTATACGTTTACTTTTATAATGTCGATTTCTATCCGACACAGCTCATATGTTGAATTTATTGTAAGTGAATGTTCATACACAACGTACTTTCAAACGAGCAAAACGCTATTTTTCCCGTTTTTTCCCTTTCCTATGAAGGTGAGAGTGAACATTTGCGCACACTAATCAGTATGATTGTTCCAATTTGTGATTGCATTGGAGCATTTTTATATCAATTGCGGAGACAACATTGCAAATACTGTTTTTAAATCCGTGTATATGTAAGCGGCAAAAAGTAAAATTAGGCATTTAGGCTTAATCCAAGGCAATCAGTTATTGCCTGAAATGTTCAGGTATTAAGCTTATTTCATAAAATCTTATCATGATTTTCTAATCTACTGCGAACATCATTTCAGGCAATACGTGGAGTGCTGGATTTGTTTGCTTTATCGTCCATGTGAATGTACATTCATTGAAATATTCTACTATTCTAAAATCCAACTATTTAAATCCCCCCTACCCTACCCAATTAATCAATAATTCCTGGCCGATTCATATTCACTTCAATGTAACCTAATAAAACCGACCACCCCTTCAAATTTGATACTGGTGTGAATTGTTTTATTTGGTTAATCAAAATCAATAAAACTTAACCTCATAAAACCGGCCTTCTCGTCTGAAGGCAGCTATCCGTACATATACTAGTTATGCAAGCAAAGAAGGTAATCTGATCAATCAATTCACCTGCATGCCAACACTTTTAAGCAGCCATGTCATTTGTTATCTTATTCTGACTTCATAGATAAGCCCATATTAATGTTTTTGACATGCACTTGCCACTTATCTCATAGCTATATGTTTAAGGCATAATTAAATATGAGCCAATGCTTAACTCATGCGATACACATATCTTTGTATCCTGTAATTGGGTGTGTTATCAGACATAACCAGCCCAAAAGATATCAGTAGCCTGAAATCAGAATGTGTATTGTAATCGAGTTTAAAATACATAATCAATTGCATGATACATACTTGAACTGTTAAGAGTCTTTTGATATCAGTTGTGTTTGTACTCGAATGGAAACAGGCGTAATAGTTCTCTGAAGCTTGCATTGCACATGTTTCTTACTTTTGTACAAATACAACTGATATTTAAAGACAATAAACAGTTATTGACTGTATGAAACAGCCTACTGGAAAGTATATGTTTGGGCACAGTTTTGGTTCACTAATCCTATTGTAAATTACACGTGTTTCTTACAATAGACTTTAAGTACGATGTTATTTATACAATGCATGAAACATAACGTCAAATTAGTGTTGCTTAAATTACGCCAACACCATACTCGACGACAGAGTATACATGTATTTACACTTTTGGTACCTGTATGTAGCTGAATTTTGCCTCCGAAAAAAGGTTATATTATGGAAATAATTGTGCAAATCGTGATACAAGCATGAAATTTTAAATAAAGGTTGACTAAACAATACTTAAAAAAAATCAGCTGCTAACCATAAACTTTTTTCATTTTTTCAAGATGACCACCGCTCATTTAGCAAATGGCGTCATATCCAATAGGCTACATTTCGTAAATCCTTTGAAAGCTGTGTTATAAATAAAGTTTTGATAAAACGTAAAATGCAGTTCCAAAGGTACGATAAAACAATAAATAAATGAGGAAAAAGTGACTTCCGGTTCCAAAATGGCGGCAAAAACGTTGAAAATGGCTACATTTCTCAAATCATTTGAAAGCTGTATTTTTTGTATATTTCAAAGTAAGTAATGATAAAACATAAATTACAGTTCCTAAATTACGATGAAACAATACACAAATGACGAAAAAGTTAATACTTGCCTAGTTTGGTTAGCATAGACAAGTTGTATTTCTTATAATTAACCCACAGTTTCACAAACCCGTACATAGAAGGCCAGAACGGAAGTGTTTACAGTTACCAACACTGCTGGAATCTGCATTTCAAAAGTGCCTGATATGATGGTGCAACAGCAGCCAAAGAAGTTCATTTTTGTTTCCAACTGTCATTGTTTTTTTTCCATCCAAACCCAGTGTTCATGACTTGGTACGTGTACCTGTTGAATGCATAAATCCAGATGAGTCCACCTTAATATGATTCTCTTTTGATGTGCTCCGGAGGAGAACATCTGGTAGGCGGAATAACATCATAAGGGCGCTGCTTCCTGACAAATGATTCAAATCGTGCCTTGTTAACAGAAAATGCTGATGTTGTCGTACATGATGCAAGCAAATGATTCTATGATGTCCATGTCTGTGTCTTCATTCATAATTAAAGCGAGCATTTGCATAGAGACTTCTCGAAACCCTTGGCGTTCTACCAGATCCAACAACGTTCCTTTAAGCACCAGCACCTTGCCTTTTGTCGGTCCAGCCTTTAAGTTAATAATTTAGTAAACATCAAATACAATATCTACTCTTAATACTTATCGGTGCAAGATTTTATGTAAGGCAATATGACATCATTTGCATAATCATCACATATGTGTGCACGTGTTAGCCCGGAATCAACCATTTCTGGCCAACCAACGCATTTATTTAGCGTCATATTTTGAATCAGTTGATGTTTCAAGTATATCAATTTGAAACGATCTATTTACACTGTTTAAAGTGACATTCCTACAATAAACAGAGGAGTAATTGGTTTTCGTGGATAAAGAATTCTTCCATGTCAAAATGTCTACTTTGACAAGAAATGAAAAGTCTAGAAAAGAGATTGCAATCACTTTTCATGTTCTTCAGATTTGTTTTTTTACAAAGACATTTCAAGTTTCGTTTTACGGCTATAATAGGAAATAGTTCTTTTTATCTTGTTATAAAAAGCAGATTCTCCGTCGTGGCCTCTCGGTGGCACCAACATCGCCTTCACAATTGCATAATTCTGATTTTGTGCCCGATCAATTGTGATATAAGACAACAACCTGCTGGTCTTTCGTACTGTGCAATTATCATTTGCAGATTCCATTGCCACCTTGTGGGTGATGTTCGTGACGGAAAGCCATATCTCGGAGATGGATCCGTAACCATCGAGCATAATTAATACGATCTTGATATGCCCTGATTTTGAGGTACGATATCTGACTCATAAAATGCGTGTACGACCGACAGCGCAAGAAGTTCTTATAGATTCATTATTGAACGCCAAAAGTTAAACTATGGGCGAGATGACTCTCTTTACTTACACCAGTCTATGAAATAATCGAACGACACAGATTCATGAGCTATAGTTTCTGCGTTTAGACGTTAATGATTTGCACATGTCTAATCCTAGGTACGTTTGATTTGAATATACAAGAAAATGATATGACGTTCTAGGTGTTGCAATATCGGCTTCAGTGATGGCACAAGTCCATCCACTTGCTTGCAATATATCACCATTTTTTTAAAAACAAACAATTTCAATGTACTATCCACCAAACATAACAATACACTTATCTTCTCCGTACAAATCTGGCCATTTCCACTGAATTTGCTGAGCCAATACCAAAAGTGGATGATCTGCAGCTATAAATGTACGTGGCTTGGATTTTGAAAATTAACCACTTTTTCACCTTATCCATCAAATGCTTGATCAATTCAACTGAATGGGCGTCTTTATAATCATGGTACCTTTGATAACTATTCCAAACAGTGGCATCATAGAAGTTGCACTTACTTGAATAGAAGGGCATAGATTTTTAGAGGAATTAAATGACGACCAAGATATGTTTACAAAATTCAAATCCTCGTTTGGTAGATGAAACTATTTTTTCATCATTGCGATCTGGTACTTGGTGCGAATGCCTCTGTATGTCTATAAATAGATTGCACATGCGCAAAATTGATAAACGCATGTGTTTCATAACCTTAAAAACCAATTCATAATATTATTAAAAATTCAAAAGCACCAATAAATAGTAAATAGTTCAAATGTTAATGTGTGAATTTTCGCGCATGCGCAAACCCTGAAGAGTCAAATATTAATTTTTATTAAATACGCCACATGCAAGGAATGTAGCCACCAAACCTGATAATAATTTTCACTTAAAGAAGGTCAAAGAAACTGTTTTCCAGAAAAATAAGTATTTTTTATTACTAGGCCATCTTGACAAAATGATTTTTTTTCATAGCCAACAGTTTTTTCTTAAAAGGTATACATGTATAATAATGATGATTCGTGCTAATTTTCATACTTGTATCATCATTTACACAATTTTCTCGAGTTTGCTTGCTAATATCTTCCACTATATCCTCCATATAACCTTCTGACGTCAAGCAACAATCATTCTTTAATAGTGACGTAACTGTTGTGAATTGTGATGGCAAAGTTTACTGGAACATGTGTGATTTCAAGCAATGGTGGACAAATGTTCATACCAGTGTTAATACGTCTATTGCAATATTGCAGAATATGAAAAAGTAAAATCCCAAAAATACTGAACCTAGAGGAAAATCAATTCGGAAAGTCCATAATCACATGGAAACATCAAACAACAAAACGCATCAAAAACGAATGGACAAGAACTGTCATATTCCTGACTTGGTACAGGCATTTTCAAATGTAGAAAATGGTGGAAAACCTGGTTTTATAGCGCCAACCCTCTCATTTTGATGACAGTCTCATAAAATTCCGTTATATTTACATTGATGCGTTGACTAAACAGACACAATAAATAAAATAGTCAGAATATGGGTACATCAGTCATCATCGTATAGTTTAAGATATGTAAGAATGAATAAAAATATATAGATGCTATTTTGTAAGGACAATATCTCGTGAACAACTGAAAGTTTGTTTTTCTTTCTAAACATTTGTAAAAACTCTTAGATAACACCAAAGGACATTTACATCAACAGTTATAAATAATGAAGGGAATTAACTTTAAATTATAAAAAGGACCAATTTCACCTTGTGCAAAACATATGAAAATGTATCATACTGACGATGTATTCATTTCAGAGGACAAGGAACATAATGGCTCTTGTTTAAATAGCAACCAACAATACGCAATAGAGGAATGTGCAACATATCATTTCCAAAAGGAAAGTTTGAATATAACATTCTATCCATCTCTTGTAAATTCAAATAATGAAGAGGAGTGCACTTTTCTTGAAAACGAAGTTGGAAGGAAGTTAGATACATTTTGCAGAGACAAATATTTGTACAGCAACTGCGAATTTGACTTGGAATCATTTTATTTGGACTACAGCGACTGTTTACTTTTCAACAAGAAGATATTAATTACATATATGTGTACAGGTCAGTAAACTTTTGATTATTTCATTTGCATTGTCTGTTTTGAATATGTTTTCAAGTTTACGAGATGTGGTGTACTTTATCCATTGACCCGATAGTGTACTTTAAATTAGCGAAATACACTCATCAAATTTTGAATTGCATCATGTTAATAAACATTTATCTACTACTTTGGGGAGTTAACTCTGGCCTTTATTACAATGTAGTCATGTTTTTTAGATTAAGTTCAAATATATGTTTTTGAACTAAGTATGACATCCATTTTCAGTGAACTAGTACACATTTATTTAGGAACCAGTCGGGTGCGGGATTTTCTAGCCCCATTGAAGATCCATTGGTGGCCTTTTGTTAGCTGTGATGAATTGCCATTTTAATGTAGCTTGTCATTAAACTTGTACTGCGATAAGTATTTAAAAGAGACATTATTCAAACCATGTTTAAACTTAAAGCAAACATTTGCAATAAGAATCAACTTAGAGTCAGCTTTCATGTTTGAAAAACGTTAATTTTCATGATGAGGATTCTAATCATTCTGTTCAAAATGATTATCGCTTTTTGATACCATGTTGTTGCCCAAACAAATATAAATAAATGGAACGTGTAGAATGCTTAAAGAGGTATACTTTTGATCATTATACTGCAATATGAAATGCCAATCCTGCTATAAATATGATATTAAATTATGACAAAATTTAATGAAAAAATCTATATTAAATGAGGGGGGATATGTTTGCACCATGATTTGTCACTTTGCCCCACAATAATCCAATTACGTTTTGACACTTGTTTTCAAATTGCCTAGTATCATTTACGTTACAATAATAGATTTTAATTACAATGAATTATGCAAATTCAATTTCATGCAAACAAGTCTTCTTCATGCCTTAAACCTGACTTAAAACCGACAGCTTAGATTAAGTTACAAATAGGAAATTTATAATCCCTGCAGCTGAATATCTGGAATTTCTTAAGGGCCTCAAAATAACTTTTGCTGTTATGTCCTGCATAAGAACCTCTCATTTAAACATGTTAAATGTAGGTAGTGGTTTGAAAGTTCATGATATTGTCCAAGATTACAAACATAGATTTCTGTGATGAATAAAACACTATGCAATGCAATGCAATGCTAATGTTCTATTTATATGACTTCTTGAATTGATGGAAATTTAGACCTATGCGGTTGAATACTAATCTTTTTATTTTATCATGGAAGCAACAACAGTTCCATTTAGCCGAAAATATATTATTTTTAAGGTTATAGCAAAATGTACTAATGTTTTCCTTGTATGACATATTCTAAAAACACGGGGGGGGGGGGGGGGGGGGGGGGTGGAATTATTGACTTTGCTTACCAATTTTGTTTATTGATCATTAATTGTATGAAAAAAAGACTACCATTTTATGTTCAAATGGTGTAAATAATACATTTAGACACTCCATATATATTATTCAAGATTGTTAAAAAATAGATGTTAATGTTACCCCTCCCGAACACAAAAACGACACTTTCAGCATGGTAAGGGGCTACTGACATAGTCCAACTATGTGTATAAGTTGCCTCCTGACTTGATTTCCTTTTCCTTAGAGTAACACCCCGTTTGTAGATAATTTAAGGGATCTCTTCAGTTATTTATTTACTTCAGTGTTTTATTATGTTAATAAAAATATCATGGAAACTTATTAATGATATTGATATACGACTTCAGCCCAGTTCTAAGCTACACTTTAAAAATTATAAGGTAGTCAATGACAAATATAACACTGATAAACCAAATTCCCTGTTAGCAGAAAGTTTATTGGTACAACATAATATGATCCTCGAATGGCAATCTAATATGTGTGTACTCCTTTTGAACTTTTTCTAAAACAAAATGACAAATAAAATAAGAATTATACCTCGATATTTACATACGCAGTTATCCAAGTACCAAAATCTATAACAATGAGACGATTTTAATTTTGATAGTATCAATTTCGTCCCAACTAAGTAGAAACATACCAGCTTCACCGGCATAATGGATAGACCTTTCTCCCAACTCAGTCCATATAAAAGAGGTTGCAGCTGCTACTCAGACTTTATTAAACGTCTCTATGAAAACAAACGTCTATGAACCAGGGTTCTGTCAAAGACCGTTTCTTCCTTTTTCTAAAAATGTTCATCGTAAGATATCACGAACTTATTGATAAATATTCCATATCAACTTCACAAATAATATACAATGGTTTTGATTCAGAAATATGGAATTATGGTTTGACGTTTTTTTTTTTTATCTTAATTACGTGTTAAAGGTTGTATTTCTGTTAATATAGACAACGTAATTTCCCATAGAAACCCCCTCTGCGGTGTGAACTGTTTAATATTTACTATGAAGTTCCGTAAAAAGTTATATCCTAGAATGAAAAGTTGATATGCATTTCTTATGTATTCAAAGGTCAAAACATAGGACTTTAATGTTAGAGTTTAAACTTACAAATTCTGTACTACTCCTACCTTTATTTTGAGCGTCTTTCCGAATTCAACTTTTGCGGCAGCCATATGTTCTTATACTTGTAACATATTTATTTTAGTCTAAGAGCATTAATATGTTTTTGGGTTTAGTATGACGTCCATTTTCACTGAACTAGTACACATTTTTAACCAGGGGACAGTCGGGTGTCACAATATCTTTATTAGTTTATTTCTATTAACTTGAACTATGTTTAGTTGTTTTATTGCCAGTATACCACATCACATTTTTGTAGACAACTATGATGCAATCTAGATATCTTTTGCGTGCCTAGACAATCTTTAAAAGTTACGAGACATATGCATGATGAGTTTATTATCAAATAGAAAGAACACATTAGAAAAAAACTAGAGGCTCTAAAGAGCCTGTGTCGCTCACCTTGTTCTATGTGAATATTAAACAAAGGACGCAGATGGATTCATGACAAAATGGTGTTTTGGTGATGGCAATGTGTTTGTAGATCTTACTTTACTGAACATTCTTGCTGCTTACAATTATCTCTATCTATAATGATTGGGCCAGTAGTTTCAGTGGAAAATTGTTAAAAATTGACTATCAAGGACAATTACTCCTTAGAGGGTCAATTTCAATCATGTGACTTATTTGTAAATCTTACTTTGCTGAACATTATTGCTGTTGACAGTTTATTTCTATCTATAATGATATTCAAGATAATAACCAAAAACTGTAAAATTTCCTAAGAATTACCAATTCAGGGGCAGCAACCCAACAACGGAAGTCCAATTCATCTGAAAATTTAAGGGCAGATAGATCTTGACCTGATAAAAAATTTTACCACCCCCATGTTAGATTTGCTCTAAATGCTTTAGTTTTTGAGTTATAAGCCAAAAACCACATTTTACCCCTATGTTCTATTTTTAGCCATGGTGGCCATCTTGGTTGGTTGACCGGATCACCGGACACATTTTTTAAACTAGATACCCCAATGATGATTGTGGCCAAGTTTGGTTTAATTTGGCACAATAGTTTCAGAGGAAAAGATTTTTGTAAAAGATTACTAAGATTTACGAAAAATGGTTAAAAATTGACTATAAAGGGCAATAACTTTTAAAGGGGTCAACTGACCATTTTGGTTATGCTGGCTTATTTGTAAATCTTACTTTGCTGAACATTATTGCTGTTTATAGTTTATCTCTATCTATAATAATATTCAAGATAATAACCAAAAACTGTAAAATTTCCTTAAAATTACCAATTCAGGGGCGGCAACCCAACAACGGGTTGTCCAATTCATCTGAAAATTTAAGGGCAGATAGATCTTGACCTGATAAACAATTTTACCCCATGTTAGATTTGCTCTAAATGCTTTAGTTTTTGAGTTATAAGCCAAAAATCACATTTTACCCCTATGTTCTATTTTTAGCCATGGTGGCCATCTTGGTTGGTTGACCGGGTCACCGGACACATTTCTATTTAAACTAGATATCCCAATGATGATTGTGGCCAAGTTTGGTTTAATTTGGCCCAATAGTTTCAGAGGAGAAGATTTTTGTAAAAGATTACTAAGATTTACGAAAAATGGTTAAAAATTGACTATAAAGGGCAATAACTCCTAAAGGGGTCAACTGACCATTTCAGTCATTTGACTTATTTGTAAATCTTACTTTGCTGAACATTATTGCTATTTACAGTTTATCTCTATCTATAATAATATCCAAGATAATAAACAAAAACAGTAAAATTTCCATAAAATTACCAATTCAGGGGCAGCTACCCAACAACGGGTTGTTCGGTTCATCTGAAAATTTCAGGGCAGATAGATGTTGACCTCATAAACAATTTAACCCATGTCAGATTTGCTCTAAATGCTTTGGTTTTTGAGTTATAAGCCAAAAACCACATTTTACCCCTATGTTCTATTTTTAGCCATGGCGGCCATCTTGGTTGGTTGACCGGGTCACCGGACACATTTCTTAAACTGGATACTCCAATGATGATTGTGGTCAAGTTTGGTTAAATTTGGCCCAGTAGTTTCAGAGGAGAAGATTTTTGTAAAAGTTAACGCCGGACGACGGACGACGGACGACGGACGACGGACGCCAAGTGATGGAAAAAGCTCACTTGGCCCTTCGGGCCAGGTGAGCTAAAAACAAGATTACACTGTATCTCATTATAATGTGTCACTTCCTCTCAAAAAGTCGACCATCACTTGTTTGAATGATTAAATGATTCAAGCCAACAATTGAGTATGGGGCTATAGAATGGGACTCCTTCACATTTACGAACGAAATAATACAGCAACAAGCTGTAAGATTTATCACACGAGACTTCAAATCCAGAATGGATAGTTGCATCTCAAACTTGCTTGCCAAACTGGAACTACACCATATCACGATAGAATATATTGAGTGTTAAATCTTATATCGAAAAACATAATTTAACATATTGGTTTTGTTATATCCGCTATTTAGCATTCGTGTTAAAAATCCTATTTACATCGATAGACCGAATTTGTTCATGGAACGAAGATTTGTGCGCTATTTTGTTTCATATATTTTATTATGTATCTATAAAATTGAGAATGGAAATTGGGAATGTGTCAACCAAACCAAAGAGCAGAAAACAGCCGAAGGCCACAAATTGGTATTCAATACAGCGAGAAAATCCTATGTCTTTATTAATTGTAAATTTTGGCAATCAATTGTTTACTCGCTATTTATTTGTAAAACATGATGTTTCTGGAGATGACAATCTCTTTTTTTTTAACATCGAGACTCAAACTATATCATGTATATAGAATGCATTGGTTATATCTAGATTTCGAATCGTTAATACCCGAATGCATTTTCATAACAGTCATAGCAAGTTGCCGATAGCACACACCTTATATCATTATATCTTTGTTTTTACAGATAGTGAAAATGGTGTTACATTACCAACCAAAATTAACCAATCAAATGATTCTACAACAGGCAAATGTGTTGTCTTCCTGCTTTTTTTTGAAAAACAAACGTCGATTTGTGAACGCGATAATTAATGATTTAATTTAAATTGTATTTCCCAGAATCATATGAGAATGACGTTAACGAAAGAATTACTCAAATGTTCCATTGTCCCATATGAATTTTAAGTTTGTCTTAAAGGTTAGATATTTATGTATGTAAACATTAATTGTTTGAACGGTCCTAGTAAGAACATAATATGTTTCGTAATGTTCTGTTTGTCCTCAGACAACTATAATTTTCTTATTTGTATGAAATGCACTTTGCTGCCATTGTTATGCATCGATTATAAACACCGATATTTCAGAGCGGAAAATTACAAATTCAGTCTTCTGAGTACCCTTTACCAAATATCTTGTTTTATTAGGTACATATTTTTTTTCATCTCCCAAAGTTTTAGGTGGGGTTCGTTTTGTTCAGCATTCTATATTGTGTTCTGTTCTAATGTTTGTCTCTTGATCTTTGTTTTTAGCCATGGCGTTGTCTGTTTATTTTTTACTTCTGAATTTGATTGTCCCTCTGATATCTTTTGCATCTATTTTAACATATCCAAATACATCTACGATTAGTATAAATCATAAAGTCAGGAGTTTGTTATTGAGTGAAGTGGTTGTCCCAACTCATTTCGTATTCAGGAGGTTGCAGCTGCTACTCATACTTTATAAAACGACCCCAGTGTCATTGGTTCATGTCGTATCATAATTTTCTTGTTCGTAAATTGCATGCTTTGTTAAAACAATTTGTTAGTTTTTTTCTATTGATATGTTTGGGTCCTTTATTTAGGGTACCGTTGGTCTCATTGCTGAAAGCAGTAGTGATGCATATAATTGCTCACCGGTACATTTACCTAATTTAATTGTGGTGCCGAACTAAATAGATATGAGAAGATGTTAAAAAAGACAAAAAATAAACGCATAAGAAATGCCGTTTGTATGAGTTACCCCAAGTCTCAAAAGTTTTGGTAATTTGTTATGAAGAGAAAAATTGAAAACCTGTTCTGATCAGTTTCGTGCAAGAAGATAAATATATATATATATATATATATTGTACACGTTATTACTTGTACAAACATTTTGTAAAGTAATTACGTGTATGATGCCAATAAAATCTTCTAATAATTCAGTATTCACTTGTGAAAGATAAACAGATACTTTCAGTAATGTAAAGGAAGCCAAGTTAAGTTCCAAAAAGACAGCACTTCAAAAATGTTTCTTAAGATGGTATGATGTTTTGAATATAGCAGGAATTAATAAACTCATTTGCAAAGGAGACGAAATTATCTATTATTGTATAGTTGATCAACTTTACCCCCTGATTAGAACAGCACACTCTGTAGTTCTCATTGGTCATGAAGGCATACACATAATACTTATAAGGAGTTAAAAAAAACACAATTTGCCAATATAAGCAAAGAAATTATCCGGATTTCACTCATATGTGTGAATATTTTCAAAAGGTCGCTCCTTCTATCATTACTAAAGTCTTTAATGCTTGTTGTCAAGTCAAAGTCAAAGATTTTACTATCAGGTAGACCATGTTGATAATCGTTCATGTACATGTACTATCATAATCATTGTACCAAATTCAGTGGACTACTCCCGTAAATGGCAGAGAGAGCACCTGAAGTGGCTTACCAACTCACTTGGTTTTTTTTGGAGCTCCACATATAACCTGCATAGTGTTAATTGAAGGGAATATCTTCTTTGGCTAGAGCTTTAAGTTATGCATGATAGACCACTTCCAACCAAAGACACGTGTTCGTAAAAATATAGAATGCTGACATAATGAGTATGATGATTTCATGAACAACTGACACTGGTCTGAATGATTAAGAATTGTGCAATTCCTTAAAAAAAACAAGAATATAAATGATTATAACTAAAAATCCAACAGTCAAAGAACAATTGAATATTTCCATCGATTGAAAAAATAATAATTCAAAATAATTGGAAGAAGAGTTTAATTTTATTTAATTCTTTCAATGACTTTGTCACTTTGTACAAGTAGTCCGTATTTTAGTGGCACCTGGTTGTTTAGCCCAATATGCTCAAAGTGTCATGTTTGCTGACGTTATTACTTAAAAAGCAGATGGAAGTGAAAAAACAAATAAAACTAAAAGATACCGAGCTGTACAAGTTATTATCTTTTTCTCAACGAAAACTGTACAGGTAATTACTCGTACCATTATATTTGTACTGAACAATTGGAGCGCGAATTCAATAGCGTAACAGATGAAGATGATGAGATTTTAGAGGCCGAACTTTTTAATGAAAATATTTCAATTGAAGAAACAGAAGAAGCAATGAGACTTGTGAAACTAGGTAAAGCAGTAGGTGTTGACAATTTACCAAACGAAATTCTGTGTAATAAAATTTTGACTGTCCCGTTACAAAAGTTATTTGATATGTGCTTTTCTCATGGTATAGTTCCTTCACCTTGGTGCCAAAGTATTATTCATCCTATATTAAAAGATGGAAAAGACTATCGTGATCCACTTGGATATCGTGGTATAAGCTTAATGTCAACTGTTGCCAAAATGTTTAGCTCTATTCTTAACCGCAGACTTACCTCTTATTTTGAGCGGAATAACACTCTCTGTAACGAACAGAATGGATTCAGAAAAATGAGATCCTGTTTAGACCACATTTATACACTGTGCACCATTTTAAGAAACAGAAAGCTAATGAAACTGGATACACATATATGTTTTATAGACTTTAGCAAGGCTTTCGATTCTGTTAACCATACTTACCTCTGGCATAAACTTGTTAAAGCGGGCGTTTATGGAAATATGCTGAGAACGATCCAAAGCATGTATACAAACATTCAAAGCTGTGTTAGACTTAACGGTACTCTTACAGATTGGTTTTCGGTCGAAACTGGTGTTCGACAAGGAGATAATTTGGCTCCCACATTATTCGCACTCTTCATCAACGACTTAACTACAGATATTAATGCTTTGAATTGTGGAATCCGTCTAGATACTAACTTTGAAATCAGTACATTACTATATGCTGACGATATTGTGCTTATGTCGGATACAGAAAATGGACTGCAAAAACAATTAACAGCACTAGATAACTGGTCTGTGAAATGGAGCTTACAAGTGAACTGTGATAAAACGAAAGTTATGCACATTAGACAAAAGTCATCTCCGTGCTCAGATAGAGTATTTAAGATGGGGAACACAACTATCGAATACACACCAAGATATCGATACCTAGGACTTACAATATCTGAAACTCTTGAATACAACGAGTGCGTGAACGAACTCATCACAGCTAGTAGTAGAGCACTTGGTGCCTTATCATCAAAATATTTTCTGGTGGATGGTCTTGATTACGAAACATACACAAAATTATTTACAAGTACAGTTGTTCCAATCATGGACTATGCATCAGGTGTCTGGGGTTACAAGCCTTACGATAATATTGAAAGACTCCAATACAGAGCAATCAGGACATTTATGGGAGTTGGGAAATGTAGTCCGATTCCGGCTATTTGTGGTGATATGGGTTGGACCCCTGCATATATCCGTCGCCAGTGTAACATGATAAGACTTTGGCATAGAATAACAAGTATGCACGTAGGTCGAATTCCAAATCGTATTTTCCAATGGGATTCAACTTTATCAGAAAAATATAAGAAAACATGGTACAACGAGCTAAAACCAGTGATGGAAAAATGTGAACTTTTGGAACTATTTAACAATAACTACACAAATGGACTAAGTGTAAAATGTATTGCCAATTACTCAGAACTTTTGCTCCGTCAAAAACATCACGATAAATGGAAACTGGATATTATGAACATGCCAAAATTACGAACTTTTAGATGACTTGAAACAAACTTTGAAACACAGCAGTACATTACCACTAATATGACACGACAACAGAGATCGACTTTAGCCAGAATGCGTTGTGGGACTTTTCCGTTGGAATTAGAACTTGGGCGTTATCGTGGTATCCCCTCAAATAGACGTTTTTGTAAAGTTTGTAATGACAATGTATCCGTTGAGGACGAAAAACATTTTTTAATTAAATGTCCTTTATATTCGTGTGAAAGAAACACTGCCTTCGCTGACTTTCAGCAACGTAACAACATAGACCTTTCCGTTCTTTCTGATGACGAAATACTCATTAAATTGCTAACTACAGACTGTAAACTAGTGTCAAACTATATATTCAATATTTCAAAAATCAGAACTCAGTTACTTTCTCATTGTGATATTTAAATAATCTTGTTATAAAATGTTCTTGAAGTATTAATTTCATATTTTCTATATTAGCGCAAATTATAGATATTAATTGACAGTGCTTCGTAAGCCTTTGAAGGCTGGGTGATTGACTTTGTATCAATGTATGTAAAATAAATGTTATATCAGGTTGCACTATAAATAAAATTATATATATATATTTGTACAAGTAATTACTTGTTTGATGGCATCGTACAAGTAATTACTCTTACAAAGTTTTTGTACAGGTAATCACCTGTACAAAAAAATAAAATGAACACGACATAAATATATCTCATATCATACTGTAAGGAGTGTGATATGAAAAACGGATACGAGAATTAGCGGTAATTTGGTTAGTTTATCCAGAGTCGTGAGGCAATATTACGACATTTCTTTTGGTTGCTTGCTATGTAATTGATGACTTTGAAAGGTTACGTCAATACACATGTTGTCCATGGTATGGGCATATGTTATTTCTTCAACAATATACAAACAATCCACAATTTTCAAATGACAATTGTGTTTTTGTTAAACTTTTTGACATTCTGACTCGTACACAAAGTTTTAAAATGAAAATGAGAATTTGAATGTGCAAAAGCCAACGATTGGTGAATTTGTTTATTCAACACATTGAATGTGTCGATCATAAGAAGATTACTAGATACAAATAGAGGTCAAATGAGTGTCAATGAAAAACTCTTCATCCAAGTCACAATTTGTAAAAAAGTAAACCACTATAGTATAAAGATTGAGAATAGAAATAGGGAATATGTCAAAGTGATAACAACCCGACCATAGGGCAGACAACAGCCGAAGCCCACCAATGGGTCTTCAATGCAACGAGAAAATCCCGCGCCCGGAGGAGTCCTTCAGTTAGCCCTTAAACAAATATGTGCACTAGTTCAGTGATAATGGACGTCATACTAAACTCAAAAACATAAATGAACTAAGATTAAAAATCTTACATTACTAACAAAGGCCAGAGGCTTCTGACTTGGTACAGGCGCAAAAATGCGGCTGGGTTAATATAAAAAAAGAAGGTGTAAAACATGTTTTTGGATATCTCAACCCTCCTCCTTTACCTCTAGCCAATGTAGAAAAACCAAACACACAACAATACGCACAGTTAAACTCAATTTAATAGAAGTCCGAGTCCGATGTCAGAATAGGTAACAAAAGAAACTAAACAAAATGACAATAATACATGGATTAACAAAGGACGACTAGCAGTTACTGACATGCCAGCTCTAGACCTCAATTAAACTGATTGAAAGAATATGTCTTCATCAAATAAATATCAAGCACAATCCCTCCCGTTAAGTAATATACCATCATAAAATATATGGGAAGAACATAACCCGTGTCTTGCCAACAACTAGTTTTAGAATTAATGAGTTTAATTTTTGTGTTTTGTAAAGATAGTACCATAAAAGATTGGATGTGAAATACCTGAACGCACTAGATGTCGGCATGTTGAGTTATTTTTACGAATTTGTAAGATTTAGTAAATGTTTTGACTAATTTGTGATATTGAAAACCCTGGTGTAATATTTTTCAGTAATACATAAATAATATCGCTAAAATTGAATACGTTGTTACATACGCGAGCAAATTGTACAAGTTAAGATATATAAACACCATTAGATGGTGACAAGGGAACGTCACCATCTAAAGATGGATAAGTAACGATTGGAAATGAAAAATCATCTCTTGTATTGTACATTTTTGTATTAAGCTTCACGTAAATGATATAGATATCAAGATCGTGAAAAGGGCAGAGGTCATTTTTATTACAGGCTTTATTTAAAGTTAGTTCAACAGGATAGATTTCTTTAGTATACATAATGAAGTCGTGATTATTGAGAGCCAACATTACATCCAAATATCTAAAAATATTGTTAAAATTTTGTATTAGATGTTGTTTCGCTGGGTCTTTGCATGCTGATTTTGGTAATAAATTGTAACTCATAACAATACAAAAAAAGGCCCGCAATAAGTAATGCACAGTTAGTCCCCATTGGAATTCCGACAACTTGACGATATACGGAATCTCCAAAGCGAACAAAAATGTTATCTAGTAAAAATAAAAAGGCAGATAAAGTATTGAAGCATGTCCAAAGGACATAGTTCTTTTGTTTGTTGCTACTGAAAAAAGACCTGAAAGAGTTGGAACACATGGATTCGCATTCTGACTTTTTAGATGTCCGTTTAATTAGGTGGGAACTTTTTTTTGTAAGAATATGAGGCAAAGTGGTATATAGGGAAGAAAAAATTGAAGATTCAAAATCACCAATATATGCATTCCATTTATCAAGTACTTCCAACGAGTTTTTGACACTTCCAAAGTTATTAATTCCACTATTTTTAAAGGCCTGATTTGAACATTTAATTAGCGCGTTTTTTTATTTTACCAAGTGTACTAGCAAGTAGAATATACAATGTACATGATTTGGTTGTGGAACCATGGCTTTAAGACGAAATACATCTATATTTGCAAAGTGCTTTGTGTAGCGTTGGAGGCCAGTACATAGTTGGGACTTTCATTGTATTTGGTTCTGCTTGTCAAGAAGTAGCTAAAACTTTATGTTTGTAACAGATGTCGCTATTCAGAAATGAATTCAGTTGGAATGTTGGTTAACTCGTGACTTCCTTTTGCACAACCTCAATGTAAAATTTACGTCAACAATACTGAATATTAATAGCAGCTTTATCATCCGGCACAAACATAATTTCCTTGGCTAGTTCTTTTCGTTTATATTTGATATGAGGAATAGGGTTTTATGGTTGCCGTTAAGAGTAAAATGTCCTGTATAAATATATGTCTATCAATGTTCATTACTAAATTAAAAAAAAAAAGAGTCCACAGATTTCTTGTCAGCTTTTCCTCGTTTTGTCCATTTTAAACAGTAAGTACGTAGTGAGTCGTGGATGATATTACACTTGTTCTAATTGATAATTGACGGGGGACGATATTTAGGTCCTTTACTGAGGAATGATTTTAACTCTCGGTCGCGAACGATATTAAGGTCTCTTAATATAACATGATAAATTGAGCTATCAATGTATTCGAAATTACTGTAATTATATGACGTAGGTGTATTCACTAGGTCAAGTACAACCTCTCAAACGGAGCTTTAACCCACGCTGACCAGCAAGCTGTAAAGGGTCCAAAAATTACTAGTGCAAATTTTAAACAAATTCAAACTGGAAAACCTAACGATCTGATATATATATCTGATATATATAAAAAAAAAAGAGAATCGAAAACTTCTTATGAACCACATCAAATAACGACCACCACTAAACAATTGGTTTCTGGTTTAGGACAGGTTCTAACGAATGCAGCGTCATACCTAAAACTGTCCAAAGGGAGTAATTATCAAAAATAGTAAAACGATATATAACACAGAATACCTAAACTTTGAATAATAAAAATACATTGCAAATTGTATATACCGGTCAAATTAACACGAAAGATAATCGGTGGTTTGTTACTAGCAGTAGTTGTTGTTTTGATTGTTGTTCTCATCAGAAGGTACGTATATAGTTATATACAATTTAATATCAAAATAATTATAAATACTTCCATTTCAAAAGTTCGTTGTAAGACACTTGATATATTAAAAAAAAACTGTATCTGAAAACTTTCTTCAAACTTACATTTGATCAAATTTATCTTCGCCATCCACGATACATGTATAATATCTTACCATTTATATCAATATTGATTAATAATATCATACATATAACAGTCGACTACTTGTTGTCTACTATTGTAGAAATGTATCATGTGTATGTGTATTCTGTTATTTCGATGCTTAGTTTAATTTAAGTCTTGACACAAACACTCATGCGAACGCGGACAATCAATGTATGTGTTAATTGGATGTTCATGAAAATATTCCTGTAAATGTTGTTTTGCTAAATGACACAGAGAAGAAGAACATAATTTTAGAAAGTATCCATTTCAGGCAAAGATTTTCAAGGGGATCCCGAGAAAAACTAAGAACAAAATTGAAAGGTCAGGACTATGTTGGGCGTCAAGATGTAGCTTTGTCACATACAGCTAATACGTCTAGCCATATGCAGTTTGCTGGTATGTATGGAAAAAGTAGAAATACTTGTGATCTTGGTGACAGTTCAATTGTTAACGCTCAGAACAACATTTCGCAGTCTGATTACACCAACGTAGGTGTAGCCAATGGGTATAAAAATATAGCACCAGCAAATGCTACCGGTCGAAATTAAATGTTTGCAGATAATCATACATCTAATGATGATGAATACGCGGCGGTCATTGTTTCTACAGCTGACACAAGTTTTAATGAGACTGCTACCGCTTATGAGTTTGCAAAATCTGTCAGGGATGTATGGAACACAATTGACGGTGATGAGCAATATGCTTTTTCTAATGAAGGCATCTACAACCATTCGGGAGGTAATCGTCACAAAGAATCAGAGGTTAACATTTATAACCATGCCGTTGATACTATTTACGACTCTGGAAGTCACAAAAGAAATGACGAAGGGAGAGAAGATACATGTGATCATTGCAATGGACAAAAAACAGAAGATGATTATGATATCTCAAAAGTGACGTAAACTCATTCAATATACAATATTGCATAACCATTGTATATTCATTTTTTTAGGAGCAAAAAAGAAATGATTCAAACTTATAATTATAAGTAATACATTCAATTTCCACAGTGTTATAATGTCTCCAATACATAATAATTGTAATTGAAGATAATGAAATTAAAATGTATTCAATAATTGTTTAATATAATAAAACTAAGAATACATTGAATGATTGAGAATAAGGCAAAAATCGTCTTGTTAGAAAAATAATAAAAACTTATCATTTGAACTTCTTTCAGCATATGTATATAAATATATTTACGTCTGAGCAAGTGACAACTCTACAACAGATTTATCCATCGAATCACCAGCAGTGGTGGTGATACATGGCTGCGAAAGCAAATTTACAGATCTAATATTGTTGGGTTGATGTTCAGACGAGTTGTATATCTACATATCTATATACTAGATAATTATGTATAGATAATTCAGGTGCTCTGTAATATTCAATCTTCCATGCCTTACATATCATGTATTGTGTTACGACGCTAGATAAAAACTGACAGAGGTAGCACCCTGCCACCGAAAGCTTGATTATTGTCGATCCAAGGTAGTCTACTGATCTAGCGGGTAGCACATAGTTCAAGGCGGTTCGGTGCCACGATATTTATGTAAGTTGAGTTCGAATCCCGGCAAGGGAAGTATATCTGTCGTATAGCTGTCATTGGTTCAGACGTAGATTTTATCCATCGAATCGCCAGTAATGGTGATACAAGGCTGAAAAACACATTCTGTATATAAAGTTCGTCTAAGTAACACCACAACAATGTTTAGTCTGTAAAGGGTAGGTGCAGTAAGACCCATTGTTGGCCCAAAAATATCGCCAATTTACAAAATTGTTGAAATGTAAATTTTTAGCAATTTATTGGAAAGAAGAATACTTCTGCTACATCAAGAAACAAAAGCTGTTTTTGACAATGCATTGCACATATATCAGGTACTAGCATCATTAAGTCATGCTAAATTACTGAAATCTTTTCAAGTTCAAGGTTTCCGTCTTACATGGATGTGGCCGCTGATGTGTTCATTCTCAATATTTAAATGTAAGTGGTATTTAATGATAGTACATAACTTATAGAAAGGCTGAGAGTAAACATGGATGCGTCCACTTTCATTTTTGACAAAAATTAATTTGAAAAGTGACATATTATGTCCGTTCGTTTTCAAAATATGGAACTATATGCTACTGTCATACAAGTGAGGCATTAAGTCAGATATATTACCAGGTTTAATCAATCAGGTGCATTTACTACAAGTCCGGAATATAACAGTTGTTATCCATTCAAAATATGTGTTTGAACTTTTGATTCGCTGTTTGCTTAGGGACTTTCTGTTAAAATTTTCCTCAGATTTCGGTATTTGTATGCTACTTTTAACAGACATAGACCCTCATATGAATAGCTTACCTCACCATGTGATTATATATAACCTTGATAAAAAGAATGCTTTTTAAACTTTGAAAATTAATGATTATTGGTTTATTGAGTACATTTACTTATATCACTGTTGCTGCAGGGTTGTGGGTCCAAATATACCATCACATACGAATATCAGTTCATTTGTGCTTTATTCACTTTAATACATATGAAAGGAGTGACTGAAATACAAATATAAACAGAACATCAACAGTTTATCATTACAAAATACTCACATTGTCAGCAAATTCATAAGAACATACATAATCACTAATCTTTCTTTAGATAATACTTTATTGTAGTTTTTAGTCATTATTTATCAATTATTAAACACAGACAACAAAATACATGTTTTATACTAGGTCTATATGTATCCATATTACACATTGCTATGTTTTCTCTTTTCACAATTTACAGTTTCTCAAATGGCATAAACAAATGGTCAAATATACACATTCTTTGACTCATACATAATAAACATATTGTTTTGGTTGACCGTGGTTTTCTAACATAGCTTCAAAAAGATATGACTTTAAAATTAGCTCCAACCACATGCGATGAAAACAAAACAAGGGCTCTATTTCAGTGGGGAAAGTAATATCTCAAAAATACATCGTGGTCATGCAAGAAATAACCACAGAAGACCTAAGAAGTTTCAGAAATTTCAAAAAATTCTAAACTATTAGCACGTATCATAGTCTATTTATTATTCAAATGTAAAGAAATATAAATCTTCACAACTAAAAGTCTGTCTCATCAATGTTATGAATCAGTTACTAATCATTGTTGATATCAGCTTTCAGAATTAGACATATTGGACCTATGGTCCGCTTTTTTATGACTCCTGCAGACCAATCGACGGGTCTGCTCCAGACCAGACCTGTGGACAAGTCTGCTTTTGACGAGTCCTGAGGACAGGTCTGCCCCAGACTAGACCTGTGGACAGGTCTGCTCCTGACCAGAGTTGTGGACAGGTCTGCTTCTGACCAGACCTGTGGACAGGTCTGCTTCTGACCAGACCTGTGGACAAGTCTGCTATTGACCAGACCTGGGAACATGTCTGCTTATGAAATGTTTTCGTTTTTGCGACTTTATTAATATATGAATAAACAACATTCGCATTGTTCTTCCCCAGAAGGCCTCTAATAGCAAATTTCTTTACTCGCTATACTCTACTAGACATTATTCATAACAACACAATTCTTTCTTTTTTTTATTTGATATATTCTTATATACATTAGTCAATTACATAGAGCTATCATTTTTTTTAATTAGAAGGCGGATAGAAAGGTTATCGGAGCAACATTCTTATATCATGGGATATCAACATCTTTGCCGACGTTACTTCGTTCCCCGTTTTTTACCTGTCTCTTCCTAATTTTTACTTTATGCATTTATACATGCATGGATATTTCATTGTTATTCTACTTGTTTAAATTGAATTTACTATTCTTTTTCCGCAGAATATTCTAACGAAAATTGTACAGTTGTACAGTGTCCAGACAACAATCTCGTCAAATTCGTCAGATTTAACGTTTAACTACAAACAAAATCAATCAACCGACATAATACATTAACAGTATACTATTCCCAGAAGAGAATCTCATAAACATTTTTATTAAACAGAACAAATGAATTCAGACATGTTAGTGTTGGTACATGTAACTTGGATGATGCGGCCTAATAGTTTTGTTTTACACACCCTAGTGACTGTTCAATATTATGAATACAGAGATGAAACGCTGACATTCTCAATTAATGCAGGGAAAAAATATAGATTTTTAAATTAAAGTGCACATAGGTAGGTCAGATTTTGGTCAATGCGGTCAAATAATTTTGTTGTATAAGTCAGCATGAGGTATCAAAACTACTGAAATTTTGTTACGTACCAATATTTTGAATAAAAGGAGGACATGCTGGCATCCAAAATTAATGCAAACAAAAATTTGTTGTTATTATATTGCTATATTACTGTCCATTGTATTATACATTGAATCCTGACAAAAAAAAATATGGTTTATTTACTATGCGAGTATATAGATTTACAAATTAAAGTGCACATGTGGTCAGTTTTGGTCAATGTGGTCAAATAATTTTGTTGTACAAGTCAGCATGAGGTATCAAAGCTATTGAAATTTTGTTAAGTATCAATTATTTGAATAAAAAGGAGGACATGGTGGCACCCTAAATTAATGTGAACAAAAATTGGTTCATGGTATTGTATTGCATTGCAATATTGCTGTCCATTGTATTATACATTGAATCCTGACATAAGAAATATGGCTGATTTACTATGCAGGAATATACATTTACAAATTAAAGTGCACATTTGGTTAGTTTTGGTCCATGCGGTAAAATATTTGTGTTAAACAAGTCAGCATGAGGTATCAAAACTACTGAAATTTTGTTACATATCAATATTTTGAATAAAAGGAGGACATGCTGGCACCCTAAATTTATGCGAACAAAATTTTTTTGGTATTGGATTGCAATATTGCTGTCCATTGTATTATACATTGAATCCTGACATAAGAAATATGTCTGATTTACTATGCGGGTGTATAGATTTACAAATTAAAGTGCACTTATGGTCAGTTTTGGTCCATGGGATCAAATATTTTATTGTTCAAGTCAGCATGAGGTATCAAAACTACTGAAATATTGTTACGTATCAATATTTTGAATAAAAGGAGGACATGCTGGCACCCTAAATTTATGCGAACAAAAATTTGTTGGTATTGTATTGCAATATTTCTGTCCATTGTATTATACATTGAATCCTGACATAAGAAATATGGCTGATTTACTATGCGGATATATAGATTCACAAATTAAAGTGCACATATGGTCAGTTTTGGTCCATGGGGTCAAATATTTTTTTGTTCAAGTCAGCATGAGGTATCAAATCTTCTGAAATTTTGTTACGTATCAATATTTTGAATAAAAGGAGGACATGCTGGCACCCTAAATTTATGGAAACAAAAATTTGTTGGTATTGTATTGCAATATTGCTGTCTATTGTATTGTACATTGAATCCTGACATACAAAATATTGCTGATTTACTATGCGGGTATATAGATTTACAAATTAAAGTGCACATATGGCATGTATGGTCAGTTTTGGTCCATGGGGTTTCTACTGAAATTCTGTTACGTATCAATATTTTGAATAAAAGGAGGACATGGTGGCACCCTAAATTTATGCGAACAAACATTGGTTGGTATTGTATTGCAATATTGCTGTCCATTGTATTATATATTGAATCCTGACATACAAAATATGGCTGATTTACTATACAGGAATATAGATTTACAAATTAAAGTGCACATTTGGTTAGTTTTAGTCCATGCGGTCAAATAGTTTTGTTGTACAAGTCAGCATGAGGTATTAGAACTACTGAAATTTTGTTACGTATCAATATTTTGAATAAAAGGAGGACATGGTGACATCCTAGATTTATGTGAACAAAAATGTGTTGGTATAAATAATTGTAGTGCAATATTTCTATCCAGAATATTACGTTTATTAGATGTTATGGCTGATTAGTATGCGGGAATATAGATTTACAAATTAAAGTGCACATATGGTCAGCTTATGGTTGATGCGGTCAAATAAGTAGAATATTGCTGATTGTGGCTACTTAGATCAAGGACGTATACCTAACAAGGACGTATATCTAACATCTAATAAACGTCCATTCATAGATATAAACACAACAAAGCGCAAATATGGTTGAATTTGATTGGTATTGTAATATATATTCAGTGCCCGTTATCATTGTAACCAAGATCTTTATAGATTGGTAGATCACAGCATGCACAGATAAATTTGTGTTCCAAGCAACGTTTTATGCCTACTTTATATTTAAAATATTTGTTTTTAATCGTGTTTATATAAAGAAAGTATTAATTTTACTTTATTTTCGATCTTTATACTACGAAACAAAGATATTAAACAATATTTTTAAAAATTGACGTAGAGCGGTCCTTGTTACAAGTTAACTTAGCATTGAGCAGACCAGTCAAAAGTTAACTTGGTAACAGGTCTGGTTTCAATCGGATTTTTCAAAGCAAAAGTTAACTTATGTTAACTTTGTGACCGGACTGGTTTTGAAGTTAACTTATGTTAACTTTACGGCAGGACTGGTTTCGAAGTTAACTTATGACAGGACTGGTTTGAAGTTAACTTATATCAATAGCGGACCTGTTTCCAAGTTAACTTATTGGCAGACATAAAAACAGTCCTAGGACCAAGTCCGCTTTTCAAGTTAACTAGATTTTGGTCCTAGGACTGGTCAGAGCAGTCCTACATCCGGTCACAGGTTAACTGTTACCAGTCCAAATGACTGGTTATAAAGTTAACTTGCTGTACAGGTTCGGACTGCACCCATCTGTAGATTACATTTAACAATTTCTTCTTTGAATCCTCTTTGAACACATACAAAATTAGTTCCATTGTCTAAACGAACGAATTTGGGTACTCCTCTGCGTGCAATAAATCGGCGGATTGCATTGATGCTAATGTCTTAAGAGTTTGCTTCTTATAAATGTACCGCGTTCTAATTTTTTGACATATAAATATCACTCTATGGCGTTTTACAGTACACCTTCTCTGTTAAATTTCAAAAAGTTACACTTTCGCTGGGAATATTCGCGTATTTTTGTTGCATGATGGGTTCTTGATATTTTCAACATAAGGCACACATAGAGACAATATTCTTAATAATACCGTTGACACCTATGATCCAGTACTTTTGTTTAAGTTCAGTCAAGATAGCATTTTCCCCTAAATGTCCAATAGATTTGTAAATTCCTTGTGTAATAAGATACGATATTCGGGATTGTTTTGGTAGTAAAATTGAATGTTTTATCATGTCAGTTAGATTTGATCTCGCTAATCTCCAACAAACCCGTATGATCCCTTCATCATCAATATATGGATCCTGATTGACCAATTTTGATGTTCGTTTAACATTCAAATTAGCTTTTAAATTCTGTACTTCATTATTGAACTGTTGCAATTGGTTTTGACCAAACGTATGATAATCTTTTCTCCGTCGTGTTTATCCTATATTGATAAGAGTTTCTAACTAACTGCTTCGATCATCGTCTTTCGAAGGAATGACATCGACGTCATTCTCAATGACTAGTCGTTATTTCTTCTGAGAATGTTCTTAAAATTGCTTACGGCCTTTAACAACTAAGCAACAATTCTTTTCAACTTAACAAAGTTAGAACATTTAGGTTTCCAGAGTGACACGCATTTGTCACTATTGATAAATTTACCACTTGTTTGAATTCTGAGTCATTATCTGGAATTTTCAAGTCGATAAGTGCTTGTTACCATTTATCTTTGGCAACCACAAAAACATCTGGTTTCCTGATCTATTGTCGGATTTTGTTAACATTTTGAAATAGTCATTCAATGATCAGCTGGGTTTTGCTTCGTATTCACATAATGGTACTGTGCATTGTCGGTTGCCTCGTGTAATGAAGCAAAGCGATTTTTGCATAAAAATGTATGATAGCGTGCATTTTAATAAAATATGTATCGCAACACTTTCATGCTACCGGTCCAATAACACTTTGTCAATTTCGTCATTTAATTCTTGCAAAATAACCATGCTTAATCGCAAAGCTCTGTTGATTCCATTGTAGACACTGTGATTGTCTTCAGAGCTGCTACTTATGATTTCCCTAGTGAAAATGAGTGGTGTATTCCTCCTGTTTCATCAATTGAACGAAAATAGAAAACCATGCCGTAATCGATGCAACTGGCATCTAAGAAACAATGAATCTGTGATAATATTATATTTTCGAAATCTGTCGATTTTTTTATAACACCTGTCAATCTGTACATTGTCTAATGCGGGGTTCACACATTGCCGATTATTGCTCACGTTTGAGATCAGACAGTGATACGACACGAAAAGTGAAAAAGTCGGATTAGTATCCTCAATTATCTGGAATGTCCTATTATTGTCTGAACGCAGTCCTTTAAGTTCGTAACAGATTCCTACTGGTCGGGAATTCGAAGGGTCCGAATAGTTCGGCAAAGCACCCCGACAGTTAGGTGCGTCCCGTAACATTCGGGGAAACTCAGCCGATTTTTTCTAATCGGATTACAATCGTGCCTATGTCGTGACAGATTCTGCTGTATCGGATCGAATTCCTAACAATGTTCTGTGTATTCGGGACGGTGTCCTGTGGAACGGGAATGATCTGGAGAAGTCCCGACAATAACAGAATACAATACAACTGAGACCAGACAAAGCCGTTTGCAATGCGATAGAGCGGACCGTGATAGGATTACGTTCCGACAGTACCTGATCATCCCGAGTATGCCGACAGTTTTCGAACGGATAACTTCCGTCAGCGTCGGTTCACTGTCTTGTCACTTTCTGGTCTCTGTCGGATAACATTCGGTAGAATCGGGACGCAATTTTACCTGGCGAAAGATACAAATCGGATTTCCATCCACGATTCACAGGATCTTGATCAGACTTTTGACAAATGTTAATCGGGAATGGTCCTGTCAAGGACGGCAGTAGAAATCGTGAATGTGTGACCCCAGCTTAAATCGTTTAACTGATTTAACCAATTGATATCGTAACAAACATTACGAAACGAGATATAAAAGAAATTGCCTGCATGTAGTCAGGAATATGACAGTTGTTTCTCATTGCTGTGATTTGTATGAGTTTTTGATTTTTTCCATATGATAAGGGACTTTTGGACATTTCAGAATCATTTAAAATTTTAGCAGAGGTTTCATGAATGACCTTAAGCTGGGGTCACACATTCACGATTTTTACTGCCGTCCTTGACAGGACCATTCCCGATTAAAATTTGTCAAAAGTCTGATCAAGATCCTGTGAATCGTGGATGGAAATTCTATTTGTATCTTTCGCCAGGTAAAATTCGACCGAGTCTGTCACGACTGCGTCCCGATTCTACCGAATGTAATCCGGCAGAGATCAGATAGTGACAAAACAGTGAACCGACGCTGACGGAAGTTATCCGTTCGAAAACTGTCGGCATAATCGGGATGATCGGGTACTGTCGGAACGTAATCCTATCACGGTCCGCTCTATCGCATTGCAAACGGCTTCGTCTGGTCTCAGTCGTATTGTATTCTCTTATTGTCGGGACTTCTCCAGATCATTACCGTTCCACAGGACACCGTCCCGAATACACAGAACCTTGTTCGGAATTCGATCCGATACAGCAGAATCTGTCACGACATAGACACGATTGAAATCCGACTAGAAAAAAATCGGCTGAGTTTCCCCGAATGTTACGGGACGCACCTAACTGTCGGGGTGCTTTGCCGAACTATTCGGACCCTTCCCGACCAGTAGGAATCTGTTACGAACTGAAACGACTGCGTTCAGACAATAATAGGACATTCCAGATAATTGAGGATACTAATCCGACTTTTTTACTTTTCGTGTCGTATCGCTGTCTGATCTCAAACGGGAGCAATAATCGGCAATGTGTGAACCCTGCATTAAGTAATACAACACATTTTAGCATTTTTACATTAGATTCATCTCATTACATCATCCCATTTAAAAGATGGTAGATGTATTAAGGGACTATAACCGTAGGCTTTGAACTAGTATCCTAAAATTGAGATCCTATTCCTATCAGAACTGATAATTATATCAAAAAGAAGACAAATCATGTTATTTGCTGATGAAATCATTTAGTCTGCTTTAAATAATTATGTTAGGGTCTACGTCTTTGTTTTGTGCATTTCATAGCCAAACTTTTCGCACACAAAAAAATAAAATTGAGAATAGAAATAGGGAAAATGTCAAAGAGACAACAACCAGACCAAAGAGCAGACAATAACCAGAAGCCTCCAATGGGTCTTCATCGCAGCAAGAAAAATTCGCACCGGAGGTGGTTCTCAGCTGGACTCTAAATAAAACTGTGTACTATTTCAGTGAAAATAGAAGTCACACTAAACTCCCAAACATATAAATGAACTAAAATTAAAAAAACACACAAGACGAACAAAGGCCAGATGTTCCAACTTAGGACGGACGCAAAAATGCAGAGGGGTTAAATATGTTTTGTGAGATCTCAAACCCTCCCCCCTATACCTCTAAACAATTTAGAATAACGAAACATATAGCAATACGCACAGTAAAAATCAGAGCACATTCTTGGTCAAAATTTTACTGTGAGAAAAGACATTTAAAAAATAAATCATCTTCAAGCAATCATTATACCGTTTTAGATTTATGATGACTTTATGATTTCAAACATATTATACAAAATCATTTGTTTTTGTATTATCACCAAAAACTTGAAATTTTAGCTTCAGAGCAAATATATGTAAAATATTACATCTTTGATGAATGTTTAAAATGGCTAAAATCTCTATTCATCTTCAAATTAAACCCCCCAAAAAAGAAAATCAAGCATAGATCAGTGAGGAATACTGGTACATGCATACGTGATCAGTGGCAGAATTCAAAATTTACACGAACTCGTTATGCAAGAGTGCATTGGGCTATGCTACAATATGCAAACGTTTGGTGCCGTGCTGTAGAGACAATACATAATCTGTAGATTGAATATATTTTCAATGACAGTCAGCTAACCTTGCAACAAACATGCTTACTTCATAATATGAAAATTAAACACTCTCTACAAATATTAATTACTAGAAAATACCCGCAAAACAAAATAAAATGACGGAAATGATGACGGCACGTAAATTTCTGAGCCAAATGTCATCAAGGACTGTCGATCCGAACTAGCTTTTTCTCGATTTTACCCCCCCCCCCCCCCCCCTTATTACAATGAAATAAAAGAAAACGTCCAAATAAACAATTTACGGGGCATTGGCTCGAGAACTTGTAACTTCGTTTCGTGTGAACTTTAGTCTAGAAGCCGTCTAATCTACTTTTGAGTTGAACTCCGAATACTGCTGGTAGTCATATAAGCGACATACACATAAATATATAATATGTTATATAGATATTGCGAACTCGTGCAGTTCGATTTTTTTAAGTCTGTTTAATTTCATACGTTACATTACAACAAATTTTAATCATCCTTTTTACTTGCATAACAATTGAGTGGTTGTGGATCGAATCAGTCAAGATCAATCAAATGATCCACCTTTGTTTAACTTGCAATGTTTACATTATTTTCCTGTTTTAGGTCCGTAGGTGTCCTTCAGCTGGCCCCTTAAAAAATATGTATACTAGTACAGTGATAATGGACGTCATACTAAACTCAGAATTATACACAAGAAACTAAAATTAAAAACGATACAAGACTAACAAGACTTCCCCTATACCTCTTGCCAATGTAGAAAAGTAAACGCATAACAATACGCACATTAAAATTCAGTTCAAGAGAAGTCCGAGTCCGATGTCAGAAGATGTAACAAAAGAAAATAAATAAAATGACAATAATACACAAATAACAACAGACTACTAGCAGTTAACTGACAAGCCAGCTCCAGACCTCAAATAATTTGATTATACATTTAAGAATCACTTAAAATTTAATGAATAACCATAAGATATACTACACGTTTTAATATATTTACATCAATTCCAACTCAGTACAAATACCACATTTAAAAGATGATAAATTTATTAAGTAATTTCATTCCTGGGTACTGGACTGGTATCCTGTAACTGGGATCCTATTACATTATAACAAATACATTTGATGCATTTGATACAATTTATGCTGTTTTCGGAGCAAACTAATTTATTTTGTCTAATACCGTTTATTGGTGCAGCAATTGTCTTGTGATCGTAAAACCCTCAACATTTTACCTAGGGATAGATAATAGTCCAAAGATGTGTTTTCCGTGATTAATAGCTTATTGACTGCATGTACTAATCTAATTTAGTATAATCAGGTAATTGATTAATATCTATAGACAAATTATTATTTTAACAACAATATTTAGGAACCGTAAAAAAATAAAGGAGTGATGATTAGGGATGCAATATTTTCGGAGGGTCGATACAGGGTGCAACGAATTTGTTCTTCTTAAAAAATGTTATCTTGTTAACTTTTTCTGGAATTAACGGTTTCTCAAATTTGTTACGTAAAAAGATTCTTTCTCATGGAAATATATGCTCCGACGGTACAGAAGAGTGGGGGTCGGGTGACTAAGATCAGCTAAAACTGTCGGCCTTAAAAAGTTAATTTACAATGGAATTACTTCCAATTAAAAGGCATTAAATTTTGTTGTCCGCTAAAGGCTTCTGGATTATTTTGCAGATGTTATCACAGTGTATGCAGCAGTTGTATCTACATTGGTGATCATAATAGTTGCTGTTTTAGTGTTTACCGTTATTGTTTGCCATTTTAAGAAAAGAGTCAAATCGTTAAAACTGTGTGATATACCTCAACATACAAGTGTAAGAGAGTTGATCGATTCTTCGGGCTATACTATTATAAATTACAACAAAATGACAGGCATTGGTATTTCTGACATGGATAAGAACAGACTTGAAGCTAATGCAACCAATCGTCAACCAAAAGATATTAGAACTGCGATTAAACAGGAAGATACCATTAGCAACAAACACGAATCATTATCAACAAATCGAAACCGCTCTGAACACGCTGATGAATCAGATCCCGACCACACCAATCAATATCAGACATTAACAAAACAACGGGAATCGGATAAACATTTCTATGAATCTACCGAAACTCCACAAGCACAAGCGCAAGGCAATAAAACTTTAACTGGGAAGGAAGATGATATCTGCCACAAATACGAATTGTTATCAATAAATCGAAACTCCGTTGAACACGCTTATGAGTCAGACGTACTTCAAATGAATCCATATCAGACCGCAACAAAACAACGGGAATCGAATAAACATGTCTATGAATATACAGAACCTGTACAAAAACAAAACATTCAAATTTTAATAAAACAGGAAGATGATATCTGCAAAAAATACGAATCATTATCAACCAATCGAAACTCTGTTGAACACGCTTATGAATCAGACTCAATCCACACCAATCAATATCAGACATTAACAAAACAACGTGAATCGGATAAGCATTTCTATGAATCTACCGAACTTCTAGAAGCACAAGCGCAAGGCAATACAACTTTAACTGGGAAGGAAGATGATACCTGCCACAAACACGAATTGTTATCAATAAATCGAAACTCCGTGGAACACGCTTATGAGTCAGACGTACTTCACATCAATCAATATCAGACCGCAACAAAACAACGGGAATCTGATAAACATGTCTATGAATATACAGAACCTGTACAAAAAACAACATTCAAACTTTAATAAAACAGGAAGATGATATCTGCAAAAAATACGAATCATTATCAACCAATCGAAACTCTGTTGAACATACTTATGAATCAGACTCAATCCACACCTATCAATATCAGACATTAACAAAACAACGTGAATCGGATAAATATAAATATGAATCTACAGAACATGCATCACAACAAGACATCAAAACTCTAATTGAACCAGGAGATAACCTTTGCAACAAATACGAATCACTATCAAGCAATCGAAACTCAAATGAACATATTTATGAATCAGACTCAATCCACACTAATCAAAATGAATTATTAACAAAACAACGGGAATCTGACAAACATACATCACGGGTGTCAATGGATAAGGAGTTATCTCAATATCAATCGCTCACTAACCCTTCAGAATCAGCTTGACATGGGTATGCGTCAACATGGTCCCTACAATAACGCACTAAAGCAAAACACGGAGTGGGTTATTGAATATACATTTATCTTTTCTGCATTTTTTGTATTTTGTCAAAATATTGTACGGCTTTGCATGCTCAATGATTCAAAATTATACGGATTGTGATGCAACCGAAACGATACCCTGTCAGTGTGGTATAGATATATAAATAAGGTAATAGAAAGCAACTAACCATCAGATTTAATACTAATGAATCTTATAACGTCTAGCATATGATTGAATGAGCACGTTTAGTACACAAAAACAGGCATCATTTTTTTAATCTCGTTTTGAAAAGGGACCTACACTAGTACTGTTGCAAGTTATTTGTTGTGTCAAAATATCTGTCGGAATAACATTCAACATTGATTTGCAATTATATGTACCTTTTACTTACTTGATTTGTTAAGGAAAGGTATGGTTTAATTTATGTACGTAACGTTGTAGATTGATTTTGTATAAATCATTTTCTTTCAAACATTTTGATTTTCGTCTTCTAGTATTGCGTTTGTAAAATTTCATTTGTTGAAAATTATCGGAAGTCAAAACATTTTTGTGAAACTTTCATGATTCTTCTCTTTTTACATTTACATTTCACAACCTTATGATTGTATCTAATGATTGTAATTCATATTTTTTCATGGTTAATTATGGTCAACTAATACTTTGGTGTAAGCTATGATTTTTGGGAATGATTCATTAGATATGTTCCGAAAAGGTATATTCACGACGCTGAGGTTGACAAATTACACTTTAAATGTGGGGACTGTGTCAAAACACAAAATAAATTACTTGTATACATTGAATATTATTTAAAAACTGCATTGATCCTTTCGGAGGTAATTCCGTATGGAAAGAATATTCATAAGATTTATACTGTAAGAAATATAAGAAACAGATACTAATAAATTCCATAATATTTTTAAGACAGTATAATGCAAACAAATGGGGGAGTGGAGGGGGATTGTCATTAAATGCAGAAGATGTGCGGGTCAACGGAGACAAGGAGTACATTCATGTGTGAATTCTTCGGCGAGCCCTTTACAGACCTTGCAAAAAATCTTAAGTATTATAATCTGCTTGATACCTACTAGTGAATTATGTAGTAAACGGTCACATTTATGTAGTTATAAAAAGCTAACAAAAGGAGTTTATATATTTTGCCATCTAAATTTTTATCTAAAGAGGTCTGTTATAAAACACCTAAAACGCGAATTTTAAACAATGTCAACTTGAAAAATGTTGCATTATATAGTTTAAGAAAAATTTACTCCCGGTCATATAGCTTTTTCTTTCTTTGTTTCCTTCAACCTTTGTCTTTATTTAAGCAGTTTCAGCTCAACTTGTATTTTCTGTATAAGGGGTAGAACATTCCTACAGAGTTTCAAAAGCATTGCATAAAGACTTTGCATGTACACCTTACACCTTCTTATGCAGATATTTTGTATTTTATAATTTCCTGAAACGTTTTGAAGAAATTCGCCAACCGTTTCATAAGAAAATGACAATAGTAAAATGATCACCGATGACCGATGGGTCTCTCCTTTATTTAGGCTAACACTGCTAGGGGTTTATCTAAAAACATATTGGTGTTTATATATTAAATCTGTTGGATGGGTACCTATTACTACTCTACGCAGGTATCAGTTTTTTTTTTCAGGGAAAAGGGAGGTCATCTAAACGTGTGTGTAGTATTTCAGTGTAGTTTTCTTTTTTTTACTTTTTTTTTCTTTTTTTTTTTTGTTGTATTTATTTTCATTATTTTAAAATTAGTTTTTTGTTCTCCTTTCGTTTTCTGTTATATAGTCACTTATTTATTCTTGTATGTGCATGCTATATTTATGTAATAGTTAACTGGAGTTGGTATTTCAAGGAAACGGATTAATATAAGCTATATATAGCTTGTTTCCGAATCCTATTATTATTGTGTATTTTGTATGATGATATATATGTATTGATGATGAATAAATATATTCAAACTGAGGGAGGGGGTGCTAGAATTAAATTTTAAAAAGGAAGGACAGGAGTTGTGAGTTAAAAACAAAAGGCAGAATGAGCAATTAGGCAAAAAAATCTAACTGGCTTACTATGTATATATTATCAAACTGGAAGCTAATGAACTTGTACAACCCTCAGCCCCCTTTTTATTGTCATATAGGATGTTACATAATGATGTTCTATATAAATATGATTCAAATTAAACAAGACGCACATGATTTAAATGTTACCTATTTAAATCTATAATCGATGTCTCGACACCGTCCCCAAATTAAAAGTCTAATTTTTCAAACTCAGCGTCGAGAATATACAGTTTCTATTAGTAATTGTTTAGCAGTTGGACTTAAAATTTTGTAGGAGCAACATTTTCCGAACTGTTTCATAAAAATAAAACATACATGTATATTACACATATTATTGATGATTTGTATAATTTAACTGTATAGTATCTTAACATGCATAATTTAAACTCATAGTATTTCGTAATTTGATGTGAATTTTATTTAACAACCGCTTTCAAAAATAAACATCAGTTAACTCACATCCAATTTTTCTCATTATTTCAACCGGAACATTTTACCAGCTAAGATTGAAGCCAAATTTTCCAAAGTAGATGTGGTATGATTGCCAATTCGACAACTTTCAATAAGAGAAAATGAAACAGAAATAAACAGCTCTATGTCACCGTATATATGAGATAACACAGTACAAACAAATAAGCTTATGTTAGTGTTACTTTTTTCAATTTAAATTTCAAATGTACGTAGTTATAAATTGACGGTAAAGCTTTGTTGTATACATTACATACTATAAATATCAACACACACTGTTTTAACTAAGAACTTGAAATGATTGGTTATACCTCTAGTTTATCTATTCGAAATAGACAACATAATCCCGGCCTGTTATTTAAAAAAAACTGCAATGCAAATTAATCACATTGGATATCTAAACTTGATTTTGATTCAAGCATATTTGGTTAGAAAATGCATCTACCGGTACAGTATTACAATTTTGAATCATAAAACGTAATATAATACATCTAAGGAATCCATTTATTCTACATATTGAAGACAAAGAATGAGACAAAACACACTTGCCTGATCCACACCAAAAATAAAATAGTTAGATTAAGTCTTCATGTTTTATGTGTCTTTACTTTTTTTTTATTTAATGTTGGTTGTAAATAGTTTCGTCCATGATTTGGATATTGCCCTTGAAACAATTATACTTTCAACCTTTTAACATATTTAATTGGCATTTAAGAAAGTCACAAAATAAGGATGCTGTCTGCAATTTGTATCATGAAAAATAGAATAAAGAATGGAAACGGGGAACGCATAAAAGCAACTACCAAACATTAGAGCAGAAAACAACCCATTACCACCGATGAACCTTCAACATAACGAGAAAAAGATACAACCGGAAACTTCCGTTGGCCAATAAAAACAATTAATACTAGTCAAACGAAATTTCCGCCTGAAATAAATCTGAATCATAAAAATGAACTAAAATAAAAATACACAAAGAGACTGACAAAGGTTGGACATTCCTTTGGTTGAGGCAGGCGCTATATGCAGTGGGGCAATTCATGATTGGTATAGATCTCAACCCTCCAATATATCTTCAGCCAATCAGTAAAAGCAAACCTTCAACCAATAACTAAAAACAAAAACTTCAGCAAAGCGCACATCAAAACACAGTTAAGAGGAAGTCACAATCTGATGGTAGAAAAGGTAGCAGAAGAAAATAAGCAATGGTAAAAAATAATTAGTTAAGGAATACGAGCAGTTACTGACATACCAGGTTAAGACCGCAGCTACCGATTTATCGAAAGATAATGTTGTCATTATATTGAAAATCACTCCATCCCTCCAATTAACGTTCATGTACCAAACCATCATAAATTAAACGAATAGAACATAATACATGTCATGCCAATAAAAGGTTTTAGAATAAATGCATTTTTTGTCTAAATCAAAGACATTTGAGTGAGTAAATATATATTTAAAAACATGCAATATTTAATTACATAATATGTACTTTGAAACAGTATTGTAACTAGGTCTTTTAAGCGTCTGTTCAATTTTGTTTTGTTGCTTTTGGTGTGAATGACGACATTTTTGTACTTTGTAAAATGTATTACCACAAAAGATTGAATTTGTCTTTAATTGTACCACAGTTTTTCATCTGTACAAGAACACGATTCTTTAATATAAATCAAAGTGTAGGCATCTTATTCGTTGAAGTCTTGAAGGTAAATACATCTTTACATATAAAGCTATAGGCTTCAATTGTATTCTGAAAACGACTATGTGTAAATGACCAAGTTAATCTTAAATGTTTATTGCATCATAAGTGTAGCTTTATTCCTAACTAAGAAGGCTTTGCGACGTGTTTTCTTTTCGAATAATAGACTTTAAAAAGAGATTCATTTGGTAAATATAAAATCGATCACTTAATACTCGACGTTTGTGTTTATTGATATTATAATCAGATTTATCAATAAAAAGGTCACTACATGTAGCTGGAATGTATGTTAATTATACAAGTTCAATTCGTAATTAAAATGTGTAATTAAATTTACATACACAATTGCCTTTTGTTAAGATTATTTAATTTTTGTTATGTATCTTTGATTCGCTTTTAGTATATGCAGAGGGAAAATATGCATACATAAGGCGTTCAGCTGTTGATAGATTTTTTTTCTTGAATTGCTACATATTGTAGAGATTTGTTATGCTTAAAAAATGACTTTATTTCAGAGTGTCTACCTGGAATCTCTATTGTATAAGATATCTTTGCATTGAAGTATACAATTAATCTGAATTCAACTTGATAGTGTTTCGATACAGTGGTTTTGTTTTTGTTTTTTTTTATAAGGAAAACAGTTCTCTTCAGAGAACAGGGATGCTTTTGTCTTGAATGTTTGATTTTCATAAAACATTTTTTTCTTGGAATTGAATATAATAATAAGAAAATGTGACTTAACATTCAAAGTAAACAATAAAACAAAATAAATAAAATGTGTTCCTTTACATTTGATCAGAAAAGAAAATTACGGAAGTAGACAGCATATATGATACAACTAAACACAGGAAAACATATTTGTTCACTTACATGTAAGTTTTTTATGAATCCAAAAATCTTTATCAAATCATATAAACCAGAACAGAACATATATATATACAAAATACAAAGATAACCCACATTCATCAAAACAAGTTTTTTTTAAACAGCAGTCTTAGTTCAGTGCGCAGTCAACAAGACATACACATTTACTTGTATTTCAAATTTTATCACAAAAAAAGATGACGTCGTTTCAAACAAACAGGAAAAATTTACAAAATATTTTGTATAGTAAATGACAGAAATATGATAGTATTACCTTGAATTTGATTCATCCTCATACTATATTTCCTCTAAGATATTGACAACAGACGACGAAAATTGAGAATATAAATGGAGAATATGTCAAAGACACAACAACCGAACCAAAGAGTTTTTAGATCGATGAAATAAAAATCTCACTTTATATTTTACATGAAAAGCTATTAACAGTTTTGAGAATTAAAAAAAGAAAATCGTTCGTTAAGTCTTCCGAACTATGTTCTGCTGTTGAACTACCCCAGAGTGCGCCCCGTGTTATAACAAAACAGTTTCATGTTTGGTTAGAAAAACAATATGTGTATGATATCGACACTTTAATTCAGTGAATAGAATATGTGTTCGTGTAGTCCTATATAGCAATGAGGAGATTTTGTAGGTGTTACGAACTTGTGGGGGAAATCCGAGGATTATAAAAAAAAACAAGATATGGTTTGATTGCCAATGACACAACTGTTCGAGTGAAATTATAGACAATCTTCGGTCCTTTAACAGTAAGAAACCCCCATACCGTATAGTCGGCTATACATTGTAATAGGCCCCATCATGAAAAAATTAAACAATTATATTAAGAACACTTACGGCCTAATTTTTCTAAATAATTAACGAAAAACTAGTATGACAGACATGAACCAACGACACCTACTAAATGACAATATCCTGACACACAGAAAGAGGCCGGTTAAAGCATGCGTGAATTAGTCTTCCCTTCCCCTATGGACAGTAACAAAACGGCACACCACAAGAACAAACTTTACAAAACATGAGCCATAACAAAATGTGAGAAACAGTAATAAACTGATAAACAACAATAACTAGTCTACAGGCTTGTGAATTGGGACAGAATATGGCGATGCTAAACATTCTTGAAGGTGCAAACCTTTTCTTAATTTTCGAAAGTTGTGTACAGTACAACATAAACACAGACCATATATTATTCAATTGAAAAAGGCTTAACTCTGTAAATCCGAGTTTAAGAATAAATTGTGAACTTTCTTTCTGTTGAATACAACCACATGGACATGATTGTTTCCATGGATAAGGGTATGCGCAACTCCCTAAAACTTGTGTAGCCCAATTGTTAAACAAGGACTATCTTTAAATAAGATATCCGACGTATTTAAATTTGAGTATATGTTTAAAACTATCATTTCGATAACCTTCAGAAGCACAAAGATATCATTTAAATACCGTTTTCTCTGTTTGTGTTCAGAATTCCCGGTCCTCGTATCTTTCTGTTTACATTCACCAAAACCCCGCGGAAATCTCACATGCGTAGGTGCGTTCTAAAAGTCATGTACATTCGTACAACAAAGTTTACATTAAAAACTATATAATTGTCCCGAATAAACGGCTGTCACGGGTGCAGAGAGCTATTGGAGAAACAATCATTTTAATAAAAATATAAATCTTTGTAAGATCTAGTTCAAATATTTATAGTTTTTCACTGGCTTTCCATCACGATATAATTAACAAGACGTTTTTTCAAACACAACCAAATCATCCACCATGACAGCATTTTATCCAATCACAGAAAGGATTTTCGAGCATGCGTATTCTTTTGCCATAATTAAGCGTCCTTAAGTTCAAAGGGCACAAACCGAAACTATAACAGACTACGTCGGAAAAACACTGATTTTCAAATTGACCAATTTATTGTTATCAATTTATAACTGGATGCAAATGTATCACCTATAATTTATGATTCTTACACAATGTCATTTTGTTTAAATAAACTTGAATGCACAGTTTTTTTATTATATCCATGGCTTGTTAAACATTAACAAGAAGATAAACAATTCAGCAATAATTGTGCAAACAAAGCAGTTCATATTTATTGCAATTTTATCTTGAAAATTTAGAAACGAGAAATTAATAATAAAATACAGATATTTTCATGTTGCCGTCCTTCTGAAAAGGAACAAAAAAAATTTTTTTGACGTCTCGTTCATCTCAAAAGCAATAATTAAAAACAGGGATATTACTGAGGATATATCAAGAATTGGCTATGTGACAGAAAATGTGAATTTCTGTATCATCTGATTATATTTAGCTTTACATCACTTGTAGATATTAAGACGCCTATGATAATCCTCTAGATCTCTAACTAACAACAGTTTATAAATAACACAAAGGACTGTGTTTACTCGACTGTGAATTTTACGTTAAAGTTAATATATATATTTCAAAATAGAAACGATAATATGTACGCTGACCTAAATAACTGTACACTTCCTGTTAACAAAAATAAATGTAAAAAGCTGGTCTGCATTTTTGTAAAGATGAGGTTACCATATATGCTACACTTGATCAAAGCAATGTCCCTTTGTTAAATGTATGAACTATAAAATGATATTACTGGTTATGAAAGGTGAAAATATCATCAAAGTAAAGGTAAGTATTATATCTTGTAACAATGATAATAAAACTAGAATGATTATAGTTTGGTCAACTGCGAATCATAAGTGATAACAATGCATGTACATGATGTACAGGAAGAAGTATGATATCAATTGGAATACATAAAAACTGTCGATAAACCTAATTGCCTAAGTTCACCAAAACCCAAAAAATCAGGTCCTGACGAATGCAAATAACGAAAGTATAGTTCATGTTTAGAATAAAGAAGGTCTCATGCATCAGTGTTAATTCTCGAAATATTTAAAATATTGTGGAAAAAAAAATGGACGGCGACTAAATTATGACTACATTTATGCTACTGATTAACACGTAGTTATTCTTGTAATTTGTAGTGATTACGATTATTAAACAATGCTGACTCCTGTACCCCTGTTTTTGAAATTTTTCCGTTGTGTCTGTTTGTTTTGTTCACCAATTGTTGTCAATATAATGGAATTGTATGCGACTACTAGCTCTCAAATAAAACCAGGTTTAATTCACCATGTTCCAAATAAAAAAAGTACATTTACCAAGTCAGGAATATGACAGTTGTTATCCATTCGTTTGATTTGTTTTAGTTTTGTTTTTCCATATGTTTTGGAACTTTTCGTTTATAATTTTTATCTGAATGCGGTATTTTTTTTATATCACTTTTTGCTGACTATATATTTTCAAATTAACAAGCTGTAAAAAAAAAAGATTCTTCCAAATGATCATTTTTTAGACGGAATTCCGTCTAAAAAATGATCATTTGGAAGAATCTTTTTTTTTACAGCTTGTTAATTTTGAATTCCTTTAAACGCCATACAATGTTGTATTACAGGCACACGACAAATTTTAAATATTTATACATGAATCTCTGATGATAATTTATTTCATGACACACTAAAATCACACATGTAACAATTGTTCTAAGGTATGCCTGCACACGTGAACCTACTTTTTTTTAACGGGTGAAACAAATACTATCAGTTGTAACGTTAACAAAATATTGAAGTTCGGTTCAAAAACATACTTTAAACAACAGATGTAATGACTATCATGCAAAAAAAACGAAGTTAACATACTACACAAATATAAAGGATTTTGATTCGGTAAATGCTGGTATTTCCGACGAATCAGCTGCAGTACATTATGCAGGCATAAATGAAGCCATTAATGAAATCAAACAATTGCGTAGCCACAAATATCAAGTTTTCCTATCCAAAACCGATGTTAGATCGGCATTTAGAATCCTTCCGGTAAATCCGTCAGATTATGAATTATTAGGTTTTAAATGGAATAATAAGTTCTACTATGATTGTTGTCTCCCAATGGGATGTCGGACCAGTTGTAAAATATTTGAAGAGTTCAATACTGCGTTAGAATGGATAGCATTGACGAAATTAGGTATCACTTCAATGGTGCATATCTTGGATGATTTTCTGATCATTGAGAAATCGAAAGAGGATGCAATTTCCAAACTCAAGGCGTTCGTCAATTTATGTGAAGACTTGGGGGTACCCTTATCAGCAGAAAAGACTGAACTCCCTTCTCAAGTTATGGATTTTGTGGGAATAACATTGGACGTAATTAAACAAGAAGCTCGTTTGCCTCCGGATAAGATAACAAAATGTCGACATCTTCTGGAAAAGTTCTCACACATGAAACGTTGTACTTTAAAAGAACTGCAATCACTTATTGGAGTCTTGAATTTTGCTTGTTCCGTTATTCAATCAGGACGGGCATTATTGAGAAGGATGATTAATTTAACTATGACTGTATCTGATGGTCAAACTCATGTTTATCTGAATCAGGAAACAAAAGATGACATAAGAATATGGCTACAGTTTTTAGATACTTTTAATGGGAAATCAATGTTTTTAAATTAAAGTTTCATGTCCAGTAATACTTTGGAACTTCACACTGACGCTGCACAATCTAAAGGTTATGCAGGCATATACGGGTCAAAATGGTTTTATGGTCCATTCCCAGAAAACTGGAAAAACATCAATATAATGACCTTGGAGTTTTACCCTATAATCTTAGCAATTGAGTTATGGGGGACTTTGTGGAGAAATCACTTTATTCTGTTATTCACTGACAATGAGGCACTGGTTTCTGTAATCAATAAACAATCAACATCTGATGGTCCAGCAATGCAAATGGTTAGATACATGGATTTCAGATGTTTGCAATTTAACATATTATTTAAAGCAAAGCATATACCTGGGAAGAAGAATATTTTTGCAGATTGCCTTTCTCGTTTACAGGTAGAACAGTTTTTGAGAATATCCCCAGCTGCTCAACCCAAACCGTGCTTAGTTCCACATCAATTCCAGCCACAGAACTTTTGGAGTACGTTACAATCTTAGCAAATGCAGCTCTAGCTCCATCAACTCGAGCTACTTACAGCCGCGCATGGAAAACTTTTGACTCTTTCTGTACAGAAATAATGAACCAAAGCCTTCAGCCACCACTTTCTGTAGCTACCATTTCATTGTTTATTGCCTACATGTTTAAAAAATCATATGCTCCTAGTACAATTTCAACATATCTATCCGCCATAGCCTATGTTCACAAAATGATGTCAATGCCTGACAACACTCAGTCGTTTTTAGTTGAGAAATTAGTTACAGGCACATATAAATTATCAAAAACATTTGATAGCCGTCTTCCAATCACAATTTCTGTTTTAAACAAGTTGATACAAAGTATAACATTAGTTGTCAAGTGTACATATGATCAAGTTTTGTTCAAGGCAATTTTCTTATTTGCTTTTTCAACTTTCTCTAGAGTTGGAGAATTGGTGACGTCAAAAAATGCCCCAAATGATAATGTTCTGCTATTGCACGATGTTTCATTGTCTTATATCCAGGGCAAAGCAGCAGAAGTTCAGGTTTGCTTCCGAAGATTTAAGCATAATGTTAGAGGAATGCCAAAGACCATTTCGTTTTCACATGGTACCGCAATGGAATCAGCCGTCGTTGCCATGGTTGAGTACCTTAAAGTGAGACCTTATTCCGTTCCCACAGAACCATTGTTTTGTTCTGTTGATGCCACTCCATTACATCGTCCAGTCTTTGACAGAATATTACATAAATGCTTAGCATCTTGTGGTCTGGACAGTTCGCGATACAAAGGACACAGTTTCCGCATAGGAGCAGCAACTGATGCTGCCGAGAGAGGTTTATCCGATTCACAAATACGATCTATGGGACGTTGGAAGTCTAACGCATTTCAAAAATACATAAGATCTCATTTAAATTTATAGGCAATTTTGGTAGCTGCTTGGGCCGGTACAATCATTTTTATAGGAATATATACATATTTTCAGCATCTTTACATTACTTGCTTGGGCTGGTAATTGGCAATCAATACGAATTTTATTTTTGATAAATCTCCAGTTAGTGTGTCATCATATAATAAAACATATCATTTTAATGCAATAGCAATTATAAAGTCAAAAGGTTTCAACGCATGAAGCTATGTATTCTAACAAAACTTAACTGCTTGGGCCGTTAAGTTTTTTAATGCTTATGCATGATATATTTATGCATACTTAACTATAATGCAAACTTTATCATTGATATATAGATGTTTGTGTGTGGCTCTTATATCTATTTAATTCTTACAATGACTTTGTCTGTTAACATTACGGTACTTGCTTGGGCCGGTATTGTATTTATAGTTGTATTGTTAAATTAGAACTAATTATGATCAGGCATTAAGATCAACGCTTTATTTTCTGCCAAGTGCTTGGCCTTTGTGGGGTAGGAAAGACTTATTTTATTGCATCTTTCCTGGTGGCTTAGTTGACCCCTTTTCTAGGCCAAGCTACTGTATTATGTAATATGTTATGTAATATGTTATTATTGTTTTTATGTATTTTCATTCATTATTATCGTTTTGTACAGATGTATATATATTGTGTATTTTGATATGAAAGAATTTTATACGAATAAGTAAAAATTTTGCAATTTACTCTCTAGTTTCTCCAGTCATTTATACATTGCCATTACGATACCAAAAAGAACTTTTTGTCGGTTTCTGACCCTTACATCTTATCAGATGATTTGTTACAGTTGTAGGAAGATAGCATAAAGAACACTTATTTATTTAATCTCATTTTTTGTCATATATTATGTCAGCTGCTTAAAATTTTATTCATCCTTTGCTTTGAAATATTCGGTTATTGAGAGATTTTGATAAAGATAAACCAAGAAAGCGCTTCGGATGTCTATGTCTTATTTCCTTTCATTTTCGTTCTTTTACAGAAATTGTAATGATTTATTGGACTATCAAACTATAATTGATCCTTTAATAATTACCAGAGAAAGTATACTATTTTGGTTCACGATGAAGTCATGTGTAGTTGATGTATGACAATATCATGAGTCGTTACTTGTACTTAATGCTATGTCAATTGTATTTATTATTGGAAAATATGCTGAATTTCAAGATACAATTTATTTATAAGAAGACTCTTATTGTATAAGGCAAATCTAAGAGACACATCATTCCAAATAAACAATGAGAACGCCCACAAGAATTAAAATAATAATAAACATTTGAGTGCAACATTTGTACGTTAAACGTTAAATAAGAACATTTAAATATAACATGCATGAAATAAACTATTGTGTTATTCCTTTTCGTTACATTAGAGCATTTCCTTTGAAGATTAAAAACAATATTTAAATAGCATCGTATGATACTTTTGACTTATTTTTTAAGACATCATGTAAATACATTTTAGTGAATACGATATTCATATCAATCAAGTGAATTGTAAGTTGCATTGTTAATATATATCTGATTTCAGTGGTATTAAACCTTCAACTGAAAGGCGAATTTTCTCGACTGTAAATTTTAAATACAAAATAAATTTTAACTTTAAAATTCTTAAGTAGATATGTATTATTATTTACAACGACTCATGTGATAATATAACTTCCTTGTAGGAATAATGAAGTATGTGTGGAATTATGTTTTAATGTCATGGTTGCTCGTAAAATTTTATGTCTTATCATTTACACCTGCGCAATTGGGTAAGTAATCTCTAAATAAATACATTTTTTATCGACCGTTATGTATACATATCTGAATAAAACTCATACTGTTATGAAGACGATAGAAAGGAAGACAAATATTAACATGTTATCGTGTTAACCCCTCACGTTAACAGTTGTCTTTGTCAAGAATACATAGTGTTGAGTTTTTGTCTGCCTTACGTTTTATAAAGTTGCTATTTTTCATAAGATTACGAATAGCCGACAATTCCTCGGCAATTTCATAATAAAATGCCTCAGCTAGCAGTTCTATTACGTTGCATTGTCTTCTAATAAATTCAAAGCCCACCGAACAGGTTAGATGAGAGACATACAGCATATATCATAATGTAGGAAGCGGCAACACCCTGAACTAATTGTATATCTTTATATATCAGAGGGTAGAAGAATCGCATTATCATACTTTGTAGATCGAATCATTGTGTCTGTCATATAATTATTATACTTGACCTCATTGTTATGGTTTAGCGACTGTTAAAAAACTGTACAGATTTTTTTTGTCATTTGAATGTCTCTTTAGTATCTTCCGCATCTCATCTTTTCATGAATTACTGGTTATCTATGTTTTGGTTACTAAAATGTACATTATTATGTAATCAGCCTCAATCATTAAGAATGCATTGTTTTGTGAACCTCTAGTTACAGCTGTTACAAATATAGAATGGTTAATTTTTGGATCATTATATGAGCATATGTAGAGGTCTTTTGTGCATTTTGTTGTATTTTGTGCATTTTTGTTGTATGTGTGCCCATATTATGTTATAGTTTGTGTCTAGTTCTGGTATTTCAGTGCCTACAAACTTTTTGTGTATGGCGATAAGGACTCGACCTTCCGCTTTATTATCCTTTCTATCGTTGCGATAGATGTTATATTCTGGTAAGAATATTTGGCTGTTGGTAATTGATGAATCCAACCAAGTTTTTATCATTACGTCTTGCTTTGGACTATCTATACGATTTTGGACTTGGTGCTTTTTGTTTCTGATTGACTGACAGTTCACATTTAGGATCCTTAAAGGTATAAATGTAACAAAACAGGTGTGGTATGATTGCCAATGAGACAACTCTCCACAAGAGACCAAATGACACAGAAATTAACAACTATCGGTCACCGATGCTGCTCAACATTTTGTATTGCTATTTCGTATTCTCTTAAATAAATGTGGTATTAAGTTATAGAATGTGGTGTCTTAGACTAATACATTTCCCCTCTGTAATGGTAAAATCACAGATTCCTGATCAAAGAGAAATAATAATTTGATATTTTCTTTTACATGCTGTTCAATCAAGTCAACCAGTTCAGCTCCAGAAATGCACGACGATTCTAGTGGGATTTTGCTGTCTTGGCAGGTGTTCTGTACAGTAAAGCCCTTGCTGTTAAATACTAATATCGGTGTTTAATATCTCAATCCGCTTGGAATATGGGGTTGCTGATCAGCAATATAATTCTTTGTTGCTCATCAGAAAATAAGGGTTTAGGAAAATATGCAATAATGAACAATTTATATTTCCAAACCGGAAATGCCAAATTTCGATGTTGTCAATGTAAACTGTTCTTCCATAATAAAAATCCCACAGTCAAATAGTTGTAGTGACAATTTTAATATAAATATCTTTCTGGAGGTATGTATTCATTTATTTTCGGCAGTGCACAAGTCATGTCCTTTATGACTGTCCATGACGGTAACGTACTAAATCCATTGGATTTGATCAAAAGGCCGAGTACTCGAGTACAGTTTTAGTACTCGAATACTCATTTGCCTATTATACATCTTGAGATAGTTTCTCTTCACATTTTCACTCCCATTAGTTCCTTAAATAGTTATCCCACAAGGACGCGGTGTGTCAGTGTAAGACCGAAGGCCAGAAGTTGATCTAACACTGACACACCAAGTCCGAATGGGATAACTGTTTTACATCCAAGCTGTTTTATATTAGACGAAAAACCGTCTACAATTCATCAAATCGAGTTTAGAACGCCACACAACCATTATAAAATACTTTATATATTACTGTATGATGTATACCCTTTATGACCCCCGAACACGATGAGTAGATATCAAACAATGTCAACTCGCCCCACTTGCCAATCGGCCCACACTATATCGCCACTTTATAAGAAAAATCGCCCCACTCTTGTTTACCGACTCATCACACTTTTGAAAAAGTGTAAAATCAAATTGAACAATTAGTCTGACAACTCACTTATTAACGAAAAAGGTTTAAACCCCACTGAATAAAGGTCTGCCAACTCGCCCCACTTATAAAACGATCTTGCTTCCTATAAATATGTTACATTATCCAGTCGTCCTGGTGTAGTGGTATGTGTCGTGGCTTGATATGCTTAAGGTCTTGAGTTCGAATCCCTGCATATACACTGGATTTTTTCTACGTGAATGTTGATAGATAGTCTTTTCCGTATAATAATTATAAGTTTTATAGTGGATTTGACATTCCCGCCAAAATGTAACAGAACAAAGGAAAGCATGCATAACAAAGAAACTCAAACTGGGGTGATCTGTTAGGGGTGATCCGGCTCAGATCACCACTGTTAGCACAAAGGAGCTGGGATGTAAGTTGAAATATCCCCTTCGTAATACTTAATTAAAATCAATGAAGATAATAAATATGTTAACCCTGAGGCTACTTTTTGGTATAGTAGTACCAGCAACGTCCGTTCCATCCGAGGAAATGTACTTGTAACAAAAAATAGAAATTTAAACAGTCTTTCGTCTGAAATTGATCAGATCATATTTCTAAACAAGAACAAAATCAAAATGACCTGCGGTGAACCCTACGCAACTGATTAGAGATATTTTAAACGGAGTTTGTACACGGGTCAAAACTTTCATGGATTAATAATTTAACTCATCACAAGCCTTAAAACTGTGTGTTAATCAAGGCTTCTATGTAATCGTGATTGGTATTAGATATACATTTAAATTAATTTAATTACTCTGTATTTGAAATTTAACTATAATTGTTTAATTTACAATTACAATTGAAAGTTAGGGGAAAATATATACGAGATAGAAATTCAAACCCAAAAGCCAAAAATAAACTGACCACGTCATGGCTTAAATAAAATAAAATCAGACAAACGGTGGTGCAAAACAAAACAAGAACAAGTAAGACTGAGCAACACGAACATGCACAAGTAATTTGAAGTCCAGTATTGTTGTTGAAAAATTAATGGACAAGTATCATAAAAAATACCAACTCCTCAGGAATAAAAGCTACATATATCATCTACTTTGTCGGACTTTATATGCAGATATTTTTGATTTTATTGCAATTTGGTTCATGAGCACGTACCCAAACAATAATTGTTATTATGAAATATTATTTGTAAAAACGGCGGTCGGTAATTCATTGTTTAATTGACACAAAACACAGAGGAGTAAGCTATATTTGTAGTGCGTTTGTCTTATATATAACAAAGAAGATCTGGTATGATTGCAAATGAAACAACTCTCCACAAGAGACCGAAATGACATAGAAATTAACAACCATAGTTCACCATACGACATTCCACAATGAGCAAAGCCCATATCGCATAGTCAGCTATAAAAGGCCCCGAAATGACAATGTAAAACAATTCAAAGGAGAAAACTAACGGCCTTATTTATATACAAAAAATGAACGAAAAACAAATATGTAACACATAAACAAACGACTGAATTACTTGGCTCCTGACTTGGGACAGGCACATACATACATAATGTGGCGGGGTTACACAGGTTAGCGGGATCACAACCCTTCCAATGACTTGGGACAGTGGTATAGCAGTTCAACATAGGAACGAACTATAAAATTCAGTTGAAAAAGGCTTAACTCATCAGATGGATTAAAATACAAGTGGACGTGGCCGGGTATTTGTACATCCCAACAACAAAAAGACACTAGGAACAGACCTAAGAGTACTCGCAGTTAACTAACAGCTAGTTCAAAGACACTAACAACTAATGAAAAAAATCATGAATCTAAGACTTAATTTATAAAAGGTACGTACTAACAAAAACACTGCATCCCACCTGAAATAATATAAACTTTTCAATAGACGTTTAAGATTCATCCGAGTACTCGAGTATCTTGACCGAGTATCAGAGTATTAAATTTCAGATCTTTTGACAACCCTAAAAAAAACATCGCAAGAAAATTAGGACCAATATTAGTAATTTAAGATCGAAAAATCCAAAGAAATACGAGGAGAACGAAATCCTTCAGAAAGCCATGTTGATGTAGATAGTTAGAATGTATATATTAACTCTGTAATAACTCGTGATGAAGTTAAAATGATTTTACGGGTCTGAAGAATAATAAAGCATCTGATAATGATAGAATTGTTAATGAATATCTTCAGCATTCATTTAGTGTCATGTGTGATATTGATGTAAACTATTTAATGTAATTTATGATATTGTTAAATTGTATAGGTGTTGTGCACGAAGAATGGCTATTGGACGATATAATTCCAGTGTTTAAAAAAATAAAGGGGATATATTTTATTAAAAATATATCAGACCTATCACCAATGTCCATAATAAGCTAACTTCAGAAAAATGTAAAAGTGATCTGAATTTCTACCTTTGACAAAAGTATCTTTGAATACATTATATTGGTATGCAATAAAAACAAAAGAAAAATTAGAAGAAGAAAAAGCAAGTCATGTACACCTTTAACATTCTGGCGTGTTTGACATTTTTGTTTTAATCTTAAAATATAACTATTAAAACAAAAATGAGAATATTATCTCACTGCAGATTCCATTATTTCAGATATAAAATATTAAATTTTGATTTGGTAGCTTTAATCAATCATCGTTTGAAAGATAGATTTATGATTCAAGTGAAATAACGAAGCAATGATCGGTGCATTTAATAACTGTTAACTGAATTTATTACATGTATTACTTTGAAAAGTTGTTGTCAATGAAATCTTCCAGAATTTTATAACATAAAATGTATAGAATTAAAATAGAGTTTGCGCCTTTTTTTTAACAACAACGCATATGTATTCAACGAGAAAAACATCATGCATTATATGCAACCCTCCGTTCTCCTTCAATGCAATAGGCCTAGATGCGTTTACAATATTTGACTTCCATCAATTATGACATTCGCCATGTACTTTCAGTGTGCAATATAGTAAATCAGGCGTAATACATATCTCATATTGAACTTACTGACCCCATATATATCTGTGTCACATGTGAAGCAGGATTTCATTACCCTCCAGTTTTTGACGGGGTTAGTGTTTTTCAGTCTTTAGTTTTCTATGTTGTGTTTTGTAAACTGTTGTTTGCCTTTAGGTCTTGTTTCATTTTGCATTGGCACTGTTAGTTAATTATCGTTTTAAGAGTTTAAATTTGCCTTTAGATTTTTTCTCATCACTTCTTTTTTTTAATCTGCACTCGTAAGAGTCAAATAGTTTTCTTTATCGGCGCATTATTTTCAAAAGAAACTACTAGAATTTTTAATTATCATTAAATGAACTACATGAAACAAAGATTGAAGTGCAAAACATATTCTAATAGTACTACAATATTCAGACGATTTGAAATCAATCTAGATTTCTTAATTATGAATAATGCTAAATTGTAATCCCCCAAAGAACAAAACCAACAGATTACTTCAACTGTTAGTTTACTACAAATTATGAATTTTGAATGTCGTCTAAGTATTTTACGTTTCATTTTTAATCCATGACAATATTTCATATATAATATGGATATTCCAGAATACCAATTAATGACCGTTAAATATAAATTGAATCCCCAGGCCTTACATGTATTTGAAGAAATGTATACTTCAAATAACGAAGAAAGTTTTTGAAATGAATAAGAAAACCCTTAATTTATATTTAGAAGATTTTTTTATAGGTTAAATCTAAATCAATTTGAACATGTTCGAGTTACCTAAATTGTTTTATTCCCAATACAGGGTTAATTTAAATAAAATTATCACATACACACCAAGTATACAAATTAATTTTGAACAAAGGAAAAATATGGTATTTTAACTCAATGTGCAAGACCAACATCCAGTGTGAGATACGTTGTATTCAATAAATCCGGAAAATTCAAATTAAGTTTTGATTGCGATTAAAATTATAAATTTATCTGCTGTTTATTGTGACAAAAACTTGCGATTACACAAACACAACTATAGTAAAGAAAGGACAAAGAGAAACTGTATATGGGCGTTTTAAATTATGAAAAAAATATCAGTGTACAGCTTAGTACGTGCTTTGATGAATATAATCATTCTTTTTACTATTGCAATATAGGGATTGTGGGGAAAAAATAAAACAAGTGAATATGTCCACTACGAAACGGTCACCTACGAAACAAGTATGAGAGAAAACGTTTCGTAGTGGACACTACCACTATCATGCAGTCGTTTTTCTACTCTTTTTTCAATTATATTCGTTCAAAACAAATAACAAGGGTTAGTTTCGTGTAATTTTCTGTATGTTTTTATCAACATAGACTATGGTTGATGTCATCTACGAAATTTTGTGTCCACTACGAAATGGTTTTGTCAACTACGAAACCCATCAAAATGTTCACTACGTAACACGAATTGTACCTTCACATGTCAAGTACTGTCTAATCTTTATTGATAAAAAAAAAGTGGTTCTCTATTTCAGATAAAATGAGATATGTCTAGTATATAACGTAAACCAAACTGGAATGTCAATAGAAGACATTAAAATGCCATAAGATGTGCGTTTAGAAGCAGTTTCGTAGGGGACAAATTGTCCCCTACGAGACAGTACATAAATAATGAAAATAATAATATTTTAAAGAGTATTTTTAAAGATTGCACTTTGTATTTACAAACAGGTCTATAATAGAGGTATTCAAAATAACTCTTTAAATGAAATTTTAGACAAGTTGATATTCAACTTATTTTTAGATCTGAAATTCACACTTTTATTGAAAAAATCCCATATATCAAAACGATCAGAAAGAGACAATATTTAAACTGGCTAAATGGTCGAATTATCAGTTGTTTTTTTTGTATGAGGTATTGCCCTTGAATGACAATTCTGGTTTTTTTTATTGGTTACATAGGTGGAATGTAACAGTTGGCATACATGTAACGAATAGTTAATTTATTTTTTCTATTCACATGCTATGTTTACAGGCATTTCGCCAATAGAAAATGTCCTTATATACTATATTTTATCCTATTAAAAAAAGTACTGATCCTCAACGTATATGTTATTTTGTTGTAGAGTATACTGCTGTCGTAGATGTCAATGATTACCCTACGTCATTAAATTGCCCAGAAGATGCATTTATTAATATTGCTAGTATTAACACAGAAGGATATTGTGAAACTGGACCATGTATAATTGATAATCTTGACAATGAAGTTATCAGAGGTTTGTGTGATAACTCAACCAAATGCTCGATATATAGATCACACTTTTCATCGACATGTTTAGAAGAACAACGAGGTTTCGATTTGTCATATGTATGTGAAGGTAAAAATTATTTTCTTCAAAGTTAACTTGTATTTAATTTCGTTGACCAAATATTAGAAGATCTTGAAGTTTTAAAGGGGAAGAGGGACGGGGTCATGTTTGTTAATCTTTGTTTTTTCGTGGGTTTTTTTTTGTGTTTGTATTTTGCCCTACCGTTTTCGTTTCTATTTTTCATTTTTTTTTCAAAGAAAAAATTACATTGTTAAACATGTGACAACTCTAACAACTGTGTGATATAGGGTGTTCATTTCCGATTGACAGGTTTCATCTGACCTTGTTTTTATGGTTTATTGAACAATTTACTGTTGTTCCTTAGTCAATTTATAAAGTACATGTTGTATTATATACAATTGTTTAAATATATTTGGCTTATGGCATAACTATAAGGTATCCATCTCTGTCCGGCATGTTTCATTTGACCTTGACCTTGATTATATCATTTATTTGTTAATGATAGGATTTTGTGGTTATGTCAAATTATTCGTTGATATACGCTATAGGGTCACTGTGTTAGTTGTATGCAATGATTGTCATGCATTTATATCCGAATGGCAAGATTCATCTGATCCTGTGGAGACCTTATTTTCATGGTTCATTAAACATATTTTTGATTTTTGTTGTTGTTTAGTCTATTTCTCTTGTATTATATGAAATATGTCAAATATGTTTGTTCCATGGAACATGTGGAATAACTATAAGGTGTAAATATATGTCCAGCATGTCTCATTTGACCTTGCTTCATTTTCATGGTTCAATGGTCAATGAAAGTTGAAGACCCAGTCCCACGAGACCACGATCGCACCACGCTCATCGCAATCTAAAATTAATTCAGATCGTGGTGAGGTCGCGGTATGAGCGGCATGGAATTGTAAATGTTCGTTGTTTTTTACGATGAAACTACTTTCTCATTACGCTTCTACAACGATCCCGCTACGATAACACCACGCCTTTTCTACGATTATCATGATCTTACTACGCTCATCACGTTCTCACTAAGACTATACCACAAGTTATCTGATTGCAACACGATCTAATCACGCTTCTTCTGCGATTATAGCACGTTCTTATCACGATGATACTACCTTCATACCGCGTTCTCAGCAACAACGCTAACATCGTGTTCCATATCAATACTGTTCCATTCCTCCTATTTCTGATTAATCCGTAGATTTCCCGGACACAATACAGTCATGTCACCATAATCTACTAGAACACGTGGGCATGGTGGTCGGGGTAGAAGTTGAGGCAGATGTAGCTGATAGTGACGAATCCTGATTCAGCAGAGATGTCGGACCGACCAATCCAACCTATTGCTGGTCCATCAAGCTCAAATGACGATATTTTCGTGGACGATAGCAGAGATGACACAGATGTCATGGATGTGTCAAGCATGGTTGAGCCGTTGGAAAAAATAGACAAGAGGTCCAAATTACATACAGACAAACAACACCTGGAGAGATTTAATATTTTATGTGAAAATAAAAATGAAAATGATGAATGTAGTATGAACGTAGACAGGTCGTCAGAAGAGGGTGATGAGGACAACATGGGCGTGCTAGAATCGTGATATGGTCTTGAACAGCGTGGTGTAAACGTGGTATAGTCGAAGTGGAAGCGCAGTTTGGTCGCGGTGAGAACGTGATGGTCGTAGTGAGGTCGTAATAACGTCGCTGTGATATTGTAGCTTTTACTACGACCCCACGATTTCTCCACGATCGCGCACCACTATTGTTTTGACCATGTTCAAAGTTGGCCACGCTCATCACGATCTTGAAGACCTCACCCCGACCGTGATACGACCTGACAACGATCTACATGATCTCACTACGATCGTCAAAATTTACATTTTTTTCACAGATCTTAGTGCGATCATGGCCTAGTGGGACTGCGGTATTAATGAGGTTACATTGTATGTCAAATTATTAGTTTCTATAAACAATAGGTAAACAACATTTGGTGTATGTAAAGATTGTTATGTGTACATGTATATTTGGTTGGATTCATATCATCTTGAACCCATTGTTATGGTTCAATGGTCAATGTTAAAATTTGCTGTTTGCTCTGTTTTCTCATGTTCTTTAAACCATATGACTACAATCTTTTATTCGTGTCAATCATGATTGATATTTGAACATGTCTTTCTGGCCTGGCTTGTTTGACCGTGACCTCATATTCATGGATAATTGATATTGTTAAGTTTATGTGATACTTGTAGAAAACATGTATATCACAAAACATGAGTGTTTGCAAGTGTGAAACCAGCAAGATATTTCAGTGTGTGCATTTATTACATGAATTTATCGGCATTTTACTAATTTAACGGGATTTATTTTATTAAATTTTTGCGCGCGTTTGTGAACATTTATTTATGCATTTAAAGTTGAGATGATTTTTTTCTCTTTCTAAAAGCACCCATAAGTTTGGACTGCAACTTTGAAACCGACTTGCTCTGCAATTGGGAACAAGGAATAGATGATGATTTTAATTGGACAAGAAACTCTGGAAAAACAATTACAACAGATACGCGTCCTGATTTTGACCATACGACAGAATCCAGTAAGGGTCTGCTACCATCTTTACATTAAGATTGCGAGCCTGTATATTAATAATTGTTTAAAATGTTCAATATTCTTTGATATCCTACATTTCCAAACAATGACGTGTTGTTTTGTGATAATAAACTTATTTTCGTTTATCAACAGATCAAATCGTTATTTTCAATCTAGATTTTGAACAGGGCATTCTATGTTTCGTTTCTTAGAAAGGTGAGGTAAATAAAATTTTGGTAGGACAAATATAAAATTTACTAGAAAATACGTGACAAAATGTAATTGTTTAATCCGGTATGTGTACCTGCTTGTATGTGTAAAAGTTCAATTCGTTCGAAATATAAGCAATCTACATCGGCGTTCACTTCAAAAGCTAACCAAACCTTTAAACAGACTTGTTTAGAAAGGATACAGTTATGATATTGTTGTCGGGTCATAAACTTACCATATCTTGGTATTAATATTGATTCATGCATAGAATCTTTGACTATTATGTTTTTAAAACTACGATATTCCTCTTTTTTTTTACGTTAAACTCTTTATAATTTTAAAGTTTGTTATGTTTTGGTTTTGTGACATATCATAACAATTGGATGCTGAATAAAAGTGGCTGCCAACTGAGTCTGGTATGTTTTTCCATACATTTATCAAGCGTCTTTCCTATTACAGAAGATGGTTTTTATATGTACATTGAAACATCTGGTGAATTTAGAAATTCAAGAGCACATCTTATAAGTAAACCTATACTTTGTAAACAAAACCAGTGCTTAACGTTTTGGTATCATATGTTTGGTGATGATATAGGCTCATTATCGGTATATCAGAAGCTTAAGTATAGAACAGATATGACAAACCGATGGAAAAAACGGAATGTTCAAAGTACCAAATGGATACAGGCTAGGGTGGATCTTAATTGTGATAAAGAATTTCAAATCGTCATTGAAGGAAAAACCAAAAATGATTGGGCGAATTGGTACGGAGGAATCGCTATAGATGATATTTTTGTTTTCGAGGAAAAGTGTGATGGTAAGTCTGTTTTATTTCAAGTTCAAACCTTTGAGTTAAATAACCTTTTAAGTCATAACTTATCCTTTGAATGTTGCTTACACCTTCGTCATTGGTCATCTGGTAAATATTTGTCTCACTTGATTCTATACCAGATGTACTTGTGTTAAACTTAACATTACACCTGACATTACTCCTGAGTCAGGAGACTGTATTTCATTTGTTGTCATTTGCTGCTATTTATATAAGTACCATATTTGTTTTCCGTTAATTCTTACATAAACCTGTTGAAGACGAGACTTAGTATAGAATACTAATTTCTGTCTGTACATCCGTCCGTCTGTCTGTCATGACTTTGTACCATTATTACAAATATTAACCTTAACCAGTTTGCAATTTTGAGACAACAATAGATTGGCGGAAAAAATTCTCTATTTTGATTCTAAAATACACAATTATTATTTGTCATTTAAGAGTTTAACCGTTTGAATAAATGCAAATTTTCATATTGTTTTACTCCAGTATGTCTGAATGGCTTTTCTTAAAACTCTACATCATATTTTTGAATTGACAGAAAGAAACTCCCTTTTATTTTTTTCAAGTTGTTATGATTGCAGAGTAGTTAAACTTTTATTGGGTCAATGTTCCTAATGCGCATCAAGTTGAAGAACACGGAAACATACGTAAAAACAATATTTGCAGTGCAATTGGACATGTATAATTTTTCGACAAATAACTGAGCTTCACTTTTTGTGCTGAAGTGAAGAGCAGAGGACAATTTGTTGTTGGGGAACAATTGTAGATGTGCTAAAAGAACTTATCGTGTGACAAAGGGGTTTTTACCTCAGTAACCGCCTCTTTAAGTTTTTTGGAGTATTATTGTAAAATGAAAATTATTTTCATGTTACTATCCATTTAGTTGTTATATGAGATAGATGGTTTCAGTTGTTTCTCAGAGGTCTCTCAACAAAGAAATACTTCTGTGAGAGCTGATTCTGGGTCTTTCATGTTGGGAACAACTAGTCGTTGAAAATGCCTAAGATAGTATATGGCATTGATGCCTATGTAAACGCAGGCCGGGCTTTGTTGCAGATGTAGAGACAGGCCGGGATAGACTGACACCTGTAAGATTCGATATTTAAACTTTAAAAAAAAATCTAAAAACAATACAAAACAGTTACAACTAACAATAAAGTAAAACAATAAAGTAAAACATACATTTAAAAGTATTTCCCTTATAAAAACAATAAAAATTATGATAAACTTTATTTATGGTTACTATGTATTATCTTTATTTTAATTAAACGTATTGAAGACTATTTTACTTTAAATCTTAATAATTTTGAAATCATGACTTGCATATAAGTTTTGAAAATTAAAACTTTGCCGTCGCAAAGCAGAATTTCTACTTAATATATAGTATTCATATAATTGTTGGTATGCTAAAACCATTTTCTTTGTCAACTTGAAATTAGAATTGGATGATAATAAATAAACGTTACTTGACCAGAGAACAATATAAAGTATCCCATGTGATAAACATAAAATTTAAGGTTTATAGTATGGTAAAATATGAAAAAAATATTAAGAGCCTGTAGTTCAGTGGTTATCTTTGGTTCGTGTCTATCAAATTTGTTTTACTTAAATTGATTTGTAATATATTAGGCCGTTTCACAATTGAATTGTTTTGTTTTTCTTGTAGGGACTTTTTATAGCCTCCTTTACAGAAAATTTCTTTTACATTGTTGAAGGACTTTCGGTTGCATATACAAACATGTAGCGCTACATCCACTTCATTTGAACTGTGGTTGATAGTTTTCAAATTGGAATTAATATCACATTTCTTTATTATTTTTGATGGACATAAACAAATGAAAAGATAGTGGCTGATCTCGATGAGAAAAAGGGAGGTTCAAACCTTTAACTATCTTCATAAGCATTTACTACAGATTGTTGCAAAAGTTAAAATAAAATGTATGACGTGAAGCAAATGGGAGAGCTTCTCCGGATTTGTATTTGTATTAATTCTTTCAAGATTTTCTTGTTTTTTTATCTTTTGATTATAGGTGTAATACCACCAAATCATGGTACGTCACATCCGATTGTATACGAAAGTAGGTCGAAAAAAAACCCATTCCTTTGAATTTAACAGTTGTAGGTAATTAATCATACATTTCATTGCAGTAAAACGTTTCTGTGTCATAAACATATGTCTTGGGTATTCAAAACACCATTTTTTTTTATATGGGATTTCTATAGAATATTTTGTTATCTTGAGCTTACATGGTGACTAAACCTTGCAAACAAATAAAATAAGCGAAGGAATTTGATTGGTTAACTGCCAATGATGGTTATTTTCTTATATGAAATGAAATGTTATGTGAATTTTTTTCTATAGTACTGGACAGGATAAAACTTTACTCATGCCAAGTATTTCTTCATTTGAAAAAAGATAAATTCTGCGCATTTTTTAAAAATGCAAATTTAACAAAGACTAATAGGGGAAAATCAATGGTGGTATTACACCTAATATGGGAAGCTGCACATGCACCTTTGACTTTGTGAGTAATCTCATGTGTTAAAATTTCTTCTTATTACAAAATATGAAATATTCTTAGTGGATTGAGTCTCCATGAATATTCACTTGGCAGAACAAGCCATACTAAGTGGACTCTTTTTTTTTTTTTTGTTGGGGGGGGGGGGGGGGGGGGTCTCCTAATGTCTTATATACTGCTATGATAGAAATTTTCCTAGGAAGTACTTAAATAAATATATAGTTATAAGTAGCTGAAATTATTTTTTTAGTGCTGTAACGACAAATTATTCACTGAAAGAGAAAGAAGCTTTTATGTCCCTCTCTGGAACGCGGCGTAAATTTAATTTTTACGTAAGGACTTAATGAAACCTCCTTGAAGACGGTACACTTTTGTATGGATTGTTCATTCTGCTAAAATGCTTCAATTACTCATTTCTCATAACATTTCTATCATAAATGATCATAAATGATGGAAAGAGTCCCCATTATTTTTATTTTAAGTTATTGGCCTGAAAAGTTGAACTTTTGAGGAAATAAGCGGTATAAACTGACCAAAAGATACCTTATAAAGAAGACAAAGAGGTCCATTAGTGGTATTTATCTTCATATAATCATCTTTTGTATCATACGCAACTGTTTATAGGCAGATAAGATAAATATTTGATCATTTATTGGTCCACACTCTATTCTATATTGATGCGGATTGGTTTGGAATATGTCGAAGACATTTTGCTCGAATCGCTGTAGATGTCGTCTTTCATTATACTAGATTTTTCTCAAACTATTGAACTGCTTATGACAAAACTTGACAGAAATGCTAGAAATAACCAGTATTACCAAGGAAAAAAAGTCGCATTCAGTGTATTGAACAAAGATGTCTTCTTTAGGTGTAATACCACCAAATCATGGTACGTGACATCCGGTTGTATACGAAAGTAGGTCGTAAAAAAATATTCCTTTGAATTTAACAGTTGTAGGCAATAAATCTTACATTTCATTGCAGTAAAAGATTTCTGTGTCATAAACATATGTCTTGGGTATTTCAAAACACCATTATTTTTTATTTGGGATTCCTATAGAATATTTTGTAATCTTGAGCTTACATGGTGACTGAACCTTGTAAACAGATAAAATAAGCGGAGAAATTTGATTGGTAACTTCCAATGATGGTTATTTTCTTATATGTAATGAAATGTTATGTGAATTTTTTTCTGTTGTCCTGAACAGGATAACACTTTACTTATGCAAAGTATTTCTTTATTTGAAACAAAGATAAATTCTGCACTTTTTTTGAAAAGTGCAAATTTAACAAAGACTAATAGGGGAAAATCAATGGTGGTATTACACCTAATATATAATTATATGGTTTGTATCTTTAGATAAAATGACAACACGACTACTCAATCGTTTTCATTTTACTACTGTGTGAAAAAAATTAAGGAAACAATTATTTAAAATCTTACACCGAATATTTAACCATACATGTGAAAATATCCCAGCTTCGACACTTGTCAGCATACATATATTCAAGTTAACAAAAATCGGTAAAGAAATTGAGTCAATGGCAATCATTGTCAACTAATCGAATTGCGCATTCGAACACAATTGTTCGGTTTTTGATAAATTATTAAATTCTGTACCATAACTTGAGTTTTTCCTTGGAATTATGAGAACTGAATTGTTGGAACTGGTAAATAAGCCATCGTGCGATATCAAAAACCATCAATATGTATGGGACTTTGACTACTAAACTGTTTTAAAAAGACATTTTTAATGCCATGAATTTCCTAAAGTATGCTTCAGTTGGATCACATTACTACGACGTAACACTGTTGTTCAGATTCATTCATAAAACAACCGGTAAGAAAGGATCATCTCATTGACAAGGTGTTCTATAACACCGGCATGTATTTAATACTTAATAAGTCTAACATACATTTAAAATAATGTATACACATTAATTTCCATTATTTGTTCAACTATTCGCGCTGTTCTGCTCTGACCGCTATTCCTCTCGTATGTTGTATCTTGTTTGTAAATGGTCACTCTGATTCAAACAAAACATAATCTGAAACTGACATTATCAAGATGCTTGATTTCTTGATTGACAACATATTTGTTACGTTCGGAGGACGTGTTTTTCAACAGACTGTCGGCATTCCAATGGAAAAAATTCATGCCCCTCTTCTTGTATACTTGTTTCTTTATAATTATGAGACTGACTTCATACAGGAACTTCTTAGGAAGAAAGATAAGAATTTAGCAATATCCTTTAACTCTACTTTCCGCTATATAGATGATGTTCTGTCACTAGATAATTCAAAATTTGGCGACTATGTTGAACGCATCCATCTCATCGACTAGAGATAAAGGATACTACAAATACAGTTAAGTCGGCCTCATATCTTCAATAATATCTAGAAATTGACAATGAGGGTCGGTTGAAAACAAAACTTTACGACAAAAGTGATGATTTCAGCTATCCAATTGTGAACTTTCCATTTCTAAGTAGCAACATTCCAACAGCACCTGCATACGGAGTATATATCTCCCAAATGATACGATATTCTCGTGCTTGCATTTCCTACCAAGATGTTCTTGATAGAGGGTTGCTGCTCACAAGAAAGCTATTTAACCAAGAATTCCAAATGGTGAAGTTGAAATCATCCCTTCGTAAATTTTACGGACGCCATCACGATTTGGTTGACCGCTATAGAATAACCGTTCCACAAATGATATCGGATATGTTCCTTACGTCGTAACTACAATCCCCTTCCCTTTCATGAATGTGACATACCGAATTAGACTGTTTACCGGATTTGTTATCACAAAACCAACACGACGGGTGCCATATGTTGAGAAGTCTCTGCGTACCCTTCCGGAGCACCTGAGATCAACCCTAGTTTTGGTGGGGTTCGTCTTGCTTTTTCTTTAGTTTTCTATATACGTTGTGTCATGTGTACTATTGTTTGTCAGTTTGTCTGTTTTCATTTTTATGCATGGCGTTGTCAGTTTATTTTCGATTTATGAGTTTGTCCCTCTGGTATCTTTCGTCCCTCTTGTCTGAAAATTAGTAGAACTTTGAACAGAATGTAAAGATTCTATTTCGCCAAAACTACCTATCCATTACGCCGATCATTTATTTTCAATCGTGAAAATAAAAGCCTTGGAAGTGAAAACGTACTGTTAATTTATCTCTTAAAAACCGATAAATGTATCTACATGGCATCATTACGAACCTTATAGGACAGGTTATAGTTTAAATGATATAGTATCTACTAGCTATAAAGCATCATTAATGTTACGTTTGAGCCTCTAGTAAACTAGAAACTGTTGTCGGATCGGTTGTCAGGCGGAATTTTATACACTGAAAATCTTTTAAATTTTAAACGTCTCTTACGGAAAAAAAATCACAAAAATACCCGTAATTTAGTGATTGTCCTTTGTTGATTTGTTGCATATTTGTTTTTCGTTCATTTTTGTTTGTACATAACTTAGACCGTTAGTTTTTTCGTTTGAATTGTTTTACATTTTTCATATCTGGACCTTTTATAACTGATTATGCAGTATGGGCCTTGTTCATTGTTGAAGGCCGTACGGTACCTCAAAGTTGTAAATTACTGTGTTATTTGGTCTCGTGTAACAATTCAAGCAAACTAAATGCGGTTTTCTGATTGAGTTAAGTCTGCCAATTGATATTTTATCGTATGTTTTTCTTTGTTGTGATGTTATGCTATTGTTTCAGAAAAAGGGAGAAGGTTTGGATCCATTAAAACGTTTAATCCCGCTGCAAATGTTTGCACCTGTCCTAAGTCAGTAATCTGATGTACAGTAGTTGTCATTTGTTTATGTAATATATACGTGTTTCTCGTTTCTCGTTTTGTTTATATAGATTAGACCGTTGGTTTTCCCGTTTGAATGATTTTACACTAGTAATTTTGGGGCCCTTTATAGCTTGTTGTTCGGTGTGAGCTAAGGCTCCGTGTTGAAGGCCGTACTTTAACCTATAATGGTTTACTTTTTAAATTGTTATTTGTATGGAGAGTTGTCTCATTTGCACTCACACCACACCTTCCTATATCTGTCTAGTTTTAGATACATTTAAACATACATAAAAAGAATCGGCCGTTCTTGGTGTTGCAATATTGGCTTTAGTAAGACAACATGTCCATCCCCTATCACGAAATATATCAACAAGTCATTTCAATGTGCAATTCACCAAACATGACGATACACTTCTCTTTTCCGTACAAATCAGGCCATTCCCACTGAATTTCAAAAAGTGGCTGATCTGCAGTTTCAATTGATGTTTTTCGGGGATTAACCACATTTTCGCCTTAACCATCGAATACCTGAGAATTGTCTGATAGTGCATACAAATCGCTCTTAATGTCTATAAATAGTTTGCACATGCGCAAAAGTGTTAAACACATGTGTATCATAACCTTGAAAAATGTATTTAAACCAATTCATAACATTATTAGAAATCCAAAAACACTAAATATATGGTAAATAGTTCAAATGTTTTTGAAAGAATTTTGTTACATTTTAGCGCATGCGCAAATACTAGATATGTCAAATATTCATATTTAATAAATATGTGATGTAAGGAATGTATCAATCAAACCTGTTAATTGTTTTTTTACTAAAAAGAAGTTCAAGGAAAACTTTTCCAGAAAAACAGTATTTTCAAACTAAGGAAAACAGCCATTTTAGAAAATGGCCGTGGCCATCTTGAAAAAAATCATTATTTTTAATGGCCAGCAGTTACTTCTTAAAAAGTATAAGATAATGATGCTTTGTGGTAATTTTCATGCTTGTATCATCATTTACACAATTCCCTCGATTTTACTTGCTAATATCTCTCACTATTATGGAGACTTGACTCATTGGCAATCTTACCACATATTCCGACGAAAATTCAAAACGGAAAGTCCCTTATCAAATGACAAAGTCAAAAATTCAAACATATCAAACGAATGAACAACAACTGTCATATTCCTGACATTTTCTTAATCATGTAACAATGGTTGATTTCAACTGGTTTTAAAGCTAGAAAAACCTCCCATTTGTATGACCACGATGACAGTCGCTTCAAATTCCATTATATTGACAACGATGGGGAAACAAAACAAACAGACATAAATGTTAAAAAAAACTTGTGGATTTAAAGATAGATGATGACTGTATCTATTATTTTGTCATTATATGGTTAAGGACCAACCAGTCTAATAAATTACACTTAAACGTAAAAAAAGGTTTACCCAATTTTCTTTTTTTGTAAGTTCATTGGTGGTATTATCCGAGCTATCCATCTTCCTCCACAAATAAAAACTGACCGCCACGAACAAGTACAATAGTTTTGAAAGTGGCGTTACTCACAAATTAATCAATTAACTATTTGTTCTGAAAATCGAATCTGTTTTTATCGGAATATCATTTTTTTTTCAGGTTATATGATCAGATTGTACCGTACTTTAGGGCTACACAGACATTAAATACGTGTATGTAGCCTTTATTCAGCAACACATATCATTTAAATTAAATATTAAAAAAATGAAATTTCATTTTCCAGAAGGCAGAAAAGAAATATGCAATTTCGAAAAGCAAGATTCATGTTATCTGACTAATACATTTACGCAAACAGAATATATTTCCTGGAACATTGTACAGAGCAAGTCAACGGAAGATGGACCAGCTGCAGATCATACGATTAAATCAGGTTTAAAAATTTAGTACTTGACATTCATACATTTTGACTATCAATGTCTTTCAGAGGATAACGTGTATGTGTATATATCTTGCAGATAAAAACTGATTTTGAATAATCCTATACAACTGGTTCGATCATGTCATATACAAAGTTATGCCGTTGGTACAAGATTAAGTTGCGGTTGTGAATATTGAACATATGTTTTAGTTTTTCGTGAATATTGTAAAATAAAATTGTAGTATATATAGGTGTATTAAAATTAAAGGGAATTAATATTTGTTAACCTATTCCCAAAATGATCGCTTATATTTTTTTTATCAATTACTGAGGGAACGACTATTTGATTAGTGTGGGACAATGGGACGTTTTTGCAGATGGAGTATTCATTTTCTTACTGCAATTCCCTTTTTTTATATTTTATCTAAGCTGGTCTTGTTACTAGATTAATGATAATCGACAGTAAACCACTGTTGCTAAAAAAGAACAAACTATAGTTAAAATATGGGAAACAGAACAATGACGAGTCAAAACAGCCATTTCACAACCCTTAATATTAGAATGGACGCGTAATGATTATTACTGTAGAACATACCTTCCTCTCAGTTGAAAATTGTCTACTACATACATTGTAGTAATCCAAATTTACTGACAGTTATCATCATCATTGATAATATAGATTTATAAAAATAACTTTTATCATAATTTCAGAGAACGGCTACTTTTTTCATCTGAAAACTGTAGAAAAATCTGGCAAAGGACAATTGAGGAGTAGTTCGATCGACTTTTCAGGACTTCATTGTTTTACTATTTGGTATTATATAATTGGTAATCCCGCTAATAATTTGACGCTATACATAGTGTCTGGTGACAAAACCAGAGAAATAATATCTGCCCGTGGAGACTCTGCAAAGAAATGGAAGAAAACTACGGTTTCTGTTAAAATAGAATCATATGATTATATCCTCATTGAAGGTTTTATAGAACAGATTGGCAGCATTTCATTTGATGATATTTCTATCGCAGAAGGCGCTTGTAAAGGTAATTATTTAACATGAAATGCGTTAATGGGGCGTTACGCTTGTCTATGCATACAAATCTGATTTTGTTATCCGTCATGTTGAAAGAAAATAAATTATCTGGACAAGTTTTGAAAAGGTAAAATAACAATTGGTGAATTTTGAATACTTTACATTCTATAATTCGATTTTTCATAGTTGCAAAATTACCATCGGAGCGGGTTTCGATTCTTTTAAAACTGCAGTTTTCAATCATGGACATTGCTACCCATAGACTAATCAAATCCGTAAAAATTATTTCCAAAAATACTGTTTTTAAAGCAGAGTTTGCCAATAACGGTTTAGATGCTGTCAATATTTGTAATATTTTCCATTTGAAATATGTACAAAAAACTATACCTGATTACTTAAAAAATAAAGCTACAATGAACACCTGTAATATCACCAACTTACATCAAGTCCATTGCATCCACAATTTTCAACCAAAAGATAATATTCGATCATAAATTCAGAAACCACGATGTACTTTGAGTACAAGGGTTTCTAACCCATTACAAACTCCGGGATTTGTAGATGCTTAATCCCCTTTGCATGACAAATAAGTCGTTGTTCGTGCAGATAAAGCCTTTAATAATATTGTATTCATATATAAAAATCACTATATTGTTATGCCTCACAAAAGAGCTTGGAATAAACAGCACAACTGGTACTCCTACATACATTCTTTAACATCATTTACAAAAGATGAATTCTAACAAAATCACAAATCTGTCCTTTCATTTGGTATTAACATCAAAGAAAACGAATACAATCTACCGTCATTTTACATGTCGTACTGGATATCAACACTTCAATAAACTATGTATAGAGAACGATACATGGCTGGATTATCAAGATGTTCGACTAAATATCTTTCTAAAGTGTTAATTATTATTCTTTCTGCAGTAAAAAGTATTGTGATGAGATATATTTAGCCAGTGGTGTAAATAAGATATGAATTCTCAAAAATTATAATTTCAAATATCTACAGCTATATCGCGGATCACAATTTCAATCACTGCAATTTTGCGGCAACATTATGAACCTTTGATTTTCCAACGCTTTACACTACTATTTCCCAGACTCAATTGAAAGATCGACTTCACCATTTCATTAAATAGAGCTTTTTCTATAAAAATGGGAATCGTAGATATAAATTTCTTTTTTGGGGTTATAATAATACGGGATAATTGTGTGAAAAAACATTAATTCTATCAGTAAAGATGATACAATCAAAATGCTGGACTTTTAAATCGACAATATATTTTTTGAGTTTGGAGGATTGACTTTTCAACAGACAGTCGGTATTCCATTAGGTACTCATTGTGCATCCATTCTGGCCGACTTGTATTGGCACTCGCATGAAGCATAATTTATCCAGAAAACAAAAAAAATGCCTTGCAAAGTTCTTACTCTCAAATGTACAGTGTATTGATGATGTCCTATCAAAGAATAACCCATATTTCAGTCAGTACCTGCAAAAGAGGGACGAAAGATACCAGAGGGACAGTCAAACTCATAATTCGAAAATAAACTGACAACGCCATGGCTAAAAATGAAAAAGACAAACGGACAAACAATAGTACACATGACACAACATAGAAAACTAAAGAAAAATCAACATGTACCTCGCCTAAAACTAGGGTTGATCTCAGGTGCTCCAAAAGGTTGAGCAGATCCTGCTCCACATGTGGAACCATTCGTGTTGCTCATGTTATCACAGTTTCGGTAAATAGTATAATTCGGTAGGTTACATTCATAAAAGGGAAGGGGATTGTAGTCACGACGTAAGGAACATATCCGATATTGTCTGTGAAACGGTAATTTCAAAACGGTCAACCATCTCGTGATGGCGTCCGTAAAATATACGAAAGGATGATTTCAACTTCACTATTAGGAACTCTTGGTTTAATAGCGTCCTTGTGAGCAACAACCTTCTATCAAGAAAATCATCATAGAAAACACAAGCACAGGAATATCGTAACAATTGTGAGATTTATACCCCGTATGCAAGTGCTGCTGGAATGTTGCTACTTAGAAATGGAAAGTTCACAATTGGAAACATGAAATCATCCCTTTTGTCGTAAAGTTTTGTTTTCAACCGACCCTTATTGTCAATTTCTAGATGTAAGTCAAGATATGAGGCCCACTTAACTGTGTCTGTTGTATCCTTTATATCTAGATCGATGGGAGAGACGCGTTTAACATAGTCACCAAATTTGGAATTTTTTAGTGAGAGTACATGCAAAATATATATCCCAGTGAACTTGAATTTAAGGATTTACACCTGATACAAGAAGGACTGTTTCATACCTCGATCTTGTCCTAAATATTGACCCTGATGGACGACTTCACAGTCAAATCTATGACAAACGGTATGATTTCTATTTACCCATTATCAATTTATCTGCAGCAACATACCCTCTACTCCATCGTTTGGTAGTTACATATCTCAATTGATACGTAATGCTAGCGCATGTTCACACTATACTGACTTCCTATACAGGGCTATTCTCCTAATTAATTACATGTTTACCACGTCTTAGATTGAGGTTTAATATCTATGTTGGCTGTCTTCTAAGTACCGACAGTGACCTTTTCCTGAATATGACTACCGGTATTCAACTGAGGGTAACTGTACGACGTGTCTCGGTATTTGTACATCCAGCATTCATGTATTTTTAATGTTTTTGTTATGGTTTCGGTTGAATAATGTGGTATGTCGTATCGTTTGTCATATTCCAATATATATACCTGAATGTGAATTTGAATTACTGTGTGGCGTTTCTCGATGTTTTGTACATACAACATTCTTTTGTTTTTTTGTGATATTTCCGTTATGGTATCGATTAAATAATCTGGTAAGTCTTGTCGTTAGAAGTCCAATTTATTCTAAACTTGCCTTTCCATACCACCATTGTCATGAAAATTCTTTGATTGAATATTTTAAAATATAATTGTAAAAATTCGAGATTACATGTTAGTTAGGCGAGTGCCCACTGTTTGAATATCCTTTGGTGTTTGTCGTTGATTGTATATGATGGTTGTTGCTCTGCGGTTTATGTCGACGTTTATATTATTTGATTGTGTGTTTTTTCTGTTTTGAATGTTCTTGCGTTTGTTTGTGCTGTACTTCTGTCACGTAGTATTTAAGCGATATGTTTTGCATTGTCATACAGCGGGAAGTATGGCATGGATTGTCATTTAACTGTTAAGTTCAATTCACCATTTCTTTCTTGAAATATTCTGTACCAAATCGGGAATATGTCATTAGTAATCAAATAGTTCGTATCTATATGTGTTGGCGTTTGTTTTGTTGCTCTTCGGTGTTCCCGTTGTTTCTTTGATTTCCTCGCATGATTGATGTGTTTCCCCCGGTGTGGTTGAATGTGTTCGTAGATAGTAGATGTTTTTGTGTTCTGTTAAATTGTTCCTTTTAAAATTGAAATACGATGATGACTGATGTACCCATATTTTGACTATTTTATTTATTGTGTCTGTTTATTTAACGCATCAATGTAAATATAACGGAATTTGATGAGACTGTCATTAAAGTGAGAGGATTAGCGCTATAGAACCAGGTTTAATCCACCATTTTCTACATTTGAAAATGCCTGTACCAAGTCAGGAATATGACAGTTCTTGTCCATTTGTTTTTGATACGTTTTGTTTTTTGATTTTGCCATGTGATTATGGGCTTTCCGAATTGAGTTTCCTGTAAGTTCAGTATTTTTGTGATTTTACTTTTTTGTAATCCGGATTCGTTTTTCTTTATCGATTTAAAACTTTTGAACAACGGTGTACTACTGTGGCTTTTATTTACTACTTTTTACCAGAAACATGTATGTTCCATATACAACTTTTTCTTTTCAAATTTCTAAGATACGTATTTTTTAAATCATTTATATCAAAGAAATTAAAATAATACACAATCTTTTATGCTTTTGTTCCACAAAGATGAGAAAAATATTAAATGTACAAAATTGGCAGCATGGTTAATTTGACATGAAAAAGTACCAAAAAATCATAAAAACTTTTATATTAACACATACCTATAGTTTTCTTAGTTAAATTTATTCAGATTGGTCCACTTCATCCTGATTGATAGTATGAAAAACAAATTAATTGTGACACTGTATTTGTTTAATGATAATAGCTCAAAACTTTATAAAAATTGATGAATAAGGTATTTTAAGTGGCTTTTTTTCCACCATGTATTTTTTTTCCCAGTCATATAAACCCAAAAAATCATGTTAAGATAAATTATTTCAATTCTAAAAATGTTTGGCTCCTCAGAGGTGTACATCCTTAAAGACAATAATTATTATGCATGTTAATAAAATATGTCCGTTCTTTCGGAAAATCTAGAATAAACTATTGTTTTCTTTGTTTTTTTTCATCACACGAGTCGCTAATTCATAAATCGGGTATGTAACAAACTTCCCAGATGAAAATTATTTTACTTCACACTACATTTTATTATTTAAGATGAAGGTTTTTCTAAACAATTAACTCTAAAAATCAATAATATCTGTTTTATTTTTACAGAATGTGTGGGCATTCATTTTTGTTTCCGGTCTTAAAAACAGAAGGAAACTAAAAACATATATTATTTGACGATACACATGAATGAATAATTATGTATTTATTTCAGACGATAAAGTTTACAATTACTCTTGTTTGAGCACCAACCAGCATTACACAATAGATGGATGTGCAACATTTTTTTTGCAAACAGAAAGTTTAAGAATATCATTGCATCCATCCTTAACAAATTCAAATAATGAAATGGAATGCATTGAAAAAGAAGATACAATTGGACGGAATTTAGAAAATGATTGCAGAGAAAACTCCTTGCACAGTAACTGCAGGATTAATTTAGAACCATATTTTCTAGAAGACAATACATGCTTTACTTACAAACAGAGAATATTGATAACATATCTATGCACAGGTCAGTTATATTTTTGAATATTTAAGTTACCAATACTTTCTTTTATAATGATTACAAGTAAAAGATTGTAGTGGAAAACGACCGGATGTTCCCTTAGTCTGGAATATATTTTTGTGAAATACTCTAGTATTGAAAAATGTATGTTATCAAGCGAATATATCTACAGTATGAGGAAATATACTTATCAATTAATGTCGATAAACTAGCATTAAACTAGAATTAAGATTTTATTTTGATGATCTTTTTATTGAAATAGCATGGAGATACTATTATTACTGACGAGTTATTATTCCAATTGCTTGTTATCTCAAAGGTAAAACTGAGATTGGGACCAACACACCAATTGGCAATTCGTTAATAGTTATATAAATCGTGTCAAAATAACAACAACAAAAAACAATATGAAAGAGATTTTCCATAGAGCTACATGTATATATTAAAATACTTAATGAACCTTTACTCTATTTTTCTATGTTGTGATGTTATGCTATTGTTTCAGAAAAAGGGAGAAGGTTTGGTACCATTAAAACGTTTAATCCCGCTGCAAATGTTTGCACCTGTCCTAAGTCAGGAATCTGATGTTCAGTAGTTGTCTTTTGTTTATACGTGTATCTCGTTTTTCGTTTCTCGTTTTTTATATAGATTAGACCGTTGGTTTTCCCGTTTGAATGGTTTTACACTAGTAATTTTGGGGTCCTTGGTAGCTTGTTGTTCGGTGTGAGCCAAGGCTATGTGTTGAAGGCCGTACATTGACCTATAATGGTTTACTTTTATACATTGTTACTTGGATGGAGAGTTGTCTCATTGGCACTCACACCACATTTCATAGATTTATTATATATAAATACTACCAATTATTATTTTACTTACTATGTCATTTGATAGGTATCTAATGCATTTAAGATATGATCAATATCCTGAAATTGATCGAACAACTTTTTTTTTCTGAAAGATAGTAAAAGCGTTTATTTTTTCACATTTACTTGTACAGTAACTCAAATGAACATCAAACTGAACACTTGACGAGTTCATATTACTTCTATGAATTAAGCAAAAAGCATAGAAAAGTTCGATTGTACCGTTCTTACTGATTCACAAAAATGTTAATATACAGATTACAATTATATTATAAAGTTCTTCTGAATTTTAGAAAAAAAAACATATCACATGTTTGTATCTTTTGAGAAAGTTATTATTTAGATATATAAAAAAAAGACATTATATGCTTTTTACGTACTTAACGCAGTCTGTGCTGGTATCATTCTAATTGAACGAATAAAAAAAAAGAATAAATCAAGTCCAATTGTATTTAATTTTCTATTTCGGAACATAAAAAGTCAATTTGATAATTTTAAGGCCGGATTCGTCTACCGTTCAAAATCTTACCAGACATGATAAAATATGTGTATTGAAGTCTGTCACTACGAAATCAATTGTAGTAATCAATTAACTCCGTCCAGTTCAAAACTTATAATCTTCTTTAATAACTTCTTGTAGAAAATTTATCATATAATTTGCTTGTTTATTCTTGAGTTCAATATCGATGCTGTTCATCAAACTTAAAAAAAATAGCACCAAAACAAAATATGAAGCAAATATTACCTTAAAGGGTATTAACACAGGTGTATACATGTATTATACAAAATCAAAGTATGATTATTTTTTGTTCACTCATTAACGAAAGTGAAATATTGAAATTATAATTCGGTTTTAGCAGCCAGTATGGTCAAATTTTGTCAGACTAAGCCAGTAACATTGATGATAAGTTATTCACTTCAAATTATTAATTCGACCACATTAAAACCGTATCTATGTGAACTTTAATGTAACCCTTAGCTAGAATGGATAACACTTGATAGTGCGTGTGTGGTTATTTAAATGAAACAAGTGTCAATATTGAAACTGAAACAAAGGTAAATAATTTGTTTGACTTAATTCGACCAACAAAAATCATTCTTATGCAGGTATAAACAATGATTCACATATATTTTAAATCTACAATTTGAAATAAAAAAGAATTAGATATATTTAATTGCACGCGTTTGCTTTCTATTTCTATTTCTATTTATTTTTTTATCGTCTATCAGAGGTAAACACGATAGTTAATTATATGGCGTCAAAAGTAAAATTCACATGAAACGAATGTAAATTGTTTATTTTAGACTTTCTTATAATTTGAATAAATATTGTACCTTGTGATCAATCAATAATGAGAGTTTGAGTCAGTCGGTAAACATGAATTTGACAGCTAGTGCCCCTGTAATAAGATAACCCAAGATAAAATTATGTGTCTATAGAACAATTATCATATCGAAGCGACAGCTTGCCTTCTTACATTAACCTGATTACTCGAATGTAATGTTAATTGTGCATAGTGATACCGAGTAATCAATAGCTTAATTTTAATTCAAATATTTTTTACAGATAGAGAGGAAAGTGTTACATTAACAACTTCAAATAATATAGCAACAGGTAAATGTTTTTTTTTTTTCTTCCTGTTGTTTTTTTTTTCAAATAAAAACTGAATATGCGATTTACGTTTTGTGACATAGTCTTAAAATACTGAACAGTACATGTCAGATAAGATATCATATCAATGGATAGTATGTAATACTTACCAAAAAAGTTGAATCTAATTCATTAATTTATTATTATTAATAAACATGTGCGATTTTGCTCTAGTTTCGGACAATCCACGTAATCCATGTAATTAACAGAATAAACGATCCGGAAAAAAGGTAAGGCGCAAAATAATTGTTGCAATGATAAAAATAATTATTATATGGCCATAAGTTATATTGGAAACAAAATAATTGGTTTTCAGAAGAGAAAACGAATACAGTCTTCCCAGGTAGTACCTCAGAAGATTCAAGTTCAGGTATGGCTGAAAAAAAATAAAAATAAACAATGATTATTTTTCAAGTAAGTTATATTTAACCAAAGTATTTCAGACTTTTTTAATTCTGTAAATCTGTTTGCTTTTTGTGAAACATTTTACTAAACTGATCGGGTTGATCGCCATAAGCGTTCATCAACACAACATAATTTATTCGAATTAAAGCAATAACAGCTAACAGTAAATATATTTTCAGAATAACAGATAACAAAGAATTAAATAACCCCATAACAGCATAACAGTTAAACCACTTGCCCCACTCTTGAATGAGTGTGGCCATCCATCGAATTACTGTTCAAATTAAGGTTCGGGTTACTGTTTGAGTTAAACTTTGAGTAAGTTTTCGAATTTAAGTCATGCTTAGAATTAAAGTTCTAGTTAGCATTGAGTTTCGAGTTAGACTTCGAGTTTGAGTCACATTTAAAGGCAGAGTTTTAGGTACAACTTTGAATTTGAGTCACTTCTTGAGGTAGAGTTTGAGTAAGATTCGAATTTATAAGTCTCATTTAGATTCATTAAGATTTCGAATTGAAATTCGACCTATTTTATATGGCTTTTTGAGTTCGTAATTAAATTTTCTATCGCGGAACAAGGACTTTTGCTCGGGCTTTCGAAAAGAGGGCACCGGGGTATGCGTACTAAATAAACAATGTTGCAGTATACAAAACGCAACATAGGAGTTGAAATAAAGTTAGATGTGGTGTGATTGCCAATGAGACAACTATCCACCAGAGTTTAAATGCAGTGGATGTAAGAAATCATATATAGTCAACCTTATAGCCTACAACACTCCGTATAGTAAGCTACAAAAGGCCACCATGCACTATGTGAAAAAAATCAAACGAAAAAACTAACTAAACATACTATGGGGTATAGGTTTTGCTCATTGACCATGTTGACAATAATAATAAAAAAAATACTAAAATTTTTTACAGTATTTCGGATTTGGATGTTGCAGACTCGACACAAATTAAAAGACTAATACTTTATTGTTAACAAATGAGACACTTCAAATTAACTCACACTTAAGTTATAGGAAATACGGGGGAGGGGGCTCGGACTAAGCGACAAAGCATCAATACCAAAAAATAAGAATTAGCCGAATTTATTTTAGCGTGAATTATCATTTGAACATATATACGAATATCGATCTTTTATTTTTAATCAATTGAATTCTCTGATCTACCTCGCACTAATTGAAAAATAAACTTTTTGGAATATCTGTTTCACATGTGACGACAAACATGTTCCAGTTGTCGTAACCATGATACCGTCATCTTTTACTCGAATGTGAACTACCAAATAAAACCAAAGCACTCGATTAGTAATTTCGCGAATAACACGACGGGTGCCACACGTAGAGCAGACTCTCCTCACCTTTCTGGGGAACCCGAGATCCCCACCGATGGAGTTGAATTACCCAGTCATATCGATCTGTTAAGACAGCCAATTGAAACTGTTTTTTAAGCCACTGCAACTTTACCGCAACTGAAAGTTTGGGGCATAGTGTTTAAACTATGTCCGTCCGTCCGTCTGTCCGTCCCATAATGGGCATATAGTTATTCCGTATAACTCCTTTAACAGTTTGAATCCTAGGAAGTTTTCTCTTTACTGTCTGTTTGTTCATACATTGGAGGTGTGCTGCTTGTGGTCAGGGTTTAATTTTTATCAATATTTGCTATTTTGGGAGAAAGTTTGGGAAATTTACTTGCATAAGTAGGGCGTTTCCAGATAACTTCTTCTACAATTTGAATGCCACCCGGAATTTATCACTCTGCTGGCTGTTTGTACATGTATTGAAAGTGTGCATGTCGTCAGGGTTTTTTCTTTTTATTATTTTTCCTATATTGGGAGAAAAGATGAACTTTGTCCTTTTTGGGGTATAAGCGGTTAAATGAGTGCGGGGGCATCACTTTGTCTAGATTACATTCTTTTTTCGTTTTGTGCTGTTACACTACTGTTACAGTCCGATGTAAGGTTAGGATTTATCGCTCACATACATGTTTAACTCCGCCACGTGCATTTTCCTTATGTACCTGCTCCAAGTCAGGAGCATGAAGCTCAATTGTTGTCTTTGTATACATATGTGTGATATTTATTTTTTTGTAAATTAGACCGTTAGTTTTTTCGTTTGATTTTTTTTCAAATAGTGCATGGTGACCTTTTGTTGCTGACTATACAGAGTGTTGAAGGCTGTACGGTTGCCTATATATAATTTCTTATATCCACTGCATTTAAACTCTGGTGGATAGTTGTCTCATTGGCAATCACACCACATCTTACTTTATTTCAACTCCTATGTTGCGTGTGTATACTGTAACATTGTTTATTTAGTAGGCATACCCGGAGATCTCTTTTCGGCAGCCTGAGCAAAAGCCCTCGATCCACGATAAAAAAAAAATTACGACCTCAAAAAGACATATAAAATAGGTCGAATTTCAATTCCAAATTTTAATGAATCTAAATGAGACTTATAAATTCGAATCTTACTCAAACTCTACCTCAAGAAGTGACTCAAATTCAAAGTTGTAACTAGAACTCTGCCTTTAAATGTGACTCAAACTCGAAGTACAACTCGAACTCAATGCTAACTAGAACTTTAATTCTAAGCATGACTTGAATACGAAAACTAACTCAAAGTTTAACTCAAACAGTAACCCGAACTTTAATTTGAAAACTAATTGGATGGATGGCCACACTCATTCAAAGCACATACAACATGGAAATCTATCTAAAAATAGAACAGGTTTTTCCGAATTGGTCACGTGGTTTTACCTCATCAAATAATGGGATAACCACATCAAAAAAATGGGATAACCACATCAAAGAATGACAGGACCACATCAAAGAATGACAAGACCACATCAAATAATGACACAAACACATCAAGTAGTGTAACATCGTCAAATTTTGAAACATCATTACGTAATGTTAAAACCATATAAAGAATAGACAAATCATCATTACGAAATAACAAAACCACATCATGTTATGAAACAACTACATTACGTTAAGTCACATTCACATCAAGTAATGTTAAAACCACATTGACTAATGACACAAATATATTAAATAATGTTGAAACCACATCGAGTAATGACAAAACCATATTGAGTTATGACAAAACTATGTCAAGTCAATACGAAACCATATCGTGAAATATCGAAATATCATAATGTAATGACTATCCATATTGAGATATATCAAAACATCATTACGTAACGTCAAAACCATATTAAGCAAAGACAAAAAATCATTAAGTTATAATAAAACAACATAAAGTAATATCAGAGTTCCCAATAAGACAGCTGTGGCGTTCCATACCGAAGTGCTGACTATTTGACTGGTGATACCCTCGGGAACGAAACGTCCAACAGCAGTGGTGTCGACCCAGTGATGTAAATAGTTATCAAATGTACCAGGATTGTAATTTTACACGTCAGACGCCTGTTTCGTCTACATAAGACTCATCAGTGACGCTCAGATCAAAATAGTTATAAATATAAAATATTACTCAGTTGAAGATCATTGAGGACTCAAAGTTTCAAAACATTTTTCGTTGAAATAGACAGAATGTATGTTGTTTTTTGGAAAAGGACATGGATCACAAGACTTCATCAACGAATCGTACAGACTATTGCCAACGATTTGCATAGTTCTTTATTGTTATACCTGAATTTTACTTATGACTAAATCATTTGTAAATATCAGTGAAACTTGTCGCCCTTGAATGACACAATGTAAGTGTTAACCTTAAGATCAATGGGTTAACACATTTATTTGCTTGATATCAACTTTTAATATTCAAATTGAATAGTCGTAATAAACTCACTCTTGATACTACAAGTATCTTTATATTTGAAAAGAACTTGATTTGCATCTAGGGCATATGCAATTATTAAAATGTAATCTCAATGCAATATATAAAATAAATGGCACTGACCAAGTTTGGAATATATAAAACGTCACGTATAGTACCTCAGAACAGGATATTATTTCTTAGCAATATAAAATAAAATGTTCTTCCTCTGGAGAACAAAAAACATAAACAGACATAAACAGGATATCTATTAAATTCCAACAAAATCAAATTTGACGATTTTGATACAAGTATGGTCGGAAATTAATAATATAACAATTATAGCCTGTTTATGAGGTCAATACAGGATATATCGACCCAAAGAAGTATATCAATCTCGAACTTCGTCCTTAGTCAATATACTTCTTTCAGGTCAATATATCCTTGTATTGACCTCATATAAATGCTATAATTGTATAGTATCCGTTATGAACAAATGTTATGTCTAATTGCATATTTCATACATGTGTATATGAATCATTCGTTAAAAGCGATAATATATGCATCTGAAAAAAATTTCTATGATATTCACATCACATTCTGGCTGTGCATGTAATATTCAAGTATTATAAATCACAAACTGAAGATGGTTCCGTTTATGATTATATGCATAGATATTAACTACTGCATTATATATGACTAAAAAAAAGTATGCTGAAGTACATAAATATCAAATAAAACCAACATCTTTAGTTGGATTTTTCTTTCTTTCGAGAAGCAAAATCATGAAAATATTATTGTTTCTTATTTGACTCCAACCTTATTGTTGTTAATCAAAATAGAAGAATATTGATTCCAAAGATTTGATCTGTGTGTTCTCTACTTAAAATAAATGAACCCAACTTATGACAACGAAGTTTCAATAACTTGTATTTCATTTATCATTATTTACAGTTAGTGTTGCAAGTGTTACTGAACCAAGAATAATGAGAAATTCAAACGATTCAGCAACAGGTAAATGTTTTTAAAAAATAAAACTTTAACCAGTGAAAGCCAGTCATAAAACATAACAGTATCTGAAACTTAGGCTTTATTAAGGTAACACGGTTTAGAAATGTCATGCAAAATTGAAGAACATACAATTCATGAACAAAGACATATCAAAACATCACACACACACACACACACACACATACACCTACACACATGTCAAATAACTTGACAATGAGTGTAAACAGAGATATTCTTGCGCTTACATCCTAGTAGGATGATATTACATAGTAATAAAAAGTGTGGCGGCTATACATAGATCCTTATGACCTTGAAATAAAATATACCCTTGTGTAGTTATGCTTCATTTTTACATAAACATCTAGGAATATTAACATTACTGGTACAGATTGTTCTGCACCAGATGAGCATGCCGATTTTAATGAATTTTCCGTTTATACAAAACCGATTCAAATTTGAAGGGCTGAACACAAAAAGATAAAGTCTATGGTTATAGTCGTGCAAGGAATCATAATATCAAATGAGGGAGATCTTCTCATTAATTTTAAATATTTCCAAATTTACGTATCAACAAAATAACTCAATATTCGCATGTGCATGCATGTATCGAAATACATGCGGCTATGCTTGTGATACCCGCAGGGTCTAACAGTTACATATCAGATGTATTGACCAAGTGAAAGAAATAGAAACGGTACCAATCATGCATACTGCACCTTCGACTATTAATGTCACTTTAGGGATGTGAGAGAAATAACTAAATTACGAAAAAGGGTATGTCAGTTTTCCAACTTTCTATTTCGATGCATCAATATCCAAGCAGTTATGGCTTGTAAAATGATATCATTTTGAGGAATAATTAGAATTATACTATATAGGTTCTCTGAGTTTTGATGACAACGGATATGTTGTACTTTCTGCAACTCTAATCCTGTCTTTTTTCTCGATTGTGCTTTATAATCAAATATAATGTACCGATATCACCTTTTTGCACGTCTAGTAATTATTAAATGAGGATTAAACGTCTCTAAGACTTCCGGATCAAACATTTAAATTCCGTTTTTTTTTTATGCCATACCTTTAACCAACTACAGTTTTCTGTTTAGTTTTTTGTATTAATCTTGTCATTAGTGATGTTAGTCTCTTTGTCTTTTCATTTAGACTGACTGTTTAAAAGACTGACAGACAAATAACATTATACAAAACACAACTTAATATCTAAGTAACCTCTCTTTTTCTTTACCAGCAAACTGGTGTGTAAATGTTGTATCAAGTTTTGATTTACCACAGTGAAATCACTATTATTCATATGAACAGGTGTATGTTTCCAATGTTCCCATGTCGAAGCCACCTTCTGTGGATTAGCGCATTATCAGCTTTACCCCGACGTCACCAGACCCAATTCTGATTTATAACAGAATGTATAGTTTCTAGAGCCAATTTGATATCTTCTATTTCTATCATAGTCACTTTGAATTAATGCTTCAAGAACATGATGAATGGACATTACAAAGCCCAAATTTATTAAAGGGTTTCATTTTCGTTTTACTTCAATCATTGTAGTATTATGAGGTATTTTTTCTTAGTAGCTTACCTTTATTCTCATTGTGTTAAGTAGATATGATGTTTTGTTTACCAAAGAAAATTAAAAATGACCGAAAACATCGACATCTCTCTAAACCTAGGCAAATGACAGTAATATATCATGCTCTATACATTGTGTACTCTTTAATAATAATTTCTATACGTTTTTCATATTCATTTCCTAGCAAATTAAAATTTAGCACGACATACACCGTTCCGATGAAATGGTAGATATATCCTCTATTGTATTTTCTTTTTAAATTCTTATTACTCAAATAATCTTGAACACGATTATGACTAAGAAAGAGTGAAATAAGTTATGAGTATCTTTTAGTTTCCCATTCTCCTTTTTAATGCTCTCTCATTATTAATTAAAAGTGGACTCATCTTGAAATAAGGAATATCTCAGATACATTAATGTTAAACTTACATTTGAAAGTTGGCATTTAAGGTAGGTTGAAAACTTTACTTTGCTACGACAATGATGATTTAAGCGTCCAATTGTAAACTTTTCTGTACATTGATCATGTATCTCCAAGTTTATTTGATAGTATAGTGCTCGCGTTTCCTACTGAGTGATTTTCTTGATACTTGCTGACTTGAAGACGATAAATAATTAAGATAGCAACCAACGGAAGAGCAGGGTTGGATTTCCTAGGCCTATATCACTACTTGTGATCAACCATTTTTTGGTGGAGTTCATGTTTATCATTCTTTAGATTTTTATGGTTTTTTTTTTTTTTAATCTTTTCGTAACTTTTCTTTCTTTTTTTGAATTGCGTAGTCAGTTTGAAGTCGACCTATGAGTTTGATTATCCCTTTTCGCATATCTTGCCTCTCTTGTATAATGACACTAACCGATAATGACCAATTATGCGATTTCATCTAAATCAACACCTTAAATTTAACTAGTGAAGCAGAAATTGTGTAGTACAAAAAGCTCGTGCGGTTTTTGTTTTAGTGATTTAAAGACACACATACTTTACAGAACAAACATGCCACAAAAACAGATATGATATGATATGTATGCATAGTTATTGCTTACCAATTTTGATCCACATTTCATTTACAAGAATCGAAGTTAAAGCATTGATGAAGCTAGTTTGTATCGGCATTGGCATTGGTTGTTAAATAAAGAACATCAATGTTTGATAAAAAAAAAATCTTTTACGCATGTTACGGTTTTTTTTATAGTACAACAGCCATATCATGCATACAGAATGTGAAATGATTATTGTGTTCTTAATTTGCAGGTTTAGTTGTAGGTTTGGTAGTTGGTACTTTGTTACTAGTCTGTGTTGTTGTTGTTGTGATTGTACTTATCAAAAGAGGGTATGTGTATATATAATTGTACTTTTAGAATGTTTAATATTCTTCTTGAAATATTCGGCAAAATATTTGATAATTAATATTTCACTAAACGATTTAAAAAATTATTCTTTAAAAATATATGTAAAAAAACATGTAATTTTTACGTGTAAAATATTGAACATAATATTTGCTGATTTATATTACAGTACAAACTATTGATCTTTAAACGAAAACCAATCAGAACTACATCAATTCAAACTTTATGCATGTTCATTTGGTTGATAAAATAAGCACACATGACTTATTTTACTTAATTTGATTCGAATATAAAAATAGTATAAACGTTATCTTTATTAAAGGCATACAACCAAGAACGATCCAAGAGTAAAAATAAGAAACGATTTCGGAGAAAAAGACTACATTGGAAGTCAGGATATAGCTCTACCATTAACCGCTAATCATTCTTCGAGACATATGCAAAATACTGGAATATATAACGAGAGTAGCGAAACAAGAGTTCATGGTCATGATGGTACAAACGCCAATACTATTCCTCATGAATACACAAACGTAGATGCAGTTCGTGGTTTTGTTAATAAAGAAAGGATTCCTGGACCTACATATGCACAACGTCAGGATAAAACACTTGCAGACAATCACATGTCAAATGACGATGAATATGCGATCGTTGATCCGACCGCTGAAACATGTTTTAATGAGACTATGATCAACAGTACTGGAACAACAGACAGTTATATGGTATTAGATCCAACCCAAACGGGTTTCAATAGACAGATATTTTCTAACACTCCTGTAGATTATGAGTTTGCAAAGCCTGTTAATAATACGAACAATAAAATTGACGCCGAGGATCAATACGCTTTATCTGAGGAAGGAGTCTACGACCATTCTGGAAATAATCGTCACAAAGAATCAGAGGTTAACATTTATAACCATGCCGTTGATACTATTTACGACTCTGGAAGTCACAAAAGAAACGAAGAAGGAAGAGAAGACACGTATGATCATTTCTTTGGTCAAACAACTGAAGATGATTATAATATCTCAACAACTACATGACTTCATGTATTATACAAGTTGTATATAAATTTAATGTTTATATTAATTCGGATAAAAATGTCCATAACTTAAAACTAATTCTTGATGCAAACATTCTGATACAGCAATACTTATTTCTTTATGAAAATTTAAGTCTGAACATTGGGAATATGCAATTAATTAAGTTTTATATACTATAAGTATATATGGTACATTTTCCAAGGAAAAAGATCGCGATAATGTCAACGACTTATAATTAACATCTGAGTACACGTCAACATCTTTGCAATATCGAAATCATCTGTAGCCAAAGTTATTCGACAATATATTGATTTATCATGAAAAACGTTTTTGAAAAAAGACAAAAGTAGATTTTCTATGTATATATGATACGGATACATTTTATAAACATAATTGTTTACACGTTCATCTGTTATCTCCCGTAATTAGTGTCTTTCTTTTTAATAAAACACAATGCTCAATTTAACCTTTACAATGCATGGTTAGGTTTTATTTGCTTTATAGAATACAATTCATGTTTGCCAAGTGAAAGACAATTTTACTTCAAGATTGTGGGGTTATTGATTTTTTTTCTTAAAAAAATGTGCTGATTCCCCAATTGATGAAAACAAATATTCTGTGCCAGATTTTCCCCATTAAAGTGTTAAATTTTGAAGAAAAAAATAATCCGATTGATCTTATTATAGTTGAAGTGAAATGGTTGTTCCCTAATATGATTTGTATATATGCCTTTTTGGGGTTTTTTTTACAAATGCCGTGGCTCTGTACATCCCGTCGTTGTTACTGTGCGTTGGTAAAATATTTGTTTACATATTTGTTTATTTTTATATTGATTAAAATAATAACACAACGTTGACTGCTGTTTCCTTATTTTTGGAATATCGTATCTACTGAGAGATATATGTTGCTAGTTCGTGTTGTTTATTCTTTAGTTTTCTATGTTGTGTCATGTGTACTATTGTTTTTCTGTTTGTCTTTTTCATTTTTAGCCATGGCGTTGTCAGTTTGTTTTTGTTTTATGAGTTTGACTGTCCCTTTGGTATCTTTCGTCCCTCTTTTGCTACGTAGAAATGAAAAAATCACAAATGGAAAACTGAAAGCATCTCTTTTGTCGTAACGTTTGGTTTTCATTTTACCCTCATTGTTAATTTCTAAATGAAAGTCAAGATACGTGGCAGACTTACTGTATCTGTTGTTTACTTTCTCTCAAGTTCGATGGGATAGATTCGTTCAACATAGTCACCGACTTTTGATTCATTTAGTGAGATAACATCATCTACAACCTTGAATCTGACATACTTATTGGAATTTGATGCGACTGTCATACAAGTGAAAGGTTTGGCTAGCTATAAAACAAGGTTTAATCCATCTTTTTCTACATAAGAAAATGACTTTACCAAGTCAGGAATATGACAGTTGTTCATTCGTTTGATGTGTTTGAGCTTTTGATTTTGCCATTTGATTAGGGACTTTCCGTTTTGAATTTTCCACTGACTTTAGTCTTTTTTGATTTTTGTGATTTAACTTACTCTTTTTCTTGAATAGAACTTTATATTTTCAAATTTCATATTTTCATTATTATAATATCTTTTTATATCATGATACATATATTGCGTTATTTAAAAGCCTTATACATAAGCACAATCATATTAAGTTCTTGAAATAAAATTAAGAATGGAAATGGGAAGTATGTCCAAGAGACAACAACCCGACAAAAGAGAAGAAAACAGCCGAAGGACATACATTGGTCTTCAACACAGCGAGTGAAAATTCCGAACCTAGAGGCGGTCCTAAACGGGTCTATAAATAAAAGTGTGTACTAGTTCAGTGGACGTCCCACTAGAGATAAAACATATGAATTAACTAAAATTAAAAAAACATACTACAAGACTACCAAAGGTCTGACGCTCCTGACTTGGGACAGGTGCAAACATGCGGCGGAGTTAAACATGTTTTGTGAGATCTCAAACCTACCCCTTCACCTCTAGCCAATGTAAAATAACGAAACAAATGGCAATACGCACAGTACAACTCTCTACTATGTAGACGAAACACACGTCTGGCGTTTTAAATTATAAGCCTGGGACATTTAATGACTATAATGAGCATGTTTAAATGTTCTATTGTATTGCTTATTTGTGTATTTCTCTGTCTTGAATGTTTTTTCACTTATTTTTGTTGTAGTCTTGTCATGTTATGTTGTCATTTTAGTGTTATATTTAACATTGCCTTAAACGCGGGAGGTTTGGCTAGCCGAAAAACCAGGTTCAATCCACCATTTTTTCTTTAAAATTTTTGTACCAAGTCAGGAAAAATAGCAATTGTTATTTTATAGTTCATCTCTATGTGTTTTGCATTGTCGTTTGGTTATTGTTGCATTTTAGTGTTTCTGTTGCTTCGTGGTTTTGTTTTCCTCTTATATTTGATTAATTTCCCTCAGATTTAGTTTGAAACTCGGATTTGTTTTTTACTCAAATGATTTATGACTTTTGGACAGCGAAAAAAATAATAAAAATACATAACGGTGTAACCAAAATTGTTTTATTGCTACAAGTAAAAATACAAAATTTCCCTATCAGCCAGTATATATTGTTTACTAAAAGAGTTTTCTCCACATAAATGGCTTAATTGAAAAATCAAATTTGATATTTGTTTATATATTTTGAACGATACAATAAATCGCCAAGTTTTCTTTAAATTAATAAACAGTCAAACCAATTAATTGAAAATCAGCCTTTAAATTTGCTGATTTGGACATATAACTGGACCGATTTTGTCCTGGTATTGTACAATCAAATATGGCGGTATACCATGAATCTACCTTAAGTAAGGTGGGGGTGTAATTTTTTATCCATAGAATTTTTAATATGTAACCAGTGTTCCAAGCCCAAAATTTTGATTTGAAAATTTAAGGCAAAGTGGACATTTTGACACAAATTTCGTATTGACTACGAAGGAAAACACGTTATTTGATACATTATTTGAATCAAAAGTTGCATTTCTAATCCATAGAATTTTCTTATATTGTGTTTTTGAATTCTCCAAACATTAATAATTTAAAAGTTAACTAAAGATAAAAAAAAAAAAATGGTAGGTCACCGTCCATATAAGAAAGGTACAAGCTAATTTTGACAAGAAAATAGATTAAAAAAGGGAGTTAGCTTGAAATTCATGAATTGAATAAATTTGAAAATTTATTTTTTCTTGTTCAGATTTTAATTTGTTTCTTTAGATACATCAATGGTATTTGGTATGTTAGTGTTTAATATTAAGATCGTGAGTTGTGTACCAACAAGCTCGCATTTTTTACTTGACCTTTGACCTCAAGGTCAAATTATTGAAACCTATCTAAGTATTATATTATGAACTTGTAGTTAATTGTCCGAGCCGTATTATTTTTGTCTTTTGAGATAAATCGATGATGTATTGTATGTTTTTTGTAAAACCATGGGACAGCTTGTTGTATACCATCAGGAAAGCTAACAATTTAGCCTTGACCTTTGGCTTCAAGGTTAAATAATGGAAATTTCAAGTATGCATGATTGATTGGATGTCAAAACTTTTGTTTTCATTGTTATACAGATTAATATGAAGTTTTTTAAGTACAAATGTAGGTGTAAAATCAAAGGAGGGTAGGTCATGTGCTATAAGGACTGCAGTGTGACTTGACCTCTGAACCCAAGGTCAATAATTGATATTTTGTACATGTGAAGCTAGAACTTGTATTGTATTTTTATAAAATCATTTTTTGGTAATTCTCCTTTTACGGGGAAAAGTTGACACATTGTCAACTGAAATCAAAGACAACCATCTTACTCCAGATTGTGTAATGACATTTACGTGTGCAATTTGTGGGTAATTCCAGGTTTTACAGTGCACTTATCCAGTTTCTTATACAATTAGTAGACGAATTCCGATCATTCTTTATCACTCTTTCAACAACATCAAAAAGGGGGACTTAAGATCCATATTGAATAGAAAGTTTCGAAATGGAAAAAAATGATAATCTTCTGTGACAAGTTTATTTCTTGAGTAACAGCAACAGACTTTAGTACACTGATAAGTTTGGATATGTATCCTTCAGTCAGCACTTTTGAGTTATTGTCTGAAAACTGGAAAATTCCCCATTTTTATGAATAAAATCTCATAACTCTGAAACGTAAAATCTAAAATTTATAAAAATAGAAAGCGAGCCTAAGTTTTAATAAATATAAACAATTCTACAAAGTTGCATGAAAACAGCTCAAAGCATTTTTAAATTATTGTACGAAAACTGGAAAATCACAATTATTTAATGAATAAAACCCCATAACTTGGAAACCTAAATCTAAAGTTTATAAAAATCGAAAGGGAGCTAATGTCAATAGATATAATAGAGGTGTGACCATTTGTATAAAAAATAGCTTACATTTTATTATACGGAATGACATATCTGTAAGCAATCTTTTAAAGTGAGGAATTGTAGTAATGAAAAAATTTTAGTTGGTGTTTTATACCGTCCTCCAAACTCAAATTCTAATATATGGGACTTATTTAGTGAGTCAGTCGATAAAGCACTTGATTGTAATTTTACCAATTTTCCTTTGTGTTGATTTCAATCGTGATATGATGTCGAACTCAAGTAACTCTTTTAAAAAGTTACTTAACCGGTTAAACTTGGAAAATGTTATTTGGGAGTCTACCAACTTTACAACCCAAACTGGAACTTGTATTGATTTATGTGTGACTAATCGCAAAAACTTAATTAAATCAGTAACTGTACTTACACCGATATGCAGTTCTCATTCTCCTGTTTCAGTCGAAATTTCATTTAAAACTTTTAAACAACACTCGTTTAAAAGACAAATTCGAGATTTTAAGCGTGCAGATTATGAAGGTCTTAAAAACCAGTTGAATAATACTGACTGGGATAATGTTGTTTTTAATTCAAATAATATAAATAATGTTTATATGAACTTTGTCAAAACATTCGAAAGTACTGTCAATAGATATATACCTACCAAAACTATTACAGTTAAACCAAATGATAAACCATTTATGAACAACTTGATAAGAAACAAGATAAGACATCGTAATAGAATTCACCACAAAGCGAAAACTTCAAATAATCCAGATCACTGGAAAAAATTTAGAGAAAATCGTAATGAAATTATCAGTTTAGTTAGAAAGGCAAAAGATGATTATAAGTGCAAACTGACATCACAACTTATTGACAAAAATATTCCTCCTGGTAAATGGTGGCGCATCGCCAAGTCTGTATCAAATTGTACTAAAAACAGAGACCCCCCCCTTTTTTGGAACATGATGGCCAAATTTTTATTCATCCATTGGACAAATCAGAGATCCTGAACAATCATTTTGCTGATATAGCTAATATTGATATAGAACCAGAAATTCCTGATAATAATGAGCCTCCTCCATGTCATTTAAACAAATTTGTCATCACTGAAAAAGACATTTTAGACCAATTAAAAATTTTGAATGTTAATAAACCAGCTCGACCTGATGGTATCAGTCCTAGAATTTTAAAAGAGGTTGCTAGCTTTATTTCTAAACCATTAACTAAGTTATTTAATATGTCTCTATCAGTTAAACAGGTTCTACTGTTATGGAAAATTGCACATGTTAATCCTATTTTTAAAGGGAAAGGTAGTCCATATTCAGTTCTAAACTATCGTCCAATATCTGTTACTAGTATTGTTTGTAAGATTATGGAAAAAGTTTTATTTAAACATTTGTATAATTATATGAGGAGTAATAACCTTTTGTCAAAGTTTCAATCTGGATTTCAACCAGGTGATTCTACTGTTAATCAGTTAATCGAAATATCTCATAAAATTATTAGTAATATGGATAGTGGTAGGGATGTAAGGTTTGTATTTTGTGATGTATCTAGAGCTTTCGATAAAGTTTGGCATAAAGGACTTTTATTTAAACTTAAACAATCTGGCTTAAATGACCAGCTCTTATCTTGGATAGAAAGTTATCTTTCGGATCGTCAACAAAAGGTAGTTTCAGAAGGCTTTTCGTCAACTCTGCAGGTGTCCCCCAGGGATCAGTTTTGGGACCCTTTCTGTTTCTTATTTATATAAATGATATAGTAAATAACATTGCTAATGATATTAGATATTTTGCAGATGGCACCTCTTTATTTGCCATAGTAGATGATCATCATGCTGTAGCGGCTGCTTCTTTGACTGATGACTTGGATGTTATCTCAAATTGGGCAAAATCATGGGCTGTTCAATTTAATTCTAAGAAAACTAAAAACATTGTATTTACTAGAAGGGAAAGGGAGCATCCACCTGTATTTTTTGGGATAAATGGCGAAGAGGTTGAGAAAATAAATATTTACTGTCATCTTGGGATAACATTTCAGTCATCAGCTTCATGGCACACGCATATTGATATTATTTATAAAAAAAGCATGCTCTCGTCTTTTTGTACTTAGTCAAGTTAAACACTTATTAGATAGGAGTTCACTTATAAGTATTTATTATGCTTTTATTAGACCTATATTAGAATATGGTGATGTTATTTGGGGCAATTGCTCCCAGCAAGAGTCTGAGATTCTTGAAAATATTCAGATAGAAGCTGCTAGAATTATTACAGGATTACGACGTAATTCCTCCAGACAAAAACTTTATATTGAATTAGGTTTAGAAACTCTGGAGAATAGACGTAATAAACATAAGCTTATACTATTCTACAAAATATTAAATGGGATGACACCTGCATACTTATATGAGTTAGTGCAGCCATATCTTCCCAGACAAACCCCTTATACTTTGAGGAATGAAAATAACACTTTTCACCCACCTCTTGCTAGAACTAGCTCTTATTTTAATAGTTTCATTCCTTCCACTATAAGACTTTGGAATAGTCTTCCTTTGAGTTTACAAAAATCACCAAGTTTGGGTGTATTTAGAAGTGGACTGGATAAGTTTTATTTAAGAATTGAATGCTCTTTTTTGTAAATTTATTGGGGTGTAAAAGCGTTGACCGAAGTACATTTTGTATGAAGCGCGGAAGCGCTTCATACTTAAAATGTGCGCACGGTCAACGCTTTTACAACCCTATAAAGTTACAAAAAAAAGCATTCAATACTTATAATTACATTTTTACCTATAGGATCATGAAAACACGCCTTTTATCAAGTTTTTATTTCATTTACCTGTGCACTTTATTGTGGGACCTCGTGTCATCATGAATGAGAAGTTTTATTGAGTGAAACAACTACTTACGGAATAACACATGATGTGCAGTTAGCCAATCAGAATAACGTATTGTAATGAAACATACATCTAATGTAATTATAGGACTGATGATATTTTTAAACCTTTCAACTATGGGATAAGGAAACTTAATATAAGTCATTGTCAACTCAGAAATAATGCTAGCAACCTTAAATCTCATTTGTTTAATCAGTTCTTATCCGAGAACACTTTTTGCACAAACTGTAACCATCCTATGGAGGATAACCAACATTTCTTTTTTATTTGCCCTAAGTATAATGATGTAAGACAGAGCCTTCTTAATTCCATTTACTCCATTGTTGATAATGTTGACATAAATATGGAATTACTACTTTTTGGAAACAGATTATTTTCATATGATATGAATATTGCTATTTTTAAATCTGTTCAGAAATATATCAGTAACACTCAACGTGTTGTTTGAAACTTACTTAATTTTTGTTTCATCTAGTTATATTTTTTATTTTTTTCTACACTCCAACATTAATTCATTTATTCCACTAAGCAAGCTTAGTGTCTCTTACTAGCCATACATATATTGCTAATGACTTATAAAGGATATTTGCATGTTTCAAGGTACTTTAGATAACTGATGATTAATTGCATAATATATTTAAATATACTTTGCATTTAGTAAGTAACACTGTTAACATATATTTGCTCGTGTGTGCTCACAAGTAGCATGCATGTTCCATTATATTGCATTATTTTAAATACAGTTGTTGTAATTGAGTTATACCTTGTACATGTAATATGGAGAGAGCTTTTATAGGATGTGCCTGTTGCTCAATCCTTTTCATATCTTAATGAATAAAATCAAATTAAATAGATACTAATTCGATCCACCAAAGTTGCATACAAACTGGATGAAGCGTTTATGAGTTATTGTACGACAAGTGGACGACTGGCGGACAGACAACGGTATACCATAAGAGGTCCCGTAAACGGGCATATAAAAAAGAAGATGTGGTATGATTGCCAATTAGACAACTCTCCACAAGAGACCAACATGACACAGAAATCAACAACTAAAGGTCACCGTAAGGCCTTCAACAATGATCAAAGCCCATACTGCATAATCAGCTATAAAAGGCCTCGATATAAAAATGTAAAACAATTCAAACAAGAAAACTAACGGCCTTATTAAAGCATGGACAAAACCATTTCTACAATTGTCATTTGTTATAATTCACATATCTCATATATGCAACTTCACTTCTTTTTTTTTTTAGTTTTTAATTTTAGTGATTCCACCATTGATTACCATAATCTTAAGGTTACAGTCTCAATACATTTCATTCTCTTTTTTACACTTTAACAAACATGGCTTGTCTTGCATGGATAGATGGTTATGATAAGCAAAATTCTATCCGGATGAAATATCATCAGGCAGATCAAATGTTACAGATGATATGGTTAAATTTTTTCCGTAGGGCTAATCCAGCCATTTTTAAAGGGGTGTTTCAACCATATGTCCCCATTCAAAAGCACTGATTGTCAAAAAAGTAGGGATTCTAACCCTAGGAAGCACTAACTTTCACTTCCCATGATGTATGTTTGTATATATTTTTTTTAATTCTTATGAATCCTGTATAATAGATATAAGGAGATGTGGTATGAGTGCCAATGAGACAACTCTCCATCCAAATGCCCTTTTTAACTGGTTTGCCACATAATTTCTCTGTCTAAAGAAGAAATTTTTGCACCAAATAACTAATTAGGGTAATAAATATTGTTCAAGACTGACTATTTGTCAGTTTGAATTTATTTTTTAGCATAGCCTGATTTTAATTAATATACCGTGTAGACTTAATTAATTCTATCTATGAAAAGTGAACTATACTGTAGTAAAAACACGTACAGTTAAATGAATATCTTTGTCAACTTTTTATTTATTCAACTGCAAAGTGAATACAATCATGACTAACATTTTATTATTGTGCTTAAACGTTAACCATGATTGTGATGACATATATGATAAGTGTGAGCTGGGAGTCTGCTTAGTTTTTATCCATAAGTCGCATTCTTTATTTTTTTATGTGATTTTTATGTGTCAATATTTATGTTTCAATATAAAAGGAAGATGTGGTATGATAATTGATTGCTAATGTGACACAACAACAAAAGACAACCACTGAATTACAGGTTCATGACTTGGGACAGGAACATACAAAATGTGGTGGGGTTTATGTTTGAAGGTGCCAACCCTTCCCCATAACCTGAGACAGTGATGTAATGGTACAATATATGGGAAGGCTTTTATCAATTTGTATTATTCTTAATCTAGCAAAAAGAGATCATCACAGAAAAATGTGCAAAATGATTTGAAAGAATAGTCAGGATCCTTGTCTAACAATCTTTATGAAGCAAGAAAAATTTGACGAGATTTATATGTACATAAAAGTCCGTCATAAAATTAAAGATTTCAGTAAATTTGCATTTTACAATATCTTTTGTAACTGCTGTATTTCAGATTTTATCTTTCTTTTCTAATGTCAATGACTGTAGGATAGTTAGTGGTTCAAATACATGCCTATTGAGCCTAAAATAACATGCAATAGAAATGAGCAAAACAAGAAAAGCAAATTTTAATAACTACAGATGCAGTATGCATTTTTGAAATGTAAATTCAATGTATGTGCTAGGGCCTAAATTGACCCTGAATTATTTCAAGTGTTTTTTGGCATAAGACTTTTTAATACTATTAAACTATTACATGTAATATACTATGCTCTTTGTAATTTCCATTCTATTTAAAGCACATTTTGTACATGTGGGATGATTATGTATTTAACAAAAGCACTTAACGAAAGTATTAAATTTTCATACCCCCCCCCCTCCCTTAGTAAGCTCTCGACTGGTCACACTAAGTTGGTTAAATTCCGTTAAGTCCTACTATCCTATTAGATAGGAACATAGTTATTATCCTTTGATTTTACTTTGTTTACAAATATAGACTCTAGTGTCAACTTTACATATCTTGCCATTTTTGTTCATACACCTTTAAAAAAATTATGCCTTAAAGAGGAAGTACATTTTGTATTAAAAGAGGTTGAAATTACATGTACACTGTAAAAAAAACTTTTGGTCATGAATAGACCATCTGGAAAAAAGGTTAAAAATTAGTATGCCTGAAGCTGTGAAGAGAATTTAACACACACTGTACATGCAATGTACATGTAGGTGCAATTTTAAAAAGTTTTCATTTATTGTCTTTAACATGTTAAAGAAATGCACTGACGTTGCGCACGATATTGGTGTCACTTTGGAAATATGGGTTAGAAGGCGGGTTATTCAAATCCAAGCTCTTATCCTATAAAATAAATATCCATGTTATGCATATCATTCGAACGGAAATAAACCACAGAAATCAATAACATAGATGATTTTGTGCTTTGTCTATTTTTTAATGAAAAACTTTGCTCATTTCGATGCCTATAACGTCATTTCAAGGGTGTCCCGCTGTTACAATTTTGTTTTATGTGAGTCTTTAAAATCCCAGTGCGGATTCATTAGTAAGTAGAATTGCTAAAAATTTTGCAATTGTTTTGTATACATTTAACCTAAAATGAAGTAATAGACGTTTTTGATTTTAAAAGAAGGAAGGTCGTCAAAAGAGTTTAAATAAAAAAGAGAAAAAATGTCCCAATTAGCTGCTCAACCCGTAATTTTTTTTTCTGTCTTCACTTTCATAAGATATTATGGACGAAAATGGATTTTAATAATATCAGAAAAATTATACATGTTCCGAAGAAGCTATCTGAAGTCATCATTAAGTAACTGCGGTCTTATTTTAAAAACATCGTCATTTTTCCCGTGTCCAATAAAATGTCCCGATGGACAAAATAACACAAAGAATAATTCAGAGGCTTTTTATCAAACGAAATTCTACTATATCTCAATTTTTTAACACCTGTTAACTGATATGAATTGAAAATACATTTAATTTCCTTTAAAATGATATGATATGTACTTTTGTTTGAGTTGCTGTTAGAAAATCCGAAACGATCTAAGATGTCCAATGAAATGTCCCCGTAACCGTAATTTGACGTTCGCGTTATAATAACGTTAAACTGTATACGAATTTTCTTGCATATTTGGCATAACATAATTTCATGATATTGTATGATCTATATAAAATAAAGTTCTCGTTTAATATGCATTAACATATAGATCTGCATTGTTTCAAGGATATAAGATGTCGAAATATTTAACTCGGATACGTCATAAAGACAAGGCCTCGGAGCTATAACAAAGAGATAACTTACTAATGACCACACTCCCACTTTATAAAAGCAAGATACATTGAAAAAGAAAATGCGATCAAAAGTGAAATCTTCTTAATTATCCTCCTAAGCCAGATAGTATCTGTAATTCGAAGCTATACACATGAATAAAAATTCTCACAAAAATTGTATGAGAAAAAGTACACCTTAGTCGTGAACATTTCAGTAAAACGTGCAATCATTTTTTTTTGTCGCATCGACTCATTTAACAAAACGTTTTATCAGATAAATACTTGTATGTCATAAACATTTCAGTATAGCTAACGATAATTTTTTTATCTACTGTGAGTAGAACAATTCCTAGTCATCTACCTAGCAATATATGTTTGAAAAATAAGGTTATTACGCTTAGGAGTAGTGTGGCAGAATGAAGATTATTTTCTCGAATCTCCAACAGAATTGCCTGGTACATAGGCATGTGATGAAACTAGTATATTGAAATTTGAAACTTTTTCTTTTACCATAATTTGAGAAAGAACGAAAGAGAGAGAGAGTGAGAGAGTAGTTGTCCGACATATATGATGGATGGCACACAAACATGTAGCAGCTAGCTCCAAGGTATTAATTTACAGACACTCCAAACTCATTCTAGAAAAAAAATCAACCAATCAATCTGCGGTGTAAAGTAGATCTTTTTTTTTTATCTTCGCAGAACGCCACAAAACATAGCTTGAATTTTAATTTTTACATCGCGATGACCGTGAGGGCATTCCGATGTATTGTTGCCATAGAGATTTGACATTCGTTTTTGACTGGTAACCGATCGTATAAATACGCGGATATCATCGAGTGCAAAATAACATTTCTTATCGCTTGTTATAAATTCACTTCTTCAATGAATACTCATAAGAACAGAAATTTATAATACGAAAATATTATGTCGTTACAAATATTTATATGCATTAAAATATGCACACGTACAGAAAAATTGTGTTAACGCATGCGGAAGAATATCAAAAGAAAGTTTTTTGGGGAAAATATGAATGTCTACTCAAATCCAATCTATTGGAAAATCGAATTATTATAGAAGAGTGTCCACCATGCACTTGTACTGTACTTTTATTAGAATCGTAGAATAGAACATTTGATATACAATTGGATGAAAATTATACATACATGTAACTGCTATATACAATTCTAAATATAATATATAACAACAAACCAGAGTATATGTATTTGTATCGCCACAATATAATAGATATTAAAGCAGTGAAGTTTAATTCCTTGTCATTTAGTCATCATCCACCTACGAACTTGTCTCAGAAAAAATATATCTCTGTACATAAGCCTCCGTTTTCCGGTATAGAAATGTGACTTTTTTTCTGAGACAAGTGCTTGTGACCATCCACAAGAACTTGCGGTCATCCGAGGTTCAGTACTTCAGTACTTTGATTATACTTTTAAAACAATGTAAAAACGAAACCAAAAAGATTGAAACAGAAAACATAAAAATAATCAGATGAATGTCAAAGAAGATTTTGTGTAAACCGATACTCAGTTATATGTTGAAAATGGAAGCGCGGAACCAAAAATATTGCTGAGTATAAAAAATGCATGAAATGCCTTCCTGACGGTCCATAGTTGTTCGCTTGAGAAAAACACTGAACTATGTAAACATGCACATATAGCAGTTACTTAAAAAAAATCACATCTAGTAAAAAAAATAATTGTATTATTCAAAATCGGATTTCGACCTGCTGGTAATCTGTGATGTAGGTATTGGTCTGTGTAAAAGTTTTCCATACTTTGCCAAATTCTTTAATTTCAAAAATTAAAAAAAAAGTATTGATTGCCGACCCTTTTTGAAGCTTGAGTTTGTGAAAAAATATCAGATGAAAGGATAGCTTGCTAAATATGTTTCCGAAAGCAAAAAACAAAACAATACATAATCACGGTTCTCATTTTCACAATTAGGTAGAATTTGCGGTCGTGTAAGACCAATTAATAATTTCTATATGCAAACAACAATGAGCAAAACCCTTACCTGATAGTCAGCTATGAAAAGTCCCGAAATGACAAATGTAAAACAATTCAAACGAGAAAACTAACGGCCTGATTTATGTGCAAAATGTGTAAATTCCTACATAACATGAATTTTCTTAATTATTTGCCTGGTAAAACAATCCTGATCTAAAAAAATTATCAATGAAAACGTTTTCTTTTTAAAAAAAATAATCTAGACCCCGACCAACTTTAAATCATTGAAAGTTGGCAACGGCAACATAAGAGCACGTATTTCTTTTTCAAACATGATGCACATTTTGTAAAGTTTTTTTGTTAGAGATTTTTTGAAATAATGATATAGTAAACATTTTCCATAAAATCGGGATTGATGTTAAGACTGTGGACTTACTTATACGTAAAAATAAATAATATGAATTGTAATGTAATTATAAGTCACTGTTTAAGAAAAATTAAATAAAACCAAATTCTTGGAATTTCATATTAGCGTTATAGTATATAGTCTCAGGATAAAAGTGTTGATAAAATGAGATTATGAAAAGAAAAATAGCTTGCGATATACTACCTACATCTTTCACATAATCAAAGACATATCAAGAAGCATTCGAATATTTATTGAGGGAGCGAAATTACCAAATTACAACAAACATATGCAAACGTGTAATTGGGGAAAAGAGACAGAAACAAGAAACGAAATATTTACAATTTCACTAGCAAAGATAGGAGACGTCTTCTGGCAGAGAGAGCATTGCTTAATTTTAAGAAATAGAAGAAACTGATTGTTGAAGGCCGTGCAGTGACCTATAGTTGTTAATTTCTGTGTCATTTTGATCTCTTGGGGAGAGTTGTCTCATTGGCAATCATATCACATCTTCTTTTTATATATTTAAATCATTTTACAAGACATCAAATTGTCATTTTGTGCTATTGTTGCAGACAATTCTTCGCAAAAATAAAAAAAATGTTCATGTATCTAAAATTTTGTTTTAATTCAATGGAATTTTGCATTTGCACCGGCTTGAAAAAATAAAACCATATAAAGAAGCAACTTCGGACATCTCTTTAAGCGGCATTTTCAAATGAGTAGAATATAAGGTCAACGTTTGAAACTTTCCGTGGAACAACGTCAAAATCGTCGATTTATTAGAATTAATATATCGAAACGTCGTGTAACGCTGAGTGGCACCAATACCGTGCGTAACGTCACTCGGTACGAAATAACTGTGCCGATCAGTTAACAGCAATATGATGAACAAAGGCATAATTAGCTTTTAAAATGAAAAAAAAATAATAATTTTATGCCAAGACCGGTTTTCCTGTTGGGTAGTAAAAGTTTTGTTTTTCTCTCATAAAGGCTCTGTAGGATAAAATACATTATAGGAGGATCAGGAAAAGTTTTAAAAAATAGAGAATAATAATAAATGCATGTTATATGCACAATACATTTGTAAATAAAGAAAATAGACATAACAATGAACAATAATTGGGTGTTAAATTTATAAGAAATAAAGAAAAATGAAGAAAAAAAGTTTAATAGAGATAAATGGTATAAAGAATTAGATAAGACACTCCATCCAGACCATCATGCATCAGTAAGAAAGTTAGTTTTGTGAAATGATTAATTTTTTAAAAATAATTTAAACCGTCTAGACGGGAAATGTTCTAAATTTTAAGTGTGCATGCTTAACAAAATCACCAGCATTCGCATTCAAATATTCTAGGTTTACAACAAGAAAATTGTGTTTGCATATATTATTCTAGAACACACCCGCGAAATCGCGGGCATATACAGCTTGTTGACTGTTGTAGGATGATATTTTTTGGTTTAAGATATTATGTTAATGTTTCATAAAAGGTATCAAAAGCCCTCTCCCTTTGTCCAAAGTCAAATATTTGTTTCCTTTCTGTTAAATTCAACTATTTTCGTGTTTCTGGCCTCAGACCACAATTATTCTTCTCCTTTGCTACAATGCATCGTTTGTTAAAAAGTCAAATTAAATTAAAATTTGCACCGCTTAAAACATGAAATTAATGTAACTGCTATATATAGACCATTATTAGTCTAAACATATATGCTTCTAGGACAATCCATCAGTGCTTTTTAGTTTGAGAGTTTTATCAACATGCCATCGCTAAGATATAAATCTTGTATTAATGACTAAGACCGACTCAGGCTAATTTGAGGGGTGGTCGGAGGGGTCCTGATTCCGAAATCCCGACCTTAAAAACATGTAATCCTGAGATGCAGAATTTAAAGAAATTCATATCCCGAAATCCCGAAATTGAAAAATATATTCTCGGATCCCGTAAGGATCAATCCCCAAATCCCGAGCTTAAAAATACCCAATCCCTACGTCCCAAAAAAGGTCCTGCCTCCCTCTAATCTCTACCCTTCTTTGATTTTTGCCAAATCACTACTTTCACTTTCAACAATATTGTTTTATGCCCCATTGGAGTTCGTGTTGTTTATTCTTTAGTTTTCTATGTTGTGTTATGTGTACTATTGAGTATCTGTTTGTCCTTTTCATTTTTAGCCATGGCGTTGTCAGTTTATTATCGATTAATGAGTTTGACAGTCCCTCTGGTTTATTTCGTCACTCTTTTAGGGGCATTATGTTTTCTATTCTGTGCATCCGTGCGTTCGTTTGTTCGTTCGTCCGTCTTACGCGCTTCAGGTTAAAGTTTTTGGTCGAGGTAGTTTTTGGCGAAGTTGAAATCCAATCAACTCGAAACTTAGTATATATAGTGCCGATGTGGCATCCGTGTACTATGGACACATTCTAGTTTCCACTTGTTTTACTTATTTTAATATATATGCAACTGGTATGACCTCTTAAATAGTAAACATTTCAAAGAAAACAGTAGACAGGATACAGAGAGTCTCTTTATATTAAAGTAGTATAATCGTAGTTTACATGAATGCATATGTAGATAAACGCGAAAAATAATTGTCCTCTCTAAGGAGGTATATTAGTTGTGGTTCTTGCGATCTTAATACCATGATATGGAGAACGCTCTGATTGGCTTATTCATTTTTTATTTTTCACGGCTGGTAATCTACACACGCAGAACATTTGGTTCTGCAATGAAAACCGTGAGAGGATTTTCCGGTTGTGCTTGAGTGGAGTAATTGTCACCGCTTCAAAAGGTATGTACATTTCTAAATCTCAATTTTCTTATTCAACTGATCAAAATATTGAAAATCAGAGAATGCTATGCTGTGGTGAATACTTAAACGAAGAGATACATGTATCATTTACTGTTGTACGTCAAGTTGAACTCCTACAAAATCAGTTGCCGCACGAGAAATTGCTTCAAAAAGTGACATTTCAATTTTGAAATGGTTCTATTTACAGACCTACAAGTTCAAATTTAGTTTTTTTTATGGCAATGGATATGAATGTTGTTTTTGGCGGCGTGAACGCTGTCCGGTGTTGATAGACGTCTTAATAATTCCCAAAACTACATTTTTTTCATCAAGTCATGCGTGAGGGGATCGGTTCTGATTGAGGACATCGTGAATGCGTGAGGGGAAGGACAAACATTTTTTTTAATCTTTGGCTTTGCGACTTTTATTGACTCAATAAAAGCAAAGATTTATCCTTATACTTTAATAGATAAAAACTGGTCACTGATTCAATGAGAAACAGAAATCAAACTATTAATTGTTTGTTCAATTTCAGAAAATGCTATTGTTCAAAGGAAAAAGGAAAAGAGGACTAAAATTAACTCTCTACAAATAGCCATGGAGATACAAGTTATCCCCGCCCTCGAAGCGAACTAAACCCGCTGGGAGTAGTCCTGTCGTCAAATATACGTCACAGAAATCACCACATATATTTAAGAAAAGTATATCGCCGATCAAAACTTCAACACCTATATATATTAGACGTAATCTGTTCACCCAAAATCACAAAAGTTTCGAAACAAAAAAAGGCAGATATACAGAATTTATTATTCATGAACATCGATGAAAGCAAAGATAATCTCGAGGAAGACCATAAGGAAGAGCATGTATTAGACAACGAAGAAGTCACAGAAGAAGACCACGTAGTAGACCACGAGAAAGACCACATGGAAGACCTTAAGGAAGAATATAAAGTTTTTTAAAGTGCTTTAGATAAACTCTCAGACGTATGGAAAAGGGGAAGATTTTTGATTGATTTTTTTTCATTATACAGAGTGGACGTTTTCCTTTAAACAACATTGCATTCGACCTGTTTTTTGGACATTGTTGAGTGGTTTGAAAAGGTCGAATCAAGAAGAATAAGATACTCCCCAACATCTCTGCAGTATTTTTGGTTATCGTTGACAATATTTTTGTTTTTATTCTTCGTGAAACAAATTATTAAACCTAGGTTCCCACAATTTATTTCATAATTCAATCTCATAAATTTTTCTAAGCACACATAATAATTAATAATTATGTGTTACATAATAATTATTTTGTGTTTTTTAATGAACAATATAGCCTAATTTAGGTAAGTTTCAACGACTCATAGCTTGAATATAAAGATATAATTTGTACTTCCCCTCACGCATTCACGATGTCCTCAATCAGAACCGATCCCCTCACGCATGACTTAATGAAAAAATGTAGTTTTGGGAATTATTAAGACGTCTATCAACACCGGACAGCGTTCACGCCGCCAAAAACAACATTCATACCCATTGCCCTAAAAAAAACTAAATTTGAACTTGTAGGTCTGTAAATAGAACCATTTCAAAATTGAAATGTCACTTTTTTAAGCAATTTCCCTTGCGGCAACTGATTTTGTAGGAGTTCAACTCGACGTACAACAGTAAATGATACATGTATCTCTTCGTTAAAGTATTCACCACAGCAAAGCATTCTCTGATTTTCAATATTTTGATCAGTTGAATAAGAAAATTCAGATTTAGAAATGTACATACCGTTTGAAGCGGTGACAATTACTCCACTCAAGCACAACCGGAAAATCCTCTCACGGTTTTCATTGCAGAACCAAATGTTCTGCGTGTGTAGATTACCAGCCGTGTTTTTGTTATCTATCATACGATTGGATGTACTTGTGTATGTTTCAAACCGGAAGTCTTACTATAATCCAGTCTGATGACGGAATCAATATCCGGACTTCTGTTTTGTCGTTTTTTCCAAAAATAACTCAATCTGAATAATCATAAGAATAGATGACAAATGCGACTATGCATGTTACCTATAGAACACAGAGGCATGATGATTAATTGATCGTGGAAGGAAGAGAAGCGACACACAATATGAGGTCTTCTCGTTTAATAGTAGATTAGTCCGAGATTACTCTGACGTCCAACGGCTGTTTTGCCAGACAAGCTTGGGCCGTCCCACATCTCAGAGTAATCTCGGACTAATATTATATCAATCTCCTACTTCATGACCTTTTTCTCCCAGAAACCCAAACCCCTATGCAGATGACCTATACGCACCTGAACTCTTAGGTCCACAAATTAAATTTTCAAATCAATTAGTAATACATGAATGATAGAAGTACCATGAGCTATGCCTATACATTGCCTATGGTTACATGTATAGTTCAGCCTAACAAAAAAAGGGGGGGGGGCATTGTTTTGTTGTTCGCCACGGATATTGTTTTGAAATTACTTCCGCTTATTTTAAGCTAACAAATTGTTTTCAGGGGGTCGTGAATCGCTCTTTGGGCATTTATATTCAATTCATTAGTACTTACTTACAATGTATCTGTTTTCCCTCTTTTCATGATTTGTTTACATCCATCTTTCGCATATTTGCCGGACATTTTCTAACGTAATACAAGGGTGAAACTGCTTCAAAAGCTACCAAAATGAAGATCGTTATCTATAATTTCGATCTGTATTACAGTATTCATGAAAAGCAGTTCACTTGTTCGATTATTATGAGTTATTCTCTCTTCAGTCTTCTCCGACGTCAATAATTTCCAGATGCTCCATATTTTTAGAACGGAAGTACTATTTCGACAATGACAATTGTTGCAATAACCTTTAATAAGTTTTGAAATTGCAGTTAATAGTTATTTAACTCATTCTCAATGTATTTAAATACAAAAAAAAATGATCAAATTTTATTGTTATGGCAAATTACGACAATGGACATGACTAACGATATCAATGCGCAACTTTATGCGCAGACGGCGCGAAAATTTCAACACCCGATCTACCTTAAGGTTGCTATTTTGAGTATTGTGGTATCATATGTTATATGTCAGACCACATAATGGTCTCATGGGAGCATGTTTGCGTGTTTGGTTGTCTTTGATCGGAACCCAGGCTGGGTCCAAAAAAAGGCGTTTAAATTGATATATGTTTACCGCTTAGCTTAAGGTTAAGAACAAAAACTAGTCGGCTGGGAGTCAGAAATGTGTCAAGGTAGGATGACTCTTCTTCCAGAAAACTGATACCATGTGTTGTTCTTGCACTGCTCTATCATGTTACATATTGTTTGAATTCCACTGATCGACATTAACACCTGAAAGATGGAATTATTAAGACACACAAAACTTGTCTTTAGGGATATTTTTGGCTGAAATTAAGTTCTAACGACTCTGGATTTTTTATTATGAGAATGATTTGAGCTTTATATTTTTCAGAGGTATACATTGCTATTTCACTTATATTTTTGCGTCGTAGTAAAAGATAGGCGAAAGGTACCAGATGGACATTCAAACTAAACTAAATGTCATAGTTAAAATTAAAAAGACAAACAGACAAATAACAGTACAGAAAACACAAAACACAACATAGAAAACTAACGATTGAGCAAAACAAGCGCCAACAAAAAACTGGTGGTGATCTCACAGGTGATTCAAAAACGTAAAACATTGATATACAAACATAATATCCATTTTATATTTAAAAAGTTACCTGGATTTTGATACGCAGAAAATGTTAATGTAACAAGTATCTTTTTGAATTTCAGTCTTTTCTACTGACCACAATGACTATATTCATGTACATGTAGTACACGGTAATGTATTTACTCGACTTGAAAGTTGAATTAAAAGAACAAGGACATCTTTTAATAGATAACTGCAGATTTATTACAACAAAAAAGTATTACAATGTATATTTACAGTGACATACGTGACTATAGACTTCCTTCTTTAAACATACAATTTTCACAGTATTTTGAATTTTTCATGATTTGTTATGATGTTGTTGCCATCTGAATTGATCATACTTTCAGTGCCTCGTGTACATGCAGTATCAGGTAGGTGTACTATAATAATTGGTTGTTTTCTGTTTTAACAAAAGAAAATATTGAAACTTATATCCATTTACAAACTGTAATATATTTTAGTACGAAGACTAATGATTTTTTTAAACTTCTTTGGATGTTTTATTTTCTGTATTGCCATGTTCACACATATCATTGATCATGTGCTACAATGTATCTCAAGATTTGAAAATCAGTGTATCACAGCAAGCTAAATAAAATACTGTGTTTTCTAGGACTTTAAAGTAGTATGCCTTCATCTTTTTTGTGAATTTCATGTATCTTTTCAGCGCTTGTATGCAATTTTATAATACATTTTTTTACAAATCATATGCATTGAAAGATACATTAAAATATATAACAATAAAAGACAAACAATACCCAGATTACAGATATAATTTTTAATTTTAAGGTGATTATCCAACATGTTCCATGTATAGGTTGACGAGGCATGGTTGCTGATTAAACACTCATACATCAATCTATATAACCTATATACAATGTATCACCGTACCGATTTCCACTGCACCCCATACCCCTATCTTGAAGTATTTTTAAAAAGGCCAACTATCACAAATTCTAACATGATGTTCTTCAAACTCTTTGAGTACACACCCGTGGTAAAATATAAATATATTTGGGCTATTTCGATCGTACTCCCGCGTCATATACTTTTTTTTATGAATGAGCTACCCGACCGTCATAGAACGATGACGAAAAATCATAAGCATTTTACGGAAAAATACACGCTTATAAAACAGACAATCATCACACAAGGAAACGTAAACAAACGATGCTAAAATGTTGGAAAGCAGGTCACGGTTTGACCCCAAGTTTATCAGCAACAATAGAGTCACGTGACCGTGAAAATTCAGTAAAAAAACGGATGAGACGAACCTCATTTTAACTCACTGAATACTATTGTCGTAATAAAAACTTATTGACCTAACTAATCTTGAGTATCCATAGTTTATTCTCGTCAAAGCTCACACATCAAATCAAAGTCCTTTATTCTTTATTTTATCTGCAAACTTGGAGTTTGGGTGAAAATTGTCAAGTCTCCTGAACGAAAAATCTAAATATTTACAAGGAAACTAAAAATGATAGGCTGAATTTAAATTTAATAAAGCATCTCATTAAGACAAACACTCGGTATGAATATCTCGGCAATAGAATGTTGGATACGCAAACGTCAAATTGATTTCAAACTGAAGCGGTGGTTTTGATGCCGATTTGTGCAAGTGGTTATCTCCCCTTAATATCACCAGTCAAAAGTAAAAACCCAGCAAAATGCATAAAAATTAAGAAAGGAGTTTACTTGACAAAAATTAGAAAGAAAATAAACGAAACTCGATTTATAACTATGTTATGATAATATAAAGAAGAGATACTTCCCCCTATTTTTCAGAGAAGGACTAAATGTAAATTTATATTAAAAGACAAAATATTACTGCAGTAAAAAAAAAAAACAATTCAGAAATGTGGATAATGACACCTACATGTAAAATTAAAAACCTAGCTATATTGAAAGAAATTAGATCTGGCGGATGAAATATACTACATGTAATTTTTATATGTGGGATCATTCCTAGCAGAATTTTTTTAAACACTTCTAATTATATTTAATGCAATAAAACATAGTTAATACAATTTCAATAATCTTTCTGAAAATTGATATAATTATTGAATAAATAGTACTGATCATATATATTTTATATTCTATAAAGTGTGACCAAGAGTCACAACAAATTTCTTCAAATTAAGAGAGCCTTTAAACTCAAACCTATGTTTCTTAGTTGAACAGTAAAATACAAAAAAAGGGATTTATAAGTTTTATACCAAAAATATTGACAAAAATTCTGTAAAAAAATATGCTTTAAATTATAAGTGAAAGTGACACAATTTTGAATTTCAGAATCATTATTATTGTAAAATTAAACTATTAGATTAGCTTGCACAGTAGCCCTTTGTCTTATTTCTCAGGGTATTTTATAGATTATGAAAGTAAACTTTTTGGAAAAAATGGGGCTTCTTCTCTTGAACAGGTTGCTGTATCAGCTTCTTTAAATAATTACGTAACATATTTATAAACAAAGTATTGTATATATACTTTACCTGAATACTAGTAATAGGAAATGAAATGAAACTGGTGGGACAAATTTTGTGCATTTTACTTCAATAATGATCAAAAATGCTTAAATTTGACAAGAATTTGCCATTTGAATAAATTCAATTTTGTAAGAACACATCTCTATGAATAAACTTCTTGTTTGGCTGACTTGGCTTGATAAGTTAGTTTTTGCTCTTATTACTATAAAATTGAGAATGGAAATATAGCTTACTAAGTAAAGAGATAATAATATAAGCAGGATTTTATTAACTGACCTTCATTTTCTTTTTTCATATGTTTTTTTTCCTACAGAATTTTCTTTGCAATGCATTTCTATTGCTATTTTTGTGCTTTTGTCCATCCATACAGTAGGCTATCAATAATTTGTCAGATCTGTCAGTATTTTCCAAGACGTTTAGCTTTAAACGCAATAAAGAAGATCTTTGTTTGTTGTTTCACTTTTCCAATGGGTAAATTTTTACTATGCACATGACCCTGACACATATTTTGTTATAAACGTTACATGACGTATGTTGAAAAAAGAAAACAATGTCACCGTCAATTTGTGTAGGGGATCAAAAGGGGTTTTAGTTACTTTAAAATACAAGTATCGTATGGAATTGTGAAAATCCACAACTCTTAATCAAAATTTCATTCATGTCTTTAATAAAATCAGTATTTTAGAGCACTTTGAAACAGGTACAATGAAAAGAAGCTAAACTTTACTGTTTTGAAGTAGAAACGTAGCTAAAACCAGATAAAAATTGACATGGCTGGTGGTCAAAAATTGATGTATAAAAGTAAAAAATGATGGCTTCAAAACAGTGTATAAATTTGAAATAGGTTTCCCGGTTTCATTTAAGATTATAACCGTTCTTTTCTGTATTTGGATACGCAAACGTCAAATTAGGAAAAATCGATTTTTTTGGCGAACAAAAAAGATGGCTATTTTTTTTTAGAACGGACAGGATAAAGGAATAGCAATAACAAGCTATTTTTTGTAATGTTTGTATGTCGTAAAGAAATTATATTGGTCACAAAACCTACAAATTTTTAACTTTAATTGTAATAAAAGCATGACAAGTTGCAAAAAATACTTTAAACGTCAATCTTTTAGCCGAATAATTTGGCGGACTTTTTGACGTTACGGACGACTGTAGCGCCACCTAATTAATTTCCCCTGCTATTGTTGCTGATAATGGAAAACATTTAAACAAGCCGAATGGTTTAATGAAGAAATTAAAAAAACTCCATTCAATATAGGAATATGTATCATTCAAAAAAAGATTGGGTAAACTTTAAAAAGTGGCGTAATAAAACAACGTCGTTAATATTTAATGCAAAAAAGGAATATTACCAAAACGCCATAACTAGTTCCAAAAATAGTAAAGAACTTTTGAATCATATTAAAGAGTTAAATCAAAGAGAGGATAATATTTTTCCACCTAAAATGCAGTATGAAAATCGAACGGTTTAAAACAACCAAGATATTGTAAATACTCTTAATGTTCATTTTTCATCCGTAGCTGAAAAACTTATTGGAAATAATACTTCAGATATGGATTTTTCTATACTACAAAATTTTACTAGTGAAAAATTAAAGAAAACTGAAAATTTTCATTTAAAACTCATTTCCATTGGAGAGGTGTGTTCTCAACTAAAACATCTTAATATTAATAAATCCGCAGGTTTAGATGGAATAGGTCCCAAATTTTTAAAGCTAAGTGCAGAAATAATATCCCCATCATTAACTTTTTTAATAAACAAAAGTATAACTTCAAATCGTTTTCCGCAAAAATTAAAACTTGCAAGAGTAACTGCTATACATAAAGGAGGACCAAGAGATATTCCCTCAAATTATCGTCCAATTTCTATTTTGAATACCATATCTAAAATTTTCGAAAGACATGTATGTACACAGTTATATGAATTCCTTAACAATAAAAAATTGTTACATATCGCCCAGTCAGGTTTCAGACAAGGTCATTCCTGCCAAACAGCGCTAACTAAACTAATTGACGAATGGTTAAAATATTTAGATAATGGAGAAATAGTTGGTACAGTGTTTTTAGATTTCAGTAAGGCTTTTGACCTTATTAACCATGCCATACTTTTAGAAAAGTTAAAATTGTATCATATCGGAAAACATATAATAGATTGGATAAAATCATATTTGTCTGACAGACAACAAGAAGTCCAATACGCTAACATTAAATCTGATAAATCGTTTGTAAAGTATGGAGTGCCTCAAGGTTCTATTTTAGGTCCGCTGTTATTTTTAATATATATAAATGATTTACCACTTCATGTTAAACAATCCAATATGGATTTATATGCTGATGATTCAACATTGCATTTTCATGATAAAAACATTGAAAAAATAAACAGCATATTGCAAAATGATTTAAATGCTATACAATCTTGGTGTAACAATAACAGTATGAAAATCAATGCACAAAAAACTAAGTGTATGAAATTGGGTTCAAAACAAAAACTTAAACAACTATCAGAATTATGTATTACCGTCAACGAAATATGTATTGAGAATGTCCATTCTTTCAAATTACTTGGAATAGACATTGATGAAAATTTAAGCTGGGAAGATCATGTTGATCGTATATGTAAAATTATCTCATCTAAAGTATCACTTTTATATAAAATTAAAGTATATTTGCCAATACACACAAGGCAACTATTTTATAATGCATATATTCTACCATATATAGACTATTGTAGTTCAGTTTGGGGAAATTTATTACAAAAAGATTCAGATAGAATCATAAAACTTCAAAAAAGAGTAGCAAGAATTATACTGGAATGCGATATTTCTATTCCATCTAATTTCATGTTTTCTTCTTTAAAATGGCTATCTTTTACTAAAAGAATAAAATACCAACAATCAATTCTAATGTATAAAATTGTAAATGGGCTAACACCTGATTACTTAGCAATACTAAATATTGATGATGTGCAACGCTACAACTTACGATCTGTCTCTAATAATGATCTTTTTGTTCCAAGACCAAATACAAATTTTTATAAAAAATCTTTTCATTATTCTGCAACCAAAGTATGGAATAATTTACCACTCGAAATAAAAAAATGTCCTAATGTGGAATTATTCAAGAAACATAGTTATAATCATTTTCTTGAAAATTATATGCAAGTCAAATAATTTGTTTTCCTCTAACAAAACTATATCAAATATTGTCATTTTATTACCCTAAAGTATATTTCAATGATTGAATTGTGTATATACTAGTAATATATATTGTAATTTAATGTATGAATGTATGAATGTTAACTGTATGCATGTATTTTGTTTGAGGGCCTCAATGAAAATTAGACTATTTCTTATTGAGTTACCCTCTTTAAATAAAGAATTTATTATTATTAAGGTCTTTCCTTTTTCTATAAGGAAAGACCTTACTGTATTTCTTCTGTTTTATTATTATTATTATTATTATTATTTTTTGTTCCGCCAAACTTTGACAAAATTTCCCTCCTTAACCGTAAACCATGTCGCTTTCATGTTCACACTTTGTATCGGTGTCATGAATACCTATCCGGAACTCACCCTGTGAGTCGAAATATTTTGTCGGTTCGGAGTAATCCCTCCGAAACCCAAAAACCTTGTTATCGTTCCAACACCGTAACCGTAATAGGTAGAAAAAAAACAAAGGGTGAAATTTGTTCAGGACCAGACCCCGGTTCTTCGTTACATTTGGATCGAAAAGATTCAACGACTCATTGGTAGGGTTATGCCCCTATGAAAATTAACCAGTGTCGGTTGGCCACCAAAACTCAGAAACCGTAAGTTGTAGACACCTAGGATCTTTACCAATCATCCTCAATTCATGTATCTTTGAAAAATACCTCAAGGTCAAATTTGTATGTTGACCTTGACCTTTGACCTAACACCTTGTTATGGGATAATCTCAGAAACCATTATACTTACAGAAGTTTTGAATAGTGAAAAATGTTTGGGTCATTAAGGCGCAACTTTGTTACATTTTGACCAAAGAGATTTGACCTTTTTATAAGGGGCATAACCCCTGTTTTAGGTTTCTGAAAAGACAAAATCAGCTTTTACTATATAACCAAAGGTCCTAGACCCATGGGGTCTTCAGCAATGACATTGGGGACTAATGACCTTGACAAAGGTCAAAAGGTCAAAGGTCAAGGTCATGTCCCATATAGCGAATTATGTGTTTTTGACCTTATTTAAAGGATTTTCAGTGTGTTTTAAAGCTTTTCAATACATTCTACGTCTATTTGAACATATATTTTACATTATAAAAGGAAAGACCTCTCAATTGTTCAAGAACAATTGACATTTTAATTATTATTATTATTATTATTATTATAAAGCTTGACAACAACGGACGTTTCCAAGGACTTGCTTTCCAACTGTAAACCATTGTTGTATACATATATGACATATAAGTACAATTATTATTTAGATTCATCAAAACATATCTAGATATGTTATTGTAAATAGTTTAAGCATAACACTTATTGAGTTTGCTCCGTTCTTTTACGTCAATTAAAAAGTGCATTTAGTTATGTGATCGGCAAAAAATGCCTTCCCCGAGAGCGCTTCGATTCAAATATTCGTAATATAAGAATCGAAATAATTCAGCCCGGCTTGAATATATCGTGGTTTGACCATGTGTTGTACTTTTATGCCGATGTTTAACCCCTCGCTATCGTTCAGGGTAAAATATTTGTCATAAAGGGCCAACTTGTGGTTAATTTACGATATATTCAAGCCCCCATGAATCTTTTTCTAAATATATATAAAGGAAAAAGAATAATGACCTGTACGTCAAACACAGAGACATAGCTTGTTTCTAACAATATTTATAAGATCATACAAAATAATATTATACAAAAAAAAGTGCACGCTAACTGGAAGCACGGTATTGACAATCTAAATTCAGCCCGAACTGAAAATGCTAGCTTTTATAATACATGCACAATACAATATAAAACAGTCAATTTGTTGATAACACAGATACAATATTATTTCAAAACATATATTATTTTTTAATTGAAGCATGTATATGAAGATGACAAAAATGTTTGTTTGTACGTCCTATAGTCATTCAATAATTCCTTAATTAAAGTTTCATAAAGCGCTCTATGAATACAGTCAAAACCACGCATCAACATCCGATAATTTTATTGGTTGACGCGTTAAAAACAACAATTTTACTGCGTAATGTGCTACGTTGTGCTTATTAATGTGAATATGATATATTGATAGACTGATCAAACGCATATTATTAAGGTTTATGACCCCTTCTGTAGCCATTTTTGTACGAACATTTAAAACTTCAATAGTATCAAAACAACATATATAAAATGAATAATAGAGAAATGCCATTTTGTACATATACCAAGAGGAAACTTGAAACAAAGCATTATTATTACTGTTTCATTGCATTTATTAGAAAAAGAGCACTTTGTAGCAAAAAATTCAAGATTTGTATAGAAAATCCACAGCCTTTAATACAGAAAATTTTGTTATAAATTTTGAAACATAGATTACTCACTTGATTTTCTATGATGTGCTAGTGTTTATTTTCTACAAAAAGTTCTAACCAACCTGTAAAATCCAAAATACCTCGTGCTGAGTCACTAAAGTCGAGCGCACCCTAAAAGGTGTACTTGATTTGGTCCATATTTCTATTTGTTTTAACTAATAACTACATTTATAAAATTATCAATGCTATCACTGCATGCAATAATCCTTTAACTAACAGTCTTCAAATTGCCAAATATGACAGTACTAGGATAAAGGTTGTGGATTTTCTTTAAAATTTCCATACTTTTAGCATTGAATCAACACATGGGTACATTAGTTTTACCGAATTTTAGAATAAAATCAGATAAATTCTGTACCAATATAAAAAATGTAAATTACCATATCGCAGAAAGTTAAACAACCAAACCGTTAACAAATCATATTTGAGATCTTCATATTTACCAGAGATGTCTTGTTATTGGATGTACAGTTTAGTCACTCGTTGTATCGTGTAAAAACGTATCGTTTCCTATGTTATATTCTATCACTTGTCGCCGTACAAGTAGAACTGTTTCTACAAGAAACTTATTCCTCTACTTTGGATTTTAACTTTTATTATAAACAATGTGCAATGCTAATGTTTAACAACGACAGAGGTATATTTTATAATGAATTCCTTATCAAAAGGAAAGAAATAGCTATGAACAAACAATCAGAAGATGCACGAAAAGAAAAAAAAGATTTTATGAATGAATAATTTGCAAGAATTATAGAACACAAATTAAGTGGTTTTAACAAAATATGACTGCAATGAAATATTGACGATTCACTTCGTTATATATACTAGGCAAAAAAAGAAACGTTACATGCTTATAAGATCATTTAATTTTTTTAAAAATTGATAACAAAAAAATAATGGAATAGTTAGCTAACATAATTTGGAACAGAACAATAACAAGTTTTCTTTATTGAAAACAATATTGCACATTTTCGGACAATTTCAACAGAACGAGTACAGAATTTAAGTTAACATGTCAATACCTTGTATGACCACCTCTTGCATTTTTAACTGCCTGACACCTCCGTCGCATGGAATCAATAAGATGTCGAATATTTAGTCTTGAGGGATGTTGTTCCGTTCCCTGAAAAATGCTGTTCGGAGCTGGGCGAGCGTTTCCGGTTGATTTTGGCTATTTCTGATACGTCGTCCAAGTTCGTCCCAAAGATGTTCAATTTGCGATAAATCTGAAGACATTGCTGGCCAAGGCAACATACGAATATGATTATTCTCCAAAAAAAGATCATCGAAAGGTGTGCCACGTGACAACGGGCGTTGTACTGCTGAAAAACGTGGGTAAAACGATGTCTTCGGAGAAACAGGAGAACAACTGAGACGAGTCTTAAGCCTTGCAATAGTCATGTTAGAGACATTAAAATGATTTGCACCTTGCACGTGAGTCATTCCTACTGCCAACATACCAATAGCTCGTTCTCTCTCATTTTGGCGTAGACGGGTCATTGTTTTACCTTTTAACTTTTTCAAATTTTTAATTTGACCTTTTGTTAACAATCGTGTTCGACACAATAAATGACAACTCTATACAGATAAAATTTTGAAAAAATGGTTATTTGTTTGAAATCAGAAAATGACGTCACGTCATTTCTGATATTTTTATGAATGAGTAAATTTGATAGATAAATCATTCAGGTTACTAGTTTTAATCATGAAAATATTTGAAATTAACATATATGATATTTTCAAATTAAAAACAAATGTAACGTTTCTTTTTTTGTCTAGTATATTATCAATACCTTAGAGCCTATCTTCAGAACTTTTAAAAGACTTCTTGACTGAAAATTAGATAGTACTTTTGAAACAAGTTTAGGACATCATGTTGTATTTAAGTTCATACAATGATTGAATTGTAATTGGCTTTGTCAATACCGGGCTGAAGTACGTTCACTATTCACTTTTCACTATTCAAAATTCATGAATAGTGAATTGTGTTTTTTTTGCACTATTCACTATTCAAGTTTATTCTAATTGAATAACTTTAATATCTTCTTGTATGTCCTGGATATATAAAAAGAAGATGTTGTATGATTGCCAATGAGACAACACTTCACAAGAGACTAATTATAAATTACACAGAAATTAACAGCGACAGGTCATTGTACGGCCTTCAACTATGAGAAAAGCTCATACCACATAGTTAATCACCGAATACTAACTGCCTAATTAATGTACAAAGAATGAACGAAACACAATAAAGTATTTAACACAGCAAAAAATATTGCGAGGGTTAAACATATTAGCAGGACCCAAACCCTCCCCTAACCTAAGACAGTGGCGAAACAGTGCAACATAAGAACGAACTATAAAAATCAATTGTGTAAGGCTAAACTCATCGAATGAATACAAATAGAAATACATGTAACAAAAAACAAAGAGTAATCGTGGACAGATATACTTGTACATCTCAACAACAAAAAGACACCAAGTACAGTTCTGAGAGTACTCGCAGCTACTGATACATGTATAATACATTTTATGCATATCTACAAGCTTAAGGTACAATTGCCGCACTTAATTTGTAACATATATTTCGTAAAGGGAAAAAAGGGGGGCAACTTTTATTCTTCAAGCATTAATCTTATCATTCGTTTCCCCCATCATTACTCTATCAGGTTGTTCCCAACAAATGAAACCCACCGGCTGAACGGTACACCTTGCCTTGTGTCAGGGGAGGGCAAATTAATTATAATGTCTCAAAGTGCCAATAATTCTTTTCTAAATCTCATTATCCAATTTAATATAAATACTCTAATCTCATTTTTTTCACATGTATGCATAAAACATGGAAACGTATAAAAACTATAAAAATATATATACAGGTTACAAAAGTTTCGTATACAAAACTAGGGGTATCTTTTCAGAAAAATGTTTAATAATAGCACTAAAAAAGAGGAGATCTGTGTTATGGAGCGCCCGAATACCGTAAAACCTTCAATCCTAAGGACAAGAAAATTACTTCCAAAGGACGTTACGATCGAGTTTTGAACCCTCGAATCCCCTAATTACAGGTATATCCTATATACCATAAGAAAGCTTATAAAATGAGGAACACAAGCTATATAGTGAATATAGTGCACAGATTCGGTTTAAGGGGTATTGGGGCGCCCGAAAATAAGAAACGGCCGAAATCAAGAAAAATTACTTCCAAAGGACGTTACGATCGAGTTTTGAACCCTTGAATCCCCTAATTACAGGTATATCTTATATATCCTAAGAAAGGTAACAGAAGGGGGAACAAAACCTATATAGTGAATATAGTGCACAGATCCGATTTAAGGGGTATTGGAGCGCCCGAATACCAAAAACGGCCGAACCTAATAAAAATGACTTCAACAAGCACGTTATGATCGAGTTTTGAACCCTTGAATCCCCTAATTACAGGTATATCCTACATATCCTAAGAAAGGTAATAGAAGGGGTAACAAAACCAATATTTTTATTTTCGGGCGCTCCAATACCCTTAAATCGGATCTGTGCACTATATTCACTATATAGGTTTTGTTCCCCCTTCTAATACCTTTCTTAGGATATATAGGATATACCTGTAATTAGGAGATTCAAGGGTTCAAAACTCGATCATAACGTGCTTGTTGAAGTCTTTGTTATTAGGTTCGGCCGTTTTTGGTATTCAAGCGCTCCATAATACAGATATCCTATTAGTTAGTTAGTGCTTTTATTAGATTTTATCGAGGAAATACCCCCAGTTTTTTATACGAAACTTTCAGTCCTTGGGTATATTACCTCCTATAGTCCTAATAGACTTTTCATATTTTACTTAAAAACTTTATATATAAATATATAAGTATGTGAGAAATTTTAATATTGGAAAATGAGATTTTGAAATTATTGACACTTTGAGACATGATTACTCTTTTGCCCTTCACTGACACATGGAGTACCGTTTAAACGGTTGATTTCATTTTATATGGACATCCTATGCCAGAAACGAATGCGCATTTTAATGCTTGATTAATAAAAGTGAACCCCACTTATATATGTAATAATTGTGACAATATGTGCGACAATTGTACCATAAGCTCCTAGATATGCATAAGTGGATTTGAGATGCATGATCAAGTTCAATTTTACGTAAAAAATAAATAATTCTAGATAAAATGGATAGGCATAACAAATATCCTATCTGTTTATACCTTAATATACTATATATTACACAGACCTCGTATTATAATCGAATTCCTATAGCAATTCATTACAGACATTACACTTAACAAATCAACTTAACGATCTTTTAAATAAACTTATTCTAAAAGGTTACGAATTCAAACCTGTCATTTATTCTTTGAATATTGTTTATATTGGGATCAATATATTTTTTAATAGTAAAATAAATTCCATTGATCTTTTCTACACTCTGATGATTTCTGTATCTTGGCATTGCACAATGTCATGTTTTTTTTTCTCTCTCTGTTCTTAACTATGTTGGATATGCAATGCTTGATAATTTAGTCTGAGATGCATTTTTTATTAGTTGTTATTCGTTTTGAACTAGCTGTCAGTAATTGAGAACAGAACACACTCAGATCTGCACTGAGTGTCTTTTTGTTGTTGGGATGTACAAGTACCCGGCCACGTTCACTCTGTGTTTTTGTTGTATGTATTTCTCCTTATATCTATCTGATGAGTGAAGCCTTTTACAACTGATTTTTACATCGCGATAACCATACACATCAAGTTATGTTAAAAAACCACATTGACTAATAACACAACCATATTAAATAATGGTGAAACCACGTCGAGTTATGACAAAACCATATTGAGTAATGACAAAACTATATCGTTCCACATAAGACAGCTATGGCGTTCCAAATCATTCGACTGTAAATTTAAAATACAAAGATGATTTTTACCTTTTAAAATCAATCAGATGGAATGTAATATTAACTTTTAAACAACATTAATAACAGTTGTGTAACTTCCTTGTAGGAAAAAATGAAGTATGTGTTGAATTATGTTTTAATATCGTGGTTACTTTTAATGTTTCTTGTACTGCGATTAGAAACGACACAAGTGGGTAAGTTTCATTTGATAAACTTAACTTTTATCGACATGTATTCATATAAAGACATCCATTCTGATGTGTCAAAGATGTACTTTTTATTTTGATTTTTTATCGGTCACTAAACATCTAAAACATTTCCTCAAGAATAGTTAATTTTGAAATCTTGCGAGGAAACATAGAGAAAGAATTTAATTTATTTATTTAGATTATGTCATATCTTATACCATTCTAGCTGTGAAGGTCCAGCTGCACTCACAGTAATGTGTTACTTTACATAATAAATGCATTCGATATTCCCACCATCTTGAAATTATAACTTTAATAGCAAATATCAGTTCTGATAGGTAACATTTAATGTGGCTAAATTGGTACTCATATCACGGATTTATTTCTAAAATAAGATTGGCTAGAATAAAATATAGATTTGGGAACATGTCCCAGGAGAAGACGTTGAATAAAAGTTTGAGTAGTCAAGACTTAATGAAAAATATAGGTGCATGTTAATATAACTGTGGACATTATGTTATGAAATAAAAAATTGTAAATAATTCAACATCAGATACGTTTAATTTTACAATATTGAGGAGGGAAAATTGAGAAATAAGTCAACATACTGTGCTAAAAATGATCTGATTGAAAATGAAAGGTGATAGACATTTTTTTTTAAAGTATACCTAAAACGTTTATTGACTTCTGCTGCTCATTATTTAATAATTCTTGAATATTTTTTTATAATAAATGAACCAAATATTTTGTATGATTGGACAATATATTTGTCATTGTTTATAGTTTAAAAAGTAAGTATCAGGAAAGTAATTTGCACAATGTAAAACTATTCTAATCGATTGACGAACCCTAAATATTTTGAAATAAACATATACATATGAGTTAGATAGAAACTAGGTTAGTATCGTAAAATACTTGACGTCATAGTAATGACACAGTCATTTGATAAGAGAGTTGCTGTTAACAAAAGAGCTATCAGACCAAGAGTTCCATGTCGTGAAAAGGATATCGTCCTTTCGAAATGAAATATCACTTTCACAGATCACGTAGGATATGTTCCATTTTTCGTTACCACAATCATGTTCTCTTTTTCCCCTAATTTGATCTACCAAATTAGATTTGTCAGCTGGTTTGTTCTATAATGAGTAACATGACGGGTACAAGATCTGCTTACATTTCTGGTTTTGTATACTATTGATTCGTCTTTCGTCTTTTTAATTCATGTTATTTAGACACGAGTTACCGTATAGCAGGATATTTTCGCGGGTGTAACATTTCGCGATTTTCCTTGAATAAGGTATACGACATATGTTGGTGGATTCAAAACTTTTATAAATACGTACCTTTGCGCATGTAATTTTAAATTGGCGAAATTTATTTTGGCGATTTTTTTCCATCCGCGAAACTTCACAATAATAATTGATGATCTATGTACTCATGCTATGTTGTTTATTATCTTAATCACGTGTATTAGTTTTCCTTTTGTTGGTCCTTTTACATGTTCAACCTTTACTGTTCTTATACATTCCGCCGTTGTATAAATTGTTAATGGTCAATATTGTGTTAATATACTATGGTTATTTTTTTTATTCCTGTCTTTCATTTTTGCTATATACTTTGTCTATGGAGTGTCTATTATATTGTTGTTGTTGAAGTAGTTATACATTTTATTTTTAACGTTTAGTGATAACTATATATAACAATGTATACTGTTGTACCTCTATGTTTTACATTTTTACCTGTTATGTCTGTTTTTTTGCTAACGTATTGTTGTGGATACAATATCATACAACAAGAGGTGTCGTTAGCTATTAAACCAGATAAAATATAATAGTTGTTTCCCCATCGTAAAGCTTTTGATTTAGGCATTTCATAATGGAATGTCTGTCTTGAGTTTGAGTTGGACATTTTTGTACATCAATCCTGCAGAGGTTCATATAGCAATAAGTGTATTTATCACATATTTGTTATGAATACATTAGGTTTTGCATATGCAATAACCTCAAAATTGCCCGGGCAAAAAAGACATATCCATATTGTGCCCTGTTCCTAATGATGTGACGTCATTGCATCCTTAACAACACGTTTGTGATAATTTGCTTAAGATTTTACCTTTTATCATGTTTATGTATCATAAAATTGATATAATTTACGTTTTTTTTCTCTTTTCTGCAGAACTTAAATATGTGATAAAAAGATTATAACATGTCTTTTCCATATTGGCCCGGGTATCATCCCTCGACCCATATCGGCCCTCGGCTAAAGCCTCGAGGCCGATATGGGAGTCTCGGGATGATACCAGGGCCAATATGGAAAAGGGCATGTTATAATCTATACGTATTTGTATATCAAATGTAAATTGCATTCGATATACAAATATGTATTAGTATTTTATAATAGAATATTAGGTTCTGATATGAATTTATTTCTGTAGTTAAACCACTAGTCCAAAGGAATAAAGATTGTTAAAAAACTAAGGCTTTTCTACCTCCGGCATAGATTACCTTACCTGTATTTGGCATAATTTTTAGGAATTTTACTCCTTAATGCTCTTCAAATTCGTACTTTATTTGGCCTTTTTAACTTTTTTGGATTAGAGCGTCACTGATGAGTCTTTTGTAGACGAAACGCGCGTCTGGCGTGTATACAAAATTTAGTCCTGGTATCTATAATGAGTTTATTCTGCTCTTGCTCGCCTGATTGCAACACAGTTTGATTTATTCTCATTTTGTGACAAAACACAAATGAAATATGAAAATATACTTTTCAAAACATTTTGACAATTCCTGATATGTTTACTTATCCAACTGTTATATAGTCTTAATTTAAAACATCATCAACAATACCTGCTGTAAAAGTTATACTTGATGTTAATTTTACGATATGTTATATTTCTTGCAGAACATACTTGGGTCGTGGATCTTAATAGAGACCCTTCATTGTTATATTGCCCAGATGACACACTGATAACAATATTGAATATAAGCGTCAAAAACGAGGAATATTGTGAAAGTCAGCCATGTTTTATTGATGATAGTGACCATGAAGCAGTCAGACGACTCTGCGATAACACAGAATTTTGTTTGATATATGAATCAAACTTTTCTTCGGCTTGCTTACAAGAGCGACAAAGTTTCAACATGTCTTATATGTGCGAAGGTAAGAAACTTCATTTTTTAATGGTGTTAACATACTTTGAATTTACTTTTCATCGATAAACGTATGCTATGTTTAATTAAGTAGCAATTTAGTTTATCAAACAACACTATAATGTTACCGTTATTTTAATGCCGTATTTGTCGTCTACATTTATGTGATGTAATGCATTCAAACGAATGGGCTAATTTATTAAATTACTTAAAATCCGTCAGACAAGAACAGTTCTCCCGGCACTTTTAACACAAAAAAATGCAATTTCTGGTAGAAGCAGTTCTTCCGGAGAATATTGTTGACATATTCACTCTATAACAGCTACGAACGTTTCATCCAAAGATCGTATTCGGATAGTTCTACGTTATAATACCACTTAGTTGCACTTCTGTCATCGAGCATACTCCGTCAAAAGTAATAATAAGCGCATTCGACAAAATAAAGATGCACCATATTTATCCCAAAGCTTTAAAACCCTTTAATAAGCCCGAGGTTGTAAATGATTTTTTGTTCTTATCTGACAACAAAACTATAGTTGTTCAAGTAAACAATTCGTGAAGAGTATTATTATTTTAAAAACGAAATTGAATTCCTCGTAAAACGATTTGAAATTTACTGACATTGGGTAATCCAACGTAAACACTCTTATCACTTATAATATTCAAGAACATTATCAATCTGTCATTGTGAATTAGCATGAAATATAACAATGAGTATTTTCTGTAATTATACTTCACATAATATAACAGAAAAATCGTTTCAAAACATAATAAAAGGGCAGGGTCTTATAGATGTACACCCAAAGCCCTTTCAGAGGCTGACATCATATACTTTTTTGATATAGTAGGTAAATACTTCAACAATTAATCGGTGTTCCAATGGGTTTTTTATTGTTCACTTCTGCTGGCTGATCTGATTTATAGACATTTGTAAGCCAACTTCAAACAACAAATTCTCAAAAAGAATAGCAAACGCATTCTGCCAAATGTCTTTGAAGTCACTAAATAACCTTCATTTACTACCTATCGAAATGAAAAGTCGTGCGCCTTATCTAAATGTTTGCTTTGATAGTAAAATAATTTTATCAAACTATAACAAACATTATGTTTTTGATTTTACCTTGCCGGCAGCTTTCATATTATCAACAGTAACGTACTTTCTGTCCTTCTGTGCTGACATGACTTGATATTGTCATAATTATAAATTAATTGTTAACAAAAGTTTAAATTTTTGAAATACTAAGGATTTTGTACTGAAGGAATAGATTACCTTAGCTGTATTTGACCAGACATTTATGAAATCTTCAATATTGCTCATCACCTTCGTACTTTACTTGGCCTTTTTAAATTTATTTGATTCGAGCGTCATCGATGAATCTTTCGTAGACGAACCGCGCGTCTGACTCAAATACAAAATTGCATTCCAACTATCAATGATGAGTGTATTTGTAAGGAGAAAACACATCATAATTTATGTAGAATGCTTCGGTATGTTTACAATGAACGAACTTCATTTCCATTTGTTACATTATGTTTATGAAGAAACGACGTAAATCAGCACCTTTTTATTACTCTAAGGTGACATAACAGGGTCAAATGAAAAAGTCCATAAATAAATACTTGTAATAACCAGCTTCATTCAAGAACAGTCTTCTGGTATCTAGTCAAAATACAGCTAACAACGAATCTATAACAGATCCAATACAGAAACATCCAGTTCAGAACACTTTATTTATTAAAAGGTTTTTTAAATGTTTTAAACTTTTCTTTTTGCATTGACTATGGATTTAAATCAACATTATCAGATGTTATTTCTGATTTTTCATACAAGTTCTTACTTTTCATGCTATAACAATTCATTTCATATAGCAAATATAAAGACGGATGTCAAGTTAGTTAAATATTCAACATTCAACATTCAACATTCAACATGCAATTTTTTTTTTATTTTTTTTTTTTTTTTTCATCCATTTTCAACATTCAACATTCGATTTCAATATTCAACATTCAACATTCAATTTTTTTACTTGCATCCGTTTTCAACATTCAACATTCGATTTCAACATTCAACATCCAATTTCAACATTCAACATTCGATTTCAATATTCAACATTCAACATTCGATTTCAATATTCAACATTCGATTTCAATATTCAACATTCAACATTCAATTTTTTTTATATTTTTTTTTAGCAAAAAATTTCATTTTGTTAATAAACATTTTAAAAGGACTAAAAGAAAGTCCAAAGGAGACAACAAAATATATCGGGACTGAATCTGAACTGCACGGAACATACGAAAAATTTGAAAACATACACAGAATCAATGAAACTGTATATAATGTATAGTTGAAACCTTAAAATCAAAACTTGGTTCTGATTTGTTTCGACCAATTGTAGAAGTCGATATTTGATATTTTTACAAAATGCAATACCAACACTTTCTGCTCGAGAAATTGTTTTAATGTACTTGGAAGACATAAAAGATGATAAAGAAACCCCTGGACTTAACCGTTTAGAGTATTCAGTACAGCAAGGTTATTTAAATACAACTACAGTGACAGAGTAAATAGCATTTGCCTTAATGTACTTCTATGTTTGTTCACCTTTAATGCAGAAAGCAAAATCTATAAAGTCTCCTTTAGAGATGAATGGTTATTATGAAATGACAATAGCGAAATGACAGGAATGGAGTGTTGATCCAAGCGGACTTATAAATGGAGATGATTTGTTGTTGGAAAAGGCAAAAGGACCGCAAGTTTACATCCCGTATATGACAGAAATTCACAAGATGACATCAGAAAACAGCATTCATTTTCAACGTTCAACACTCGATTCAAACATTCAAGATTCAAATTTTTTTAATTTTTTTTCTTGTATCAATTTTCAACATTCAACATTCAATTTCAACATTCAACATTCGATTTTAATATTCAACATTCCTTGGAAGTTGAAAATGAAGTTCATTTTCTCCTTACATGTCCTAAGCTAGATATAATAAGAACTTCTCATTAAACCAAATAAGCTTAACATTTAAAAATTTTGATCAGCTAAAATGTGATGAAAAATTTATATGGTTAATGTCCTCTGAAGACCATTATATATATGTTCAATTATACACATCAATATGCAACTTAAAGAATGAAAAGTTCAAATTGTTCAATACTGAAATTGAATCCCTTTACTTGTAATATATATATTTCATTGCTATATGCATCTGTTTTCATGTTCCCTTCCCTATGCTATTCTATATCAATATTAATAACTTTATCAATATTGTACCAATCCATATTGAATTTTGTGTTTTGTATAATTTGTGCTTGTATTTGAATTTATATTTCTGCTCCTTTGGGGCGCTCATTGCAAAATAAAATTATTTAATTTAAAAAAAAAAAAAAAAAAAAAAAATCAACATTCAACATTCAACATTCAAATTTTTTATTTTTTTAAAAAGTAAAATCTCAAAAATACTGAACTCAGAGGAAAATCAATTCGGAAAGTACATAATCACATGGCAAAATCAAATAACAAAACGCATCAAAAATGAATGGACAAGAACTGTCATATTCCTGACTTGATACAGGCATTTTCAAATGTAGAAAATGGTGGATTGAACCTGGTTTTATAGCTAGCAAATCCTCTCACTTGTATGACAGTAGCATCAAATTCCATTATATTGTCACCGATGTTAATTTATTTTTTCATCCATCCATTTTCAACATTCAACATTCGATTTCAACATTCAACATTCGATATTTAACATTCAATTTTATTTTTTTTTTATTCCCGTACCCATTTTCAACATTCAACATTCGATTTCAATATTCAACATTTAAATTTTTTTTTTCTTGTATCCATTTTCAACATTCAACATTCGTTTTCAACATTCGATTTTCAACTTTCAACATTCGTTTTCAACATTCGATTTTCAACTTTCCATATTCCCTTTCAACATTCAACATTCAATTTCAAGTTTCAATATTCGTCTTCAACATTCAACATTCGTTTTCAACATTCGATTTTCATCATTCAACATTCGTTTTCAACATTCGATTTTCAACTTTCAACATTCGTTTTCAACATTCAACATTCGTTTTCAACATTCGATTTTCAATTTTCAACATTCGTTTTCAACATTTAAAACTCGTTTTCAACATTCAATATTCGTTTTCAACATTCAACATTTGTTTTCAATATTCGTTTTCAACATTCAATATTCGATTTCAATATTCAACATTCAATTTTTTTTTCATTTTTTTTTTCTTGTATCCATTTTCAACATTCAACATTCGTATTTAACATCCGATTTTCAACTTTCAACATTCGTATTCAACATTCGATTTTCAACTTTCAACATTCCTTTTCAACATTCAACATTCGATTTCAACATTCAACATACGTTTTCAACATTCGATTTTCAACATTCAACATTCGTTTTCAATATTCAACATTCGTTTTCAACATTCAACATTCGTTTTCAATATTCGATTTTCAACTTTCAACATTCGTTTTCAACATTCAACATTCGTTTTCAACAATCGTTTTTCAACTTTCAACATTCGTTTTCAACATTTAACATTCGTTTTCAACATTCAATATTCGTTTCCAACATTCAACATTTGTTTTCAATATTCTTTTTCAACATTCAATATTCGTTTCCAACATTCAACATTTGTTTTCAATATTCTTTTTCAACATTCAACATTCGATTTAAATATTAAACATTCAAATTTTTTCTTTTTTTTTCTGTATTCAATTTTCAACATTCAACATTCGTTTTTAACATTCGATTTTCAATTCAACATTCGTTTTCAACATTCGATTTTCAACTTTCAACATTCGTTTTCAAATTCAACATTCGTTTTGAACATTCAAATTCGTTTTGAACATTCGATTTTCAACTTTCAACATTCGTTTTTAAATCAACATTCGTTTTCAATATTCAACATTTGTTTTTAACTGTCAACATTCGTTTTCAACATTCGATTTTCAACTTTCAACATTCAACATTGTTTTCAACTTTCGTTTTCAATTCACATTTCGTTTTCAACATTCAACATTCGTTTTCAACTTAAATTTGTTTTCAACTTTTACATTGTTTCAACTTAACCATTCGTTTTCAACATTAACATTGTTTTCAATATTCAACATTCGTTTTAACATTCAACATTCGTTTTCAACATTCAACATTCGTTTTCAACATTTAATATTCGTTTTCAACATTCGATTTTCAATATTCAACATTCGTTTTAATCATTTGATTTTCAATATTCAACATTCGATTTCAACATTCAATATTCGTTTTCAACATTCAACATACGTTTTCAACATTCAACATACGTTTTCAACATTCAACATTCGTTTTTAACATTCAACATTCGTTTTCAACATTCAACATTCGTTTTCAATATTCAACATTCGTTTTCAACATTCACCATTCGTTTTCAACATTCGATTTGCAATATTCAACTTTCGTTTTGAACATTCAACATTCGTTTTCAATATTCAATTTTCAATATTCAACATTTGTTTTGAAAATTCGATTGACAACCTTCAACATCCGTTTTCAACTTTCAACATTCGTTTTCAACATTAAACATTTGTTTACAACTTTTAACTACCTTTTTTCAATTTCAACATTGGTTTTTAACATTCAACATCCGTTTTCAACTTTAAACATTCGTTTTCAACATACAAATTTCCACTTTTGTTTTTAACATTCAACATTTGTTTCAACTTTCAACATTCAACATTTGTTTCAACTTTCAACATTCAATATTCGTATTCAACTTTAAACATTCGTTTTCAACAGTCAAATTTCAATTTTCTTTTTCAATATTCAACATTCGTTTCTAAACAGAATTAATACTGAACCTGTTGTGTCTGAATAGCACATCATGACAAATCTAGACTAGAAGCCTGTTATTTAGTGGTTGTCGTTTGTTTATGTGTTACATAAAAATTATTTGTTTTTATTCATTTTTTATATAAATAAGGCCGTTACTTTTCTCATTTGAATTGTTTTACATTGTCATTTCTGGGCCTTTGAAAGCTGAATTGTTTTACATTGTCATTTCTGGGCCTTTGAAAGCTGACTATGCTCATTGTTGAAGGCCATATGGTTAGCTATAATTGTGTATTTCTGTGACATTTTGGTCTCTTGTGGAGAGTTGGCCTGTTGGCAATCATATCACATCTTTTTTTTTTATAGGAAAGTCCAAAGTCTAGTCAACTGAAAAAGTATATGACTAAAATATACATAATAACACGATGACAAAAAAATAAGGAACTAACGTAAAATAAAACAGAACATAATTTGAGCAAGAGAATCTAGCTATAACTCAAGACAATCCTGTAGATTTTGTGAAGTAAACACATACTATATTTATTTATTAGGTCATGGTACTTCTGCATGAATTTTTTGAGAAAAATGACAATACGCTCTTTAACAATATGTTTTTTTTTTTATACTTTGACGCTTAAATGAAAGGTAGGCATCATATGTTGGAACGTCTGTTTTTAAAATTGTCGTTTTATGTAAATTTTGCCAAACAAATTTAATTTCGCAAAATGACGTCAATAAATAAAAAAAACAAATCAACGGATTTTTATTTCCATGGTCATTAAGTATTACTACCTTCAATACTGGTCCTATAAACGGAATACTTCATCTTTAATTTGAAAAAAAGTCGTGTATCGTTTCTTTTGTTGACTAGGTTATAACGGAATTTGAGATGACTGCTGTAAAAGTGAGAATTTTAGCGCTATAAAACCAGATTCAATCTAGCATTTTCTACATAGGAAATGTCTGTACCAAGTCATGAATTGATGTGTTTGAGCACTTGTTGATGTTGCCTCTTGATTAGGATTTATATCTAGGATTTGACTATAAGGGTCGGTTAAAAACAAAACTTGATGACGAAAGAGATGATTTCGGCTTCTAAATAGTGACGTTATGGGTAGCTGAAATCATCACTTTACAAATTATACGGACGCCATCACGACTTGGTTCATCGTTATGGAATATAGGATATGTTCCTGTTGTCGTAACTGCAATCCCGTTCCCTTTTCACTAATGTGACATACCGAAATAGACTTTTTAACTTTATTTTGGCATGTTTACCGATTGTGTCTGTTTGTGTTGTTCACGGAGCATTATCGATATTATGAAATTTGACGCGACTGTCATACAAGTTTGAGGTTTAGCGCTGTAAAACCAGGTTCAATCCACCATTTTCAACATTTGAAAATGCCTGTACCAAGTAAGGAATATGATAGTTGTCTATTCGTTTGATGTGTTGAAAGTTGAAAATCGAATGTTGAAAACGAATGTTGAAAACGAATGTTGAATGTTGAAAACGAATGTTGAATGTTGAAAACGAATGTTGAATGTTGAAAACGAATGTTGAATGTTGAAAACGAATGTTGAATGTTGAAAACAAAAGTTGAATGTTGAAAACGAATGTTGAATATTGGAAACGAATGTTGAATGTTAAAAACGAATGTTGAAAGTTGAAAATCGAATGTTGAAAACGAGTTGAAAACGAATGTTGAATGTTGAAAACGAATGTTGAATATTCAAAACGAATGTTGAATGTTAAAATGGAATGTTGAAAGTTGAAAATCGAATGTTTAAAACGAATGTTCAATGTTGAATGTTGAAAACGAATGTTGAATGTTGAAAACGAATGTTGAAAGATGAAAATCGAATGTTGAATGTGATTTTACTTTTTCATATTCCTCCTTATAATTAGATATAAGATTTAAAGTTTTAAGCATCTTCAATAGCCTTGACACTGCTCTTTATTTTTGGAAAATCAAAGCACAGGTACAATATTTTTATCAGGAATATGATAGTTGTCCATTCGTTTGATGTGTTTTGTCATTTGATTTTGTCATGTGATTAGGGACTTTACGATTAATTTTCCTCGGAGATCAGTATTCAGTGCGTGAACCGGTGACAAAATATTATCGCCCCTGTAAACAGTGGGCTCTTCTGACTAGAGGTAATTGGTAAAGAACAGCGGAAAATGGTGTACATTGTTTACGAGGTTGAAATGAGCTAACACAGACGAACTGAGACGTGTCAACGTCATGTGAATATGATAATGCACCAGGTAAATTATTAATTGTTAAGTTTATCACATCATCGTATCTTCATATGATAGGTAAATAAGTGAATTTTCGATTTTAAGTGTCGTCAGGGTTCAAACCTGGAATCATGCCAACCTTTCATTATTTTTTTTAATACTAACCTATAGTCGGAACATCTTGATTTTCTCCCAATTTGTAAAGTTAATTATGCTGCTTGACATATATTTTTTTTGGGAAAAAAAATTGATATGCAGTCAAATGTGGCAGTTTTTAATATTTGTTGCTATGTGAAATAAAGGGAAGTAAATTAAAGTAAAAGAAGGCGCGCTTTTTCAAATAGTAGACAATTTAATTCAGATGCATAGTATTTTGTCAAATGATAAAGAATATCGTAGAAACTTGCTAGAAATTCATCTAATTTATAAAAGATATACAACATGACATACTGAAATCTGAAAAGGGGTAAAACCACCATACCTTGAACAAATTCAGTTAAAAAAAGGGGGGGGGGGGGTGGTAAAATGCTACGAAATTTAGATTTTATTTATTTTTTGTCGACAGCCAAAAGATGATTTGACATGTAACTAACTACTTTTTCAATTTCATTGTAAAGTAAAATTGGCTTTTTTTGGGGTCTCTGTTTATTGTGGTCTGATGTTTTCAGGTTCTCTTTGGATTGCCAAATAATATTATAATCATCTAATTGAATGTTCAAATTATTTTGCAGCGATGGTGTGTATGGAAGGAAGACTGTCATAAAACCCAACAGTTCCGGATGGCCCTTTAAATAATTGCTTAACATCAATAGCGATGTAAGATTCAAGTGTTTGATTTAGCACAAGTTTAGCCAGGTTTTCCTTGTAATTGTGGCAGAAAAACCACTAGACAGTGTCATGCATTGAAAGGATATCAAACGGATATTTTATGGAATGATTCTCGTACATATAAAATCATATGCATAGGAATGTGGAGCTAGTGTCTTTCATGCAGCAATTTTTAATTTCCAATATAAACTCTGAAAAGACAAGAGCATAGAAATGTATACCAATGAGAAACATTCTTTGTGAATAAAATCATTCCAAAACTTAAATGTGTCATTAGTGTTGCATTATTTATCAGTAGAGATAATCAGATTCCAGTAAGATTGTCCAACTGATGGTTTTTTTTTTTGTAATCGTTTTTTGTAAATCTTAGTTGTTTTGACAATCCGGGCTGTGCATGTTGCCCGGCTGACCCTTTCAGTGTGAGACAATATTTTGTTTATGATAAACAAAATCACTGATTCAAGACTGGAGCGGACCCCTTTTAGGCAGTTAGTGCGAATCCTTTAGGTTTAAACCATTACATGCAAAACGGGGGGAGGAGGAAGATTTTTTTTTACCGAGTCAAACATTTTTCCTAATTATAATACATTGAGATTTAATATATACTTTGCTATATGTAGTGTGTATATTAAAGTATTGCCAACAAAATTCACCAAATTTGGGATCATAATATTGTTTAAGAAAAACCCTTACCCCCTGTACATCATAAAAGTTCATAATCTTCTGTAGCACACGTGCATGGTTAATTCGGATCACATATTTTCTATTCCGATGTTATAAGAATTCGAAGGTTCATATCATTTACAATATCATTCAAAAAATTTCTGGGATTTTTTTTTACTATCAACGTTGAACCTCGAGGTTACATTGTAGTAAAAAAAAATCCAATAAAAACGTTGAATGTAAATGATATGCACCTTTAAATCTTATATTGTAGGACTCATGTTGTTCAAACATAATGTGTTGATCAATTATGTTATGATGATTTTGATAAACTTCACATTAGGTAATCTTTCACGTATATTGATTACATTATATCGAGTTGTCCCAACGATATACTTGTCGGTGTGCTCGATCATACGAATTTACCGACATTCATATAGACAAAATGACACAACTTTGAAAAATTCTTGTGACGAAACTACATTTCGGAACACGTTAAAAATTGGATACCCAGAAAGCTACATTATTAAGGTTTGATATATATTTTTTTCAAAAAAAAAGAAAAATATGCAGTCAAATCTGGCAGTTTTTTACACACCCCTATGTTGAACAATAGGTTGTTCAATTAACAGCATGTTTGGCAATTAAAAAATCATATATTAACACATTTAGCTTTAACATATACTTTATTTATAGTGGTTGTATAACAGTTATATAATGGTTTTGTGTTTTAAGAGATATTCATCCCTATGCATATCGAGTTTTATGCGTAAATTGTCTCTCCTGTTCTTAAACCTTTTCTATCTCTTTCATAAAAAGAGTGACTTTTCTATTGTTCTAGTGTCACTGGAAATCCCACTGTATTGTTGTGATTTTACTTTTTTCATATATTTTAAGATATTTAACAAGTTTTCTCTTATCAAAGTCTATCGATGTGATTTAAAAATGATAGTAACGTATATATGCACCCGCCCTGAAACCCATTTACATTTATCTTTATTGGGATACTATTAGAGCTGTAACATACTATAATATATGTACGATCTGTAGTTTCAATTATTCCTGATAGTTCATGTCCGTCCATCGGCTTAATAATTTTAATGATCATGTCGCAATGAAATATAAAATTGAAAGTGGTCATTTTGTAGTATGGAAAGGCGTATCCTGAAATGCCAGCGTATTTCGAATTTGAAGTACGGAAAACCATCCAGATTTTTGTATTACATGCCCCGCTTTTTACACCTCTTTAGAAACTGATTAAGGAAATAAAAATTGAAAAACGAAATAGATACCGAATAAAGAAACAGAAACCGAATAAGGAAATGACAACTGAATTATTGAAATAATTAATAAATAAATCCCGTTTCATCTGTCCATAATTCATGGCTGTGATTTCGTAATGCACAGTTGTGATCTCGTAATGCATAACGAAGATTTCGTCATGACTGGCTGTACAAAAGTCTCCGTTCATAATGACCAATTATCAATGTCTGGATGTTCTATTCATAAAGCATGGACATGTCTTTTCATATCGTAGTAATTTGGTTAATAATTGAGATTTTACGTTAGATGTACATGTTCCCGTTTGAATGGTTTTACACTAGTAATTTTGGGGCCCTTTATAGCGTGTTGCTCTGTGTGAGCCAAGGCTCCGTGTTGAAGGCCGTACCTTGACCTATAATGGTCTACTTTTATAAGTTGTTATTTGGATGGAGAGTTGTCTCATTGACACTCATACCAAAACTTCCTATATCTATGTTGTACATTATTCACATGATTTATGACAGTTTAAGAGAATATATGCAACCCCCGATTTATAAATGGTTTGTGTATGACACGCAATATAAAACTTTGCATTGTTTTATGACAAAACGTTTTGGGTCATTTTCTCATTGGCACTCATACCACATCCTCGTATAGCTAATAAATGACAGAAAATCAATGAATAAAATAAATTAACACAGACTAAAAAATATTTTATTGTACATTAAAAACAAAATGAAATGTCCATTTTAGGAGAAAACTGAGTAACCTATATATATATAGCTATACATATCAATTTAATTAAATCATGCAAGCGGAAAAATTCAATCATGATTGATTTCAACAAGTAACATGATTGATAAAACATCAATCTATCTTTTATGACCCCCAATAAATGGCCACCATTAGATGTTGGCCATAAAAAAAGGGTGGACACAACTAAGAGGATGTCCACGATTGTATTGTATTTTAACCTTTTGATTTAACCGTTTTTCATATAATTGTCTTGATCATTTGTTAGTGAGTGTTCAATCGGTTTATATAAGTTAATCACGCAGGCTTGTGAGCTATTTATAAAAGGCGGACACGAGACTCATGGCACATTTTCGAAAGATGAATTCCAACATTCGCATATCTCCACGATATATATTTAAATTAAACCACTAGAATCGTCTATGTAGACAGAATACTACCCCTTACAAATTTATAATTGTACCTAATACAGATTTTTCTTTATTAAAAGCACCCGCCAGTTTACATTGTAACTTTGACGATGACTCATTGTGCAATTGGGAACAAGGAATAGATGACGAGTTTGACTGGACTCGAAAATCTGGGAGGACATTAACACTGTTTACAGGACCTACTTTCGATCATACGACTCAAAGAGGTTAGAGATTTTACTACCCGTAGCAAACTAATTTAACTTGAAAAGTATAAACTGTTGTATATACATGTATAAACGTATCCATACCACTTAGCATATTTTCGAGCTAGGATAGACACGATTACTGCCAACTGTAACCCATTTTTGCGAGAATTTTGTGTAATCGATAAATAGTCGATCACTTTTATCTCTGTATGTAATTGATTGATTAAAGGTAATTAAAGTACTAGTCAATTACTGTCAATGACATGCTACAACATTGTACAATAACCAAATGTAAGTAATTGTTTCAAAATGTTATGTGATATATATATATATAACGGCACATATATAGAACCCCCTAAAAATGAAAAGGGGACACGGGGATAAGTTAAATAGTTTTTAAAATATTTTTTTACAACATAAAGTATTGATTAATATAAAAACATCTAAATATAAATATCTATTGATCACGTTTTGTCATAATCAAAATGATTTAACAATAGAAACGCTGATTTATTTCCATTTGTTGCAATTGCCATTTAATATGAATTTCATCCGTTTAACTAACCATGCTCACACTTACAGTGAACTAATACTACGGATTGATTAATACAATTGTGAATCACCTGAACGTGTGAATATGTTTGAAACAGGTCAGACAATATTTGGAGATGTTAATGAACATCTACTGCGACTTAAGCTGAAAATATTCATAAATCATGACGAAGTATAATCTAACCTTTAAGTTTCACGTTGTAAATATAGATGTTTCACAAACCACGCCTCTTTTGGGGAGTACATATTATTCATAGATATTTAGTTTTGTTTATGTACTGTCTCCCAGTTATGATCCCTATGTTTCTGTTACCAGTATATAAACACATGGATGCGGGGATTTTTTAATTTGAGGGTCACCCGAAGTGATGGTAGGGGTAGTACAGAATTTAAGTACAAGTTTAAACTATTTGAAGTTCAGGCCGTCTTTACACTTAATCCATTGGATGTTAGCTGTGTACTGATTGATGATTCAGTCAAATCGCATGATTTTTTATTAGTTATATAATTGGCTTTGACATTCTTTAATATGTACCTGTCCCAAGTCTGGAGCCTGTAATTCGGTGGCTGTCGTTTGCTGATGTGTTACATATTTGTTTTTCGTTTATTTTTTGTACATAAATTAGGACGTTAGTTTTCTCATTGTCATTTTTTTACATTTGTCATTTCGGGGCCTTTTATAACTGACTATGCGGTATGAGCTTTACTCATTGTTGAAGGCCGTATGGTGACCTATAGTTGTTAATTGCTGTGTCATTTAGTCTCTCAGTACTCTCAGATCTGTACCAAGTGTCTTTAGTTGTTGGATGTACACGTATCCGGCCTTGTACACTCTACATTGTATGTTTTATTATAGTCGCCGTTACGTAAAATTGGTACCATGTTTTTGGTCGAAAAATTTTAAACTAACAACCGCATTCATTCGAGATGACGTTTTTCAATTAACAGAATCAAATATCATTCCAAACATCAACTACTGTCCTACCTGTTATTGTGTTTGCACTGTATAATCCAAGATTATTTTGTATGGTGGACCCGACATTGTTATTACCGGAAAGGGTGCCGTGGAACTCCACGTGCTGTCTATTTTCTCGTGCCTCTCAGAGCTTTTCTTTATCTTTATGCAAAAAAGCGCAAGAAATTGTATCATCAATGACAAGGATATTACCCGAGAGTAACGAATGTTATGAAAATAAGGGATCCTCATAGAAACCAAGATGGCGGTTTTACAATGTAAATAATCTTGAAAAATGTGAAGGTCAGGATTATACAGTGCAAACACAATAAAAAGTAGGGCAGTAGTGGATATTTCGACACGATTTTTCTTACGCTAAATGTTAAACTGATAAACATCATCTCGAGTGAACGCGGTTGATATTTAAAAACATTTTGACGAAAATCATTGTGCCAATTTTATGTGACGGCGACTATAGATTTGTTTCTATGTGTGTACATTTTTATTTTTATCAGATTTTTATAAATCGTTCTTGGGTTGTACAGATTCATCATTTTTCCAAGTCAGGGGTATCGATCCCGCTAACGTGTTTAACTTCAACTTTTCAACTTTTATTAACACTCTCGACAGTTTACACTGTAACAAGAGGCAGACAACCCCGTTATATCTGTATGTAAGTGCCTGTTAAAATATTGAGCCTCTAATCCAGTGGTTATTGGTTTTGCTAAGTCATATACAGTTGGGTGCGGTCCTCACCTTGACAAAAGTTATCTTGAAGCAGACTTGATGACTGCTTTCTAGGTTAACTTGTGAATTATCAAGCAGACAAGCAAGTTAACTTCGTCGTTGGTGAACCAGACCTACGGTCTGCTTTATTAGGACTGCTGTAGACCTACCGACAGGTCTGCTTCAAACCAGACCTGTGGACAATTCTGCTTTTGACCAGTCCTGAGGACAGGTCTGCCCCAGACCAGACATGTGGATAAGTCTGCTTGTGGCCAGTCATCAGGACAGGTCTGCCCCAGACCACAGAACAGACCTGTGGACAGGTCTGCTCCTGACCAGACATGTGGACAGATCTACTTCTGACCAGACCTGTGGACAAGTCTGCTATATATATATATATATATATATATATATATATAGCAGACTTGTCCACAGGTTTTAAATATATATATATATATATTGACCAGACCTGATGACAGATCTGCATATGACAGATTATCGTGTTTAAGAGTTTTCATATCAGACTTGAGCTTTAATTGAAATATGTAAACAACATTTACATTGTTTTCCACGGATAGCAAATTTCGTTACTCGCTAAACTCTACTAGATATTATACATATCAACAAAATTCTTTTTGTTTGTTTGATATATTCTCATATACACAAAACAATGGCTATACAATCACATAGAGCTATCATAAAGGAAATGAAAGTGTTTTTGTATTAGAAGGCGGATAGAAAGGTTATCCAACGCATCGGAACAATATTCTTATATCATGGGATATCAACACCATTGTCGACTATGCTTCGTTCCCCTTTTTTACCTGTCTTTTCCTACATTTTACTTTATGCATTTATAAAGGCATAGATATTTCATTTTTATTCAACTTGTTTGCATTGGATTTACTATTCTATTTTCCGCGGAATAGTGTAACGAAAACTGTACAGTGTCCGGATACGGTGTGGTAAAACTATCAACAATCTCGTCAAATTCGTCAGATTTCATAGAAATTGATCCAATATCCACCCATTTAGGTGCGAATCGTATCTCTGGCCTTACATTGATATTGTGCTATGTACGCAATGTTTCGGGTTATTCCGGAAATGTTTTAATGCAGGGAAACCTTCATCAGAGACCACCCCTATTGTTTTTGTTTTGATTTGTTTAGTTTTGATTTTTAATTTATTTCTTTTTAATTACTATTTTAATTTAATTTATTTCTTTTTTTTTTTTCTTTTTTTTTTCTTTTCTTTTAAATATTTTAAACAGTTTCTGAATTGTGTTTTTAATAATTCCACTTTTTGATTTGTTTTTTTCTTTTTCTTCACTTTTTCAACCAATGTTTAATTAATTAATTAAGCGTTTCAGAGTACGAATTTTTCCTCAGAAGAATATCAGTTTGCATGTGTTGTTTCATTAATTAGTTCCGCACAGTTAAATGTTTAGTAGGAACTGTGATGTTTAGATAAATTATTTTATAGCTCGTTTAACTTATTCACCAATGTTTCTGTATCTTTTGAAACCTATTAATAGGTTTTTATGGAATTTTGCACCTATTGTAGAATCCGTTTTTATAAGATGCCAGAATTTCCTGAATCCTTTTTGAAGTTTTTCTGCTTGAGGATGATAATTTGTAATGAATGATACATTGTATTTATTTTCAACTTTGTTCTTTTTCTTTAATTTAATTTGTCCGTCTTGGAATTTGATGAGTGATAGAATTTGTTCTACCAATTTCCTTTCATATCCTCTTACTAACAATTTTTCAATAAAGAGTTTTTTCTGGTTTGAAATTTACTTTCATTGTTAGTGTTTCTAATTATACGAATGCCTTCGCCTGTAATAAAAGATTTAAAGTTTGAGATGGGATGGTTTGAGTTTTTATAAAGATATTGGAATTTTTCGGTTTTCTTTGTAAAATATTTCAAGTCTAAAACACCAGTATTTTTTAAGCATTCGCACTTGAAGATTTCAAGGTCTAGAAATTTTATGGACTTTTTATTGCATTCATAAGTGAACTTTAGCAGGTCATGTTGTTTATTTGCATTTTCAAACATAAAGTCAATTTCAGACTCTTTTGCTTTCACCATAAGAAGTCCATCATCTCTCATTCTTTTATGAAAAATATTTTTTTCAGAGATTGGAGAGTTTTTAAGGATTGAGTTTATGTGATTGTAAATAGCAATGTCACATATTTCAGGGGAAGCTGTTGCTCCCATTGATGCTCCAAAAATTTGGCGATATGAATTGCCATGAAAGGTAAATTCATTACTGGAAAGGATGAGTTGTGTTATTTCAATCAAAAAATGTTTGGTAGGTTTTGAAATAGAATATTCAATGTTGTCATGTTCATCAAGCGCTTTTTGTAATCCTTTTGTGATTTCTTCAAATCTGAAATTGGTATATAGTGATGTTATATCATATCTAACAAGTAGTACATTATTATCAAATGTACAGTTTTCAATATTTCTGATTAAGTCACCTGTATCAGAAATGTATGTTTTTTGTGTTTTCACTAAGGGAAGTAAGAAATAATCTAAGTATCTCCCTAACTTTTCAAGTGGTCCATTACGCTGTGATATTATTGGACTACCAGGGACATTTATAGTTTTTATTTGATTGTTCTCGTTTTCAATGTTTTGTAAAACTTCACGGTCTAGTTTGTGAATTTTAGGGAGGAAGTATGCGAAAGGTGTTTTTATATAATTTTGTTCATTTTTAATGTATTTGAAAGATATTGCATCAGTACAGTTTTCTTCTTTCATTTTGTAAATTATTTCATATACCTTTTATGAGTGAAAGATTATCTCTTGAATTTGTTCATAATGTATGTTATTATTCAATTGTTTTTCACCTTCTTTTAGGTAGTCAGAAAGATTTTGAATGACTGTTACATTGTTTTTATCTGCTTTATGAATGATGATATTTTCATCGTGTTTTAGATTCTTCAGACAATTTTTTTCTTGTAGTGGAAGGTTAAATTCAGTTTTAGGGACATATTTAGATAATTCCATTTTCGTATAGATAATAGTTATCAAAGATACCAGGATTATAATATAGTACGCCAGACGCGCGTTTCGTCTGCATTAGACTCATCAGTGACGCTAATATATTTTTCAATAGGATTATCGGTAAATGCCGGCACCGAAAATTTTGATTTCTCCTTGAAAGGATGAATTTTACTTTGTACATTTCGATAATCAAGGAAAAAGTATGAGAGTCTCAAATTTCTTTCCGTTTTTTTTTAAATCTTTTATTATTTGTTATATGGATGTTTTTGTTGTTGGAAAAAAGTTTAGTCCTTTAGCAAGAACTAGTGTTTCTGGTTGTAATAATGTTAAGAGGATAGGTTCAGCACAAATTGTTTTGCAATTTTAAATAAAGGCAACAGTAGTATACCGCTTTTCAAAACTCATAAATCCATGGACAAAAAAACAAAATCGGGATAACAAACTAAAACCGAGGGAAACGCATTAAATACAAGAGGAGAACAACGACACAACACTAAAATGTAACACACATAGACAAAATCCCACGAGAACAATATATATAACATCAAAACCAAATACATGAATTTGGGATAGACAAGTACCGTGACACGTCTTATCGCAATGTGAATTTACACTCAAAAATAAGAGAAAACAAACGACACAACGTTATAATGTAATACACACAGAAACGAACTATAATATAACAATGACCATATTCCTGACTTGGTACAGGGCATTTTTAAATGTTTTTATACTTTTTCTTCCTTTTTAAGTCTTCTATGTTTTCCCATGCTTTTCTTTTTGCATTGGTAATAATTTTATTTTGTAGTATTTCATATACTTAAATATGATTCTGTATCACTATTCTCATTGGATGTGTTTAATTGTGTAATGACCACAAGGGGTGTGTCCTTCTTCAATACTGTTTGGTCAGAATCTATAATTGCTATCTAGATCAATCGTGGTTACGTAGTAGGCAATAAATAAACAAATCTAGGGATAAAATATTCCCAGGTTTGTCGATTTACTGCCATTAATTTGCAATATATCAACAATCCAAGTAAAAGCAAAAGTAGAGTTTGTGTATTTTAGTAATCATTTGATAAAAGACAAAAGTTTGATATCGATTCTATATAATTTAATTAGTAATGATTACAGATTTATCTCACATGAAATAATTATGAAATTTGTAATTACTGTTTGTTTTACACAATTTCATAGAAATTGATCCAATATTCACCCATTTAGGTGCACTTGAATGAAATAGTTGCCACTTGCCCAGTTGACGTTTAACTTCAAACAAAATCAATCAACCGACATAATAGATTAACAGTAAATTATTTCCAGAAGAGAACCTCATATATTTTTTATATAAAAAAAGGACAAATGGATTCAGACATGTCAGTGTTGGTACTTGGATATTGCAGCCTAATAGATTTACAAATTAAAGTCTACATATGGTCATTTTTGGTAGATGCGGTCAAATAATTTTGTTTTACAAGTCAGCATGAGGTATCAAAACTACTGAAATTTTGTGACGTATTTATATTTTGAATGAAAGTAGGACCCTAAATTTATGCGAACAAAAATTTGTTGTTATTGTATAGCAATATTGTTGTTATTTGTATACATTGAGTCTTGACATTGGCTGATTTACTATGTGGGTATATAGATATACAAATTAAAGTGCACATATGTTCAGTTATTATTAATATTATTTTTCTTCCAATATGGTTGATTTACTATGCTGGTATATACATGATATATAGATTTACAGATTAAAGTGCACATACATGTATGGTCAGTTTTTTCGATGCGGTCAAATAATTTTGTTGTACAAGTCAGCATGAGATATCAAAACTACTGAAATTTTGTTACGTATCAATATTTTGAATAAAAGGAGGACATTTTGGGACCCTCAATTGGGAAGGAAAATGTGTTGTTACTGTATTTCAATATTGCTGTCATTTGTATTATACATTGAATCCTGACATAAAAATATGGCTGATTCACGATGCGGATATATAGATTTACAAATTAAAGTGCACATATGGTCTGTTTTGGTTGAAGTTGTCATATAATTTTGTTATGCAAGTCAACATAAGGTATCAAAACTACTGAAATTTTGTTACGTATCAATATTTTGAATAAAAGGAGGACATTCTGGCACCTTATATTCATGCGGAGGAAATTTTTGTATTATCATATTCCAATATTGCTATCATTTGTATTGTACATTGAATCCTGACATAAAAAATATGGCTGCTTTACTATGCGGGTATGTAGATTTACAAATTAAAGTGCACATATGGTCAGTTTTGGTTGAAGTGGTCAAATAGTCTTGTTGTGCAAGTCGACATGAGGTATCAGACTACTGAAATTTTGTTACCTATCAATATTTTGAATAAAAGGAGGACCCTAAATTTATGCGAAAACAAAAATTTGTTGTTATTGTATAGTTATATTGCTGTCATTTGTACTATACATTGAATCCTGACATAAAAAATATGGCTGATTTACTATCATGCAGGTATATGATCAGGAGCCTTTGGCCTTTGTTAGTCTTGTATTATTCTAATTTTAGTTTCTTGTGTACAAATTGGAAACAGGAGCCTCTGGCCTTTGTTAGTCTTGTATTATTTTAATTTTAGTTTCTTGTGTACAATTTGGAAACAGGAGCCTCTGGCCTTTGTTAGTCTTGTATTATTTTAATTTTAGTTTCTTGTGTACAATTTGGAAATTAGTATGGCGTTCATTATCACTGGACTAGTATATATTTGTTTAGGGGCCAGCTGATGGACGCCTCCGGGTGCGGGAATTTCTCGCTACATTGAAGACCTGTTGGTGACCCTCTGCTGTTGTTTTTTATTTGGTCGGGTTGTTGTCTCTTTGACACATTCCCCATTTCCATTCTCAATCTTATTACAAATTTAAGTGCACATATGGTCAGTTTTAGTTGAAGCGGTCAAATAATTTTGTTGTACAAGTCAGCATAACATGGGTATCAAAACGTTGGAAATTTTGTTACGTATCAATATTTTGGATAAAAGGAGGATATGCTTGCACCCTTAATGTATGCGAACAAAAATGTGTTGTTATTGTATTACACTCTTGCTGTCCCTTGTATTATACATTGAATCCTTACATAAAAATATTGATGCTTTACTATGCGGGTATATATGGTATATATATTTACAAATTAAAGTGCACATAATTGTATGGTCAGTTTTTGTCGATGCGGTCAAATAATTTTGTTGCACAAGTCAGCATGAGATATCAAAACTACTGAAATTTTGTTACGTACCAATATTTTGAATAAAAGGAGGACATTCTGGCACCCTAAATTTATTGGAAACAAAATTGTTGTTATTGTATTTCACTATAATTGCTATTATTTGTATCATACATTGAATCTTGACATACAAAATATGGCTGATTTACTATGCGGGTATATAGATTTACAAATCAAAGTGCACATATGGTCAGTTTTGTTGAATTGATCAAATAATTTTGTTCTGCAAGTCAACATGAGGTATCAGACTACTGTCAGACTACTGAAATTTTGTTCCGTATTAATATTTTGAATAAAAGGAGGACCCTAAATTTATGCAAAAACAAAAATTTGTTGTTATTGTATAGTTATATTGCTGTCATTTGTATTATACATTGAATCCTGATATCAAAAATATGCCTGATTTACTATGCAGGTATATAGATTTATAAATTAAAGTGCACATATGGTCAGTGTTGGTTGAAGTAGTCAAATAAATTTGTTGTGCAAGTCAACATGAGGTATCAAAACTACTGAAATTTTGTTTTGTATTAATATTTTGAATGAAAGAAGGACATGCTGGCACCTTAAATGTATGCGAACAAAAAGGAGTAGGTCCGGTAAGGACCGATTTTGGCCTCAAATTTCAGGTTCATCTGACGAAAGATTTTGACCACTTTTTAAACACTTAAGTGTCTATTTTATTTGAATTAATTCGTTTATGTGAAAGGTTTTAACAGATTTAGTCATAAAAAACGATCCGATTCAAGCTCAAATATGAAAAATCTACCTAATATGCCGAAAAATGTCACTTTTCAGATGGTTTTTGGTAAAAATGAAAGTGGCCGCATCCGTGTTCATCCTCAACCTTTATATATGTTATGTATTATCATAAAATACAACTTACATTTCAATATTAAGGATGAACACGAATACGGCCACTTTCGTTTTACACGAAAACCGTCTAAAATTTAACTAAAATGCTAGAATTATGAATATTTCAGTAATTTAGCATGATTTAATGGTGCTAGTACCGGATATATGTGCATTGTATTGTCAAAAACGGCCCATATTTATGTAGCAGAAGCATTCTACTGTCCAATGTATAACTAACGGTTTACATTTTAACAATTTTGTAAAACTGCTATATTTTGGGGCCAAAAAGGGGTCTTACTGAACCTACTCCTTTGTTGTTATTGTATTGCAATATTGGTGTCCATTGTATTATACATTGAATCCTTACATAAATAATATGGCTTATTTACTATGTGGGTATATAGATTTACAAATTAAAGTGCACATATGGTCAGTTTTGGTCGATGCGGTCGAATTATTTTTTTGTACAAGTCAGCATGAGGTATCAAAACTACTGAAACTTTGTTACGTATCAATACTTTGAATAAAAGGAGGACATAATGGCAACCTAAATTAATGCGAAAAAAAATTTGTTGTTATAGTAAATTCCAATATTGCTGTCATTTGTATTATATATTGAATCCTGACATAAAAAAATATGGCTGATTTACTATGCGGGTATATAGATTTACAAATTAAAGTGCACATCTGGTCATTTTTGGTCGATACGGTCAAATAGTTTTGATGTACAAGTCAGCATGAAGTATCGAAACTACTCAAATTTTGTTACGTATCAATATTTTGAATAAAAGGAGTACCCTAAATTAATGCGACAAAACAATTGTTGTTATAGTAAATTCCAATATTGCTGTCATTTGTATTATACATTGAATCCTGACATAAAAAATATGGCTGATTTACTATGCGGGTATATACATTTACAAATCAAAGTGCACATGTGGTCATTTTAAGTCGATGCGGTCAAATTATTTTGATGTACAAGTCAGCATAAAGTATCGAAACTACTCAAATTTTGTTACGTATCAATATTTTGAATAAAAGGAGGACCCTAAATTTATGCAAAATCAAAAATTTGTTGTTATTGTATAGTAATATTGCTGTCATTTGTATTATACATTGAATCCTGACATAAAAAATATGGCTGATTTACTATGCGGGTATATAGATTTACAAATTAAAGTGCACTTGCGGTCATTTTTGGTCGATGCGGTCAAATATTTTTGATGTACAAGTCAGCATGAGGTATCGGAACTACTGAAATTTTGTTATGTATCAATATTTTGAATAAAAGGAGGACATGTTGGGACCCTAAATTTATTGGAAGAAAAATTTGTTGTTACTGTATTCCAATATTGCTGTCATTTGTATTATACTTTGAATCCTGACGCTGATTTACGATGCGGATATATAGATTTACAAATCAAAGTGTACATCTGTTTTGGTTGAAGTTGTCATATAACTTTGTTGTGCAAGTCAACATGGGGTATCAAAACTACTGAAATTTTGTTACGTATCAATATTTTGAATAAAAGGAGTACCCTTCATTTATGCGAAAACAAAAAAAAATTGTTGTTATTGTATAGTTATACTGCTGTTATTTGTATTTTTCATTGAATCCTGACATAAAAAATATGGCTGATTTACTATGCAGGTATATAGATTTACAAATTAAAGTGCACATATGGTCAGTTTTGGTCAATGCGGTCAAATAATTTTGTTGTACAAGTCTGCCTAAGGTAGCAAAACTACTGAAATGTTGTTACATATCAATATATTGAACAAAAGGAGGACATGCTGGGACTCTTAATTTGTGCAGACAAAATTTTGTAGTCATGTGTATTAATGATGCTTTCATTCTGTATAATAAATTCTATCCTGAAATTAGAATATTGGTCATTGTGGCTACATAGATCAAGGACGTATAACTAACAAAGACGTATAACTAACAACTTATATACGTACTTGCATATATATACATAATAAAGTGCAAATATGTTTTAATCTGATACATGTAGGTATTGGAATATATATTCAGTAACGGTTATCATTGTAATCAAGATTGTTTTTTTAATTTATAGATTGGCAGATCACAGATAAATTTGTGTAACAAGCAACGTTTTATGAGTACTGTTTTTTCAAATATTTGTATTTAATTCTGTTTATATAACGGAAGTATTAATTTTACTTTATTTTCGATGTTTATGCTACGAAACAAAGATATTAAACATTTTTCAAAGTAGAGCATTCCTGATTACAAGTTAACTTAGTGTTGAGCAGACCAGTCAAACAATAACTTGGGAACAAGTCTGGTTTCGATCGGATTTGTAAAAGCATAAGTTAACTTATGTTAACTTTGTGGCAGGACTGGTTTCGAAGTTAACTATGTTAACTTTACGGAAGGACTGGTTTCGAAGTTAACTTCTGTTAACTTATGACAGGACTGGTTCGTCGTTAACATATCAATAGCGGACCTGTTTCCAAGTTAACTTTTTGGCAGACCTAGGACCAAGTCCGCTTTTCAAGTGAACTAGATATTGGTCCTAGGACTGGTCAGAGCAGTCCTAAATCCGGTCACAGATTAACTATGACCATCCCAATTGACTGGTTATCAAGTTAACTTGCTGTACAGGATAGGACTGTACCCATCTGTACATGATATATGTTTTCGTTCATTGTTTTGTGCAATAAATTATGCCGTTAGTTTTCTCCTGTGTCACATGTGAAGCCTTGTGTGCTTACTCTTTCGAAGCACCTGAGATCACCTCAAGTATTTGTTGGGGCTCGTGTTGCTAAGTCTTTTGTTTTCTATATTGTGTTTTGTGTACTATTAACTGTCTGTTTGTCTTTTTTCTTTTTTATCTATTGCGTTGTTAGTTTATTTTCAAGTTATGATTTTGAATGTCTCTTTTGTGTCGTCCGTCCCTGTTTTATGATAGTTTTTCTGGATGCCATGTGTAAAATATACGAAAACAACACATGAGCAATGAAACATAACTTTATACGGAAACAACACATGAAATTGAAAATTGATAAAAATGGTTTCGAAAAGTGTAATATTAAAGTAATATTAATTTAAGCAAAGAATGATTGCATATATCATGTTGATTCTGTTTAATTGTCATGAATGACACGAATTTGTCATCTACATTGGTAACCAGTATATAAATCAGAGATAAACGTCGTAATGTAACTTGACATCAGTAAGTAAAATATATTAGGATGACAAAATATGAAAAATAAAGAAAGAATAATGAGTAAGATAAATAAAATGAAGAAAAAAAAGACATAACAATTTAAAGAATACAGAAATAAACAATACCCCCAATCCGGACCCTCATGGTATACACGAGAATCTGGATGGAAACGCAGAATATAGAATAATATATAAGGACAGTAGAGAGTGATACATTGCTAGAAACGAGAGAAAAATAGTACTTGTGTAAGAATACACACATGAAACACCGATGGCTGTTGAACAGTAACGGATTGCGATGTACTTATATTGGTGACAAATTATAGAAGTTTACATGCTGACAACTATGGTTACAGGTTAATGCCATTTTGTGTTTTAGCGCTTGAGCGTGTTTGCCTTACGAAATCGCAAAAACGCGAAATGGACTTCACCGGCCACCATAGACAACTGTAGTTCTCCTCTGCACTTATGTAGAAAGGAACTAAACGGAATAAAATTAATGAAACTTAAAATAACCAAATGTAGCTGCATTCGCTCCTTTCCGTTTACTTCTTTAGAGTGATTTGTAAACAACATATGATTAAGTAATAGAAGAAAAGAACCAATTGGATGATGTTGACGAATTAGGGTTTAACGTCCAGTGACAAATATCATGTTCATATGTGAACGAGAACACGTTATATGTATCCTGTGTTGTATTAGAAAGACACTTTCAGTCCGAATTGAGAACGTGCTACTTCCAACAGACACAAAAATTAAGGCTGATTGAAAACGTCAATAAAAAATTCATGCATATTTCAGAGGCCAATCCATATCACGCTGCATTTATATTGAAGTGACACACCCTTCAATAAAGTGCAAAGAAAGTCAAAATAAAAATGCTCTTTCTAGGATACTGTGGCACCGTATTGTCATTTTTGTTTACTCAGGAACATCTCATTCTTAAATTTTTCAATATAAAGGTAGCAAAATTATTGTCTTGGCTAAATAACTCTTAACTGACACAATTTCAATTGTCCAACCCATTAACAGACTTTATTCCCATAACTTTCACTAAAACGTGGTATTATTCATGTTATTTTACAATTATGAAATATTTACTAATGTCAATTTATTTTTTAGAACCACAGTACTATTTTTTGTCCTTTAAATGATATCTAAATTTGTTTGTTTCGCCATTTATTTTAAAAAATTTGCCTATAAGCATAAATACTACATACTTGCGCGACGCCTTTTAGTTTTACTGAAAACTGCGCAGACGAAGAAATGTTTTTACAAGTGTAAAATGTTCTATGATAGATATCATTTTGTCAGACACTTTTCTTTTTTTTGATTTGGTTCTTATAACATGCCAAACATCTGTATATTTGATAGAGCGTTAAGCGTTTTACTCTTAACAGACATATAACCAACCCGATTAACAGACCAATCGCCCATATATCCGCATACTCAATATAGATTAACCGACCAATCTTTCGGTTAGTCTAGTTTCGGCCGTGTACACTAAAATCTAAAGTTTACAATGGGAAATTGAAATAACTTTTATTTCACCTACACTTGATACAGTAAAATTTAATACAGTTTAGTTCTAAACCAAGTCATTGTTAATGTGTATCAGTTGGATTACTGTTAACTATAACAGTCGATAATTATAAGCGTAAAGATGAATCTAAAATTAGAGAAAAACCTTGTACGCTGTTTATGCGGTTTTCCAATATATATAATATATATGACATATATTGATAATATCATTGTCAAACATCCAAAGGAATTGGTTGTTGCTGTTTGACGCTGAAATTTAGCAATCACCATAATTATGAAACAAAATATGGCATGGTTGCCAATGAGACTACTCTTCACAAGGGACCACGTGCCATGAACAATGACAACTATAGGTCCCACGCCGTGATCAAAGCTCATACCACAAAAGGTGCCGAAATGGCAAATGTAAATTCAAACAATTCATAGTTGAAAATTCAAAAGAAAACTAACGGCCAAATTCGTGTACCTAAAATGAACGAAAAACAAGTATAAAGCACAGCAACAAACGACAGCCACTGAATTACACGCTTTTAACATGGGACAGGCACATACATTAAGAATTAGGCGGGGTTAAACACGAGAGCGGGATGCCGACCCTCTCCTGGGTTGTCCACAATGAACAGTGGTGTAACAGTACAATATATGAACGAACTGTTAAACCAGTTCAAAAGAATTAACCCATCAGATAAATACAAATAGAAATATTTCTAGCAAAACCGAAGAGTGGAAGTGGTCAGGTACTTGAACATCTCAACAACACAAAGACACTTAGTACCGATATTAACAACTAGATCAAAGCCAAGAACAAATAATAAAAAAATCATGCATCATAGAAAATTAATTAAACAGTACACCTTTAACATCCAATGGATTAAATGTATGTAAAGACGTCATAAACAGTCAGATATAAACATGACCTTGTACAATACTAATTTACAGTTATTGACAGACTGTAGACCAATGAATGTGCAACAATAATAATGGTAATATTTCGTTTGCTTCTAATTTTCTGATAACAAAGTACATTTGTGTGTGTAATATAAATTAATATGGATGAAGGACGTACGTCCGTAAATTTATAAAATATACAAGGCCTATACTCTATAAGGTCAGACAAAGAACGAAGTGAGACAGTAAAAGTATCCTTGTAAAAAAAACTAGGTGCGGGATAAAACCTTTTCCAAACACTTGATACAAGCAAAATGTTATTGTTTTCCATAAAATTAAGAGCAAGTGCAACGTACTTGTCAATCTTCAAGCTATTTCACAAATGGTAGATAAATTTTAACAATGTGCTGTTGATCTCAAAGTGCAATTTCATAGATACATAGTTGCTAAATATCAACAAATATTATAAAGAAAGGGCAAACATTGATAAAAGGTGTACTCATGTTCTCAGTCGACCAATTTGATATAAAAGAGAGGTGATAAATACCACTTAAATTAAGGATTGAACGAAATTCATTTCAAAAACCGGGATTAAAACTGTAAATTGTCCATAGCATAGTTATAGGTTAGACAATACTTGGTTATGTTTTATGAAGAGTTAAGCCCAAGGCGGTTTTTAATACAAACGTCCAGATGTATGTGTAGTTTATATATACGTAATTAATGACAACTTATCGGTGGGTGTGTAAATATTCACACCTGTGTGTAATGAATGAAATGAAATAGCACGGACATAGTTTGTGAAGGATAAATTGTTTTATTTCTGCTTCAGGTAAATTTTAATACTCATATATCTTTACATTTTTTTTATTTTAAAAAGCAACACACTATTATATAAATCCCCTTTTCGGAATTTGATTTTTTTTAGATATAACACTCTCTGTATGGATATTTGAATTCAGACCATTCAATATTAAATGCTTAGTAATACTTTTTATTGATAAATTTAAATATATTGCGTTTCTCCGAAAACAACCCTTTGCTTTATATATCAGCAGTCTGGCATTGTGTTTTTTTTTCACTAGTAGCACGCTTTCAGTCTTAAACGGTCATTTTGGTCTGTTCGTATCTTAATTGACTGGATTTACCGCTAGAGGAAAACGTCAAGACTTGTCAGATCGTTAAGTCTCCGTTCGGATCGATAGTCTCATTAGGTAAATTAGTCCGTTAAGGCATGTCAAGATATTTAAGACTGTATCTTCTAGCGAGCTGTTTAGATCCGTTAAGAACGTGTCAGACCGAAACAGATCAAAACTCAAAATCAACATTCAAAAGTGTCAGACCATGTTTAGACCCGTTCAGTATGCCGGTATGATACCACGAGTTACGCCCCTTCTGCTTGATTAGTGCATTTTAGATTAATTATATATTTATTTGAAGTTAAAGTAGTATATCATGTATATCTCTCGAATAAATAATAATAAAAAAAAGTAATTAAAGATTAAATCCTCTGTTGATTCTTTATTTCTGTTGTTGTTTGTTGGGTAACTAATAAATTATTCGTCTATATATCTTGCTTATTTTCTAATAAATATTAGTTTATGTATTTATATTAGCTATAAAGTGCCAGGACGTATGGAAATTATATACACATGAACCCTTTGTAAACATATTTTTCGTATTTGAAAATTAGAAACGGAAATATCTTAAACATAACCTAAAAAAGGCGATGTTGTATATTTGCCAACGAGACAATCAATTGAAATGAAGCCAAAGCAAAAATTAACACATGCGTATTTTTGTTTTAATTCGTATTCTGTTGATATGTCCTTCTTTACTATTACCGTTGGAGCTGGGTTCTTTTTATTATTATTTTCGTCCTATTTATTCTGTTAAAATCGGAAACGCTTCTATTACCATAGCTTTGTACTGTACAACCTCAGAGTGTACAACCTATCATTAAACAATTATTTATTTTACACAAAGGTGCGTCTAAACACCACCAAGGTCGCCAACGTACATGAAGCTGATCATGATATTGCATTCAGTCTGTGTAGAGATAGTGTTAAAACTATAAATAAAGTACCACCGTATAAAGATTTTCATCCAAACAATTAATGTATCCTTATGTTAATTTTTTAACCCATGCATATGTATATAGCAGTAGTGGCAGATTAACTGACCGTCCCCCTCCCTCCAATGCAGGTTCCCAAAAAATGTTCTAACATAATTTGTTTGCCACTTCTTGTCTAGAGCGGAAATTCATCACAGCAGAGCTTGATTTGACTTCTTAATTGGCCGTTTTTTAATACAAACGTCCAGATGTATGTGTAGTTTATATATACGTGATTAATGACAACTTATCGGTGGGTGTGTAAATATTCACACCTGTGTGTAATGTCTCTGCAAAAGTTTTGATGTAAAATACATTTACATGCATGTTGATTTGAATAGTACGAATTTATATTGGTTTATAATACAATACAGATTAAAATCGATTTACAGGTGAAACTTCTGGTCTGTGTTTTAAAGAATTGGTACAAATTTGTGGATGTTTTTTCTTATTTATTTCGAAAACGTCTATTTGTGAATTTATTGAGCAATAAATTAAACTGGCTAATTTTTTTTTAATACCATACATGTACACTATTTGTTTTTTTAAACGGAATGTCGTATTTCCTTCCCCTCTTATTCCCTCCGATCCAAGGAAAATTAATTCAATTTGACATTAATCAAATGCTATTTTTGTTCACAAGATCTACTTTGGAGCAGAATCTCGGACTTTCTCTAAAAGAATACAGTTCTAAAATTTGTGTCTTTTCTTGTCTCAATTACCATGTATATGTATATCTATATAGTACATGTATGAGGATAAGAATAGGTCACCATTTATAAAGATAAAAAGAATATATAGATGATGAAATATAAAGAACATATTGATTGATTGTTTCGTTGTTTAACATCCAAAGGCACATATTTGATGCATTTAAGGCAGGCAAATATTCAGTATAAAGATAAATGGTAAAAAAAATAAAAGATTTAGATATAGAAATATAGAAAATATTATCTGAGCTCACCTCCGCTAAAAAAAAAACTCACCCGTACATTTCTCTAAAAAAAATCTGGATCCGCCCCTCATATATATAGCGTAAATTAAAAATTTCTGTTTTAGTTAAAATGCTTGAGTTCAACGGCACGTGCTAGTAATCAACCGGGTCAACAGGTAACAAAATCAATGATCCATAACGCAAGAAGTAAATGACTATTTTACAATATACAATAAAAAGGTGTCGTAGGGCTAAAAGTAAAAGAATTGATGAATTTGTGTATACGTAAACTACTAGTACTGAAGCTGTTGATGTTTGACCGTCAGGTTTAATATATGCTATATAAATGTTTTATATTCAATAAAATAATAAATCTGAATCTATTATAGCTTAGTTTAGTTTAAAGATCTTTATACAATATCAAATATTTCTAAACCCGATACCAAAAGATAATGCTGAATATTTGTGCGCTGCATGGCAAACCATTGTTTAGTTAAGAGAGTCTTTAAATTTTGTCAGTTATATTAACACAATGTGTGAACAGAACTGTACGGTTGTGAAATAATTTGGTCATTCGAGAGACTGTCAAGCATAGCTCCTACATTGTAAAGATAACAAGTTGCTTGACGGAAACTTTGATGAACTCTTATATTACTATATAATATTTCTGCTTCAATGATTGGTAGCTAAAACATTCTTTATGTAAATATGAACCAATACAATAATAAGAAAGATATATTCTTTCAAACGTTTTCATTAGAATGGTGGAGCTCCGTGTAAAACGATCAAAATAGTCGCACAACAGCGATCAAAAATGTCAAATAAACATCAAAATCAATGCTTGCTACCTGAATTTTCACATGTACCTTTTCTGATATATAAATTCTGAAAGTTTCAAAGCCATTGTCCCAGTAGAAATCCAAATATATTCATTTTCTCTATGTCGGATATTTGTATTACCTGTACAATCGCTTGCAAGTTAACTGTACAACTACTCGGGGCCTTCCTGTACAATCACTTGGAGCTTTCCTGTAGAATTGCTTGATCAAATTTATTAAATATATTACATATGCATTGCATTGGTTGTTCCTTGTCTGTCCTATTACATTCATCTATGGTATTTGAAATGAAAATAACCACAAAACCAGTCATTTTGGCAATTAAGATTCTATGAAGAAACCCTTTTAAGGTGACTATATCAGAGACAAAACAAAATGTGTACAATAGATATAAGAAAGAAGATTTTGTATGATTGCCAAAGAGACAACTCTCCACAAGAGACCAAAATGACAAAGAATTTACCATATAGGTCACCGTACGGCCGTCAACAATGAGCAAAGTCAGCTATAAAAGGCCCTTAAATAACCATGTAAAACGAGAAAAATAACTGCTTTTTATGTACAAAAATGAACGAAAAACAAATATGTAACGCATAAACAAACAACTACTGAATAAGTTTTCAACACAAAAAGCGACAGTACAAATTATGTTAAGAATCTAATCTAAAATAAAAATGAGAATAATGCTCGTATAAAATAAATTATTTATATATTTCGAAAAGGTGACTTTATTTACCAGCAATTTAAAAAATAATAAATACATATTTGAACAATACAACAAAGAATTTTTCAACACAGGATCAGGATATTATAACTTGATAAAGGAATTCGAATATGGAATGGTGGTTGTTTACAACGGATCCAAGAAAAGACACGTATAGGTAAAAAAACATGCTATTAAAAAAAGGAAAGAAAAATAATTCCCTCAAATGTAAGGTATATAAATTAAATAAATATCCTTTTATTTATCCTTACCAATGTTTTTAGTGTATTCTATTATGTGTACCATGAGAAAATGCATGAAATTTTGCAAAATTCAAAATGTTTTTATTTTAATCTTGCTCTTTCATCTTTAATCAGTAGGCTTTTTCCCAAGGAAAATGCCTTAGGGGATTGTACACTTCGTTAGTGCAGCTTTTAAGAGTTCACTTTCATAATTAACTGACAATGAAAAGTCATTCATGTATAGCATTTCATAGTGCATGGAAAACCATGTATTATGAAAATTAGAGGGCAAAAAACTGACTTTTCATTGGACGAGAAGGGGTGAGTATGTTCTAAGCTGTTATAGTTCGACGCGATAATCGAAGTTGTCCTTTTGTTTATTTTGATGTATGCATTGTTAAACAGTGAATTGTGATTTATTTGCGTATTTGTTTACTTGTATTGTATTTGCAGGTTTCTATATGTATATACGATCAAGTGGTAAAAGTAAGAATGACACAGCACAACTTATCAGTAAATCAATCGTTCGTAAAAGTGAGCAGTGCTTGACATTTTGGTATCATATGAGAGGTGCTGATATTGGATCGTTAAAAGTGTACCAGAAACAGAATATCTCGATAAAACGAATCTGGACAAAAGTTGGCTCGCAAGGGAGCCAATGGATAAAGGCTGATGTAGATCTAGCTAAATATGATCATTATCAAATTGTATTTGAAGGAGTGATAAAAGATTCGAACGCTCGCTCGAAAGGAGATATTGCCATTGATGATGTGTATGTTTCTAACGGAAAATGCAATGGTAAATGTATATGCATTTATGTTTGTTTTTAACTTTTCATGATATAATTTGAGTTTAAATTGCCTCAACTCTATGTGTGGTTACAAAAACAAACTTGCGTAGTACAAGAAGTAAAACATTTTTAAGCCTAATGAGTAAATATGATGCATCACTAGCGTTTTATAATGACATCAGCCAATTAGCTTGATAGACTTCAGGTCGAATTTGCATGAGTTGTAAACTGACTTTTAGTTATTTGCAAATAATAAACATAAGGTAAGCCCCTACATCTTGCAAGCACTAAAGCACTAATTACTGAACTGATGATACACTCGGGACTTATATTTCGAAAGTTACTGTATCGAAATGACATAAAAAAAAAATACGTGCGTTCGAAACGACGCTTTTTTTTCATTTATCTTTCAACAACGCTAAAACATTCCTAATAATTGTAAAAAAAAACCACAATTCTGAAAGCAGTAGTATAAAAAGGATTCTTTATTGACCGATTGGTCTGAGTCGTTTGTCTCCGGTGATCAATAACCTGTCAACACTGAGCTTTTGAGTGCGATTATTGCCCATGGTAATGGCGAGGTATGTTTGACTGACTTCGATTTTAATTTTAAAGTTTTCGTCACAAAATCGATGTATCTTTCGAAATATCCATAATCAATAAGAACTTTTTTGGCTACGGTGTAGTCTGTTTCTTTTCGAATAATGAACTTCAAAGTCCCTTGGGTATACCTGAGTTTCGAGCGTAATGTTCCCATGCAACAAATCAAGGAGGACGACCTTTCATTAAGTATGTCTTTGTAACTTATAAGTACATTCAATGATGCTAAAGGCCGAAATATTTGAAATTCAAAATCTATGACAAATGTTAAAAACAGGATCATACTTTAAAAGACCTTGAATATAGAGAAATCTGGGAAGAAATTAGAACTTTGCCTAACCGAACATTCGTAGGTTAATGCCAGGACCGACTACTGATCTGGTGACACTATCTTGGACTAATAGTCCGCCTGCAGAGGTATCGACCAAGTAGTAGTAAGGTATACATGGTATCAACCTAAATATTGGACACTGTTATACATTAATCCTACACAAGCCCAACTGCTCTGACAAACACAGACAAACTATGTGAAACAGATAATCACGAACAACATATGATCATATAGTGTTAGACATTCATAGCCTTCTCGACTTTGCATACGTAGGCTATTCGTAAAATAAAAAAGACACCAACAGATATTCTCAGCAGGATTACACTCACCTGAAAAGGGACAAAAACCAGTGTGCATAATTTGCAAAAAAATGTCAACTTTTATTTGTAAGTACAGAAAAAAAATGATATATTAACACTATAACGTTAAGTGATTTAAAATCATACTTTTTCAAAATTATCTTTGAAGGTTCAGTAGAACAACCTGACAGATGTTCGCTATCGGAAGGTGGTTGCAGAGGTAAGGATTTTTTCAACACAATATTTGAGGAAGTGACTTACATTTTTTGTTAACGAATTTATATTTTTTTTATGCAGTATGAAAACAAAGAATGTAAGATAAATTGTCATAATGCATCCTTCACATAAGAATATTTGTCTGATTATCCTAAACTCCTAAAAGAAGGATTTGTCATCTGAAAGAAATATGTAGACATTTTTCTTTCGTTCATACCTAATTTTCAGTCATAATTTGTGTTGCTAAACTGTCTTTGGAATAATACACATGAAAGCAAATTCACACTCATATAACATTTCAAAGAAATCTTAGACATCCTCAATTAAATAGTTTTCAATTTTTCTATTTATTAAATCCATACCAAATCGAGCATATCAACCAAATCATGTGAAACAAATAAATGTATTAAGTAGCTTTGGTGTAACAAGAACTATGACTATCACATATTATCTTATCTATAAAAGAGTTTGATGATCATTAGTGTAATAAATGAGTTAAAAATGGTTTAATAAGCAACTTCTATATTTAAGCATGTACACTTGACTGGGCCAGGCATGTTGTTTTATAAAGAATGCTTTTAAAATTTACGTGCTTTGATCATTGTTAAAAAATATGCTTTAAATCGGGGTGTTGGTGTTAACATATATTGCATATGGTAAGTGCAAAAGGGAAAGAAATGAATGGACAAATGAAATAGATACTTTTGGTGTAGTATATTGGCCTTTGGGAATAGTCATGGATCCACCTTTCCTGAACCCACTCCTGTTTCATCAATGTTATGATCAATCTGTCATGTCACTGTATTTCTTACTTCAGTGAATTTCTTGATTCTAAACATCTAAAATTTGCAAATATTCCACATTCGCTGGTTCATTCACTCCAAAAAAACTTCAACTTCAATTCAACAATTTACATTAATTTAGTTCATAGCAACCGGTTTGTACAAAAAGTTATCTTTAATTTTAAATGTCATATGCTAATATAACCGTATTACAAGGCTCCTATTCCACTTCGTACTACATTCAAAGATCTACAATCTGTCGACTCCTGTATCTTGGCATTGCACAAGGTCTTGGTTTTCTCTGACTCTCTATAACGTCTCAATACTAAATCCATTTGAAGATGGATGTGTACTGATGGATAATTAGGTTTCACTGGTGATATCGGATAGCTATAGGTATAGAGGAGGGTTGAGATCTCATAAACATGTTTAACCCTGCCGCATGTTTGCGCCTGTCCCAAATCAGGAGCCTCTGGCCTTTGTTAGTCTTGTTTTTTTTTTAATTCTAGTTTCTTGTGTATATTTGGAGTTTGGTATGGCGTTCATTACTACTGAACTTGTGTATATATTTGTTCAAGGGTCAGCTGAAGGACGTCTCCTGGTGTGGGAATTTCTCGCTGCATTGAAGACCTATTGGTGACCTTCTGCTGTTGTTTGTTCTATGGTTGAGTTGTTGTCCCTTTGACACATTCCCCATTTCAATTTTCAATTTTATCCTAATGTCTTAACTGTAATCCCGTTCCCTTTTTCACGAATAAGACCTGCGGAATTTTACTATTTACCGAATTTGTAATAACATGAGCAATGCAACTGGTGCCACATGTGGAGCAAGACCTGCTAACCCTTCTGGAGTACCGATATCACCTCCAATTTTTTATTGGGATGGTATTGCTTAGTCTTTAGTTTTATATGTTTACTAGAATTTGTCTGTTTTTTTAGACATTCCGTTGACAGTTTGTTTTTGATCTATGACTTTGAATGTTCCTCTGGTATCTTTCGCCCCTCTTTAAGTCTTAGATTCATGATTTGTATATTAGTTGTAAATGGCATTGAATTTGCTATCAGCAATTGCGAGTTCTCTTAATTGTATACTTAAGTGTTTTTTGTTTTGTTGTGATGTACACGGAGCCGGTTTCATCTAAGTTTTTTTGTTAGATGTATTTCTACATTTCTACTTGTATCCATCTGATGAGTAAAGCTCAACTGATTTTTGGAGTTTGATTTTATGTTGTACTGTTACGCCACTGTTTCATTGTACGGAAAGGGTTGGAATCCTGCTAAAATGTAACACCTCGTCACATTGTGAATGTATGTGACTGTCTCAAGTCAGTATCCTGTAATTCAGTAGTTGTCATCTGTTGCCATGTAACATTTTTGTTTTTTATTCAAAATTTTTACATCAATTTTAACTTGTTTGAATTATTTACTATTGTGATTTGGGGATTTATTAATGCTGACTGTGCAGTATGGCCTTTGCTGATTGTTTAAGGCCGTACGGTGACCTATAGCTGTTAATTTCTGTATCATTTTGTCTCTTGTGGACAAAATGGTGGAGTGTTGTCTCAATGACAATCATACCACCTCTTTTTTTAATATTGTAACTTAGATTTTATTTTATTTTTGGTGCAAACTGACCATTATCTAACAAACTATTGCTTCGCAATGTTACGCTAAGTGCTTTCATTAATCCTGTTTTTACAGTATTTTTTTTTAATTGTTTCAATATATTATTATCATTCTTATTGTGGTAAGAAATTTAGTGCATTTATCTGTTTAATTTTTATTTTTATTTTATAGAACTATGAGAATGCAACACGAGTCAAAAATTCAGTTGCGGGGTTAAGAATTGTCGTAAGCAATAAAATATTGTTCTCTACATATAAAAATAATATAAAAGATACAAAAATATTAACATTTTATACTGATTTCAGAGGATGAAATACTCAATCACAAGTGTTTAAGCATCGACCAGGAATACACAATAAAAGAATGTGCAACATTCTACTTGCAAATAAACAGTTTAGATGAAACGTTCTATCCATCTTTTACAAATTCAAACAATGGAAAGGAGTGCATCAATACAGAAAATGGACGTGTTATGAAATTAGAAAATTTTTGTATAGAAAACTATTTATACAGCAACTGCAAGTTTAATATGAGTCGCATTTTTGGGGATGACAATGAATGTTATACTTTTAAAAAGAAGATGATTATATCATATCTATGTTCAGGTCAGTAAAACTATTTGTTTGTTCATATTTTCAAGTATGGAAATATCTATTCTATCAGGTAAAAATAGATGCACATTACATTTTTTGTATATGTATTAAGAATAGGACTTCTTAATTTTGAACTAACCTGATCGATAAATGACTGTGGAGGTTAAAAGTATGATATTTTCGCTCATATAAACAAACACGTCTGTTCAGCCATAACTTTTAATAACAACTCAAAGAGCCCACGGCGACGTCACTGAAGTCGCCAACGTCGCCAATGGTAATGTACAAACTTAGGAAGGTCGTAATCCCGCGGTAATCTCGACATACTGGGGGCCGCAAAAAGTGCAAATTATCTTAAATTTCACATTAACTGTCCATATTTGTAAATAAATCAAATTAAAAAAGTCTCTATCTCCACGAATGAACTAAATTGAATTAACTAAGTTCTTGTTCACATAAATGAAAAATTGAATTAACTTCGAAAGTCCTTTTTAAAATTGTTAAAGTTCTAGTTTTCTTCATCATTTTCGTCTACATTGGTTATCCACTTTCGTATTTTCTCCCGGGCCTTGATGCTCGCATTTCGTTTCGGTCTAGTACTTCTTTGCTGCGTTGTGTCTTCATGTTGCTCGTCAGTGTGATCGCTTGAAGCATTCGAACGTGTCCCCGATACTTCCAACGGAAATAGTTTAACGATCGGTCGGGATGTCTCACCATTGCTTGTCTGTATCCGTGCTGCTCGTACATGTCCATCATTGCCTCTAATAAGTTCATTTACTATACCTAGTTTCCAATTAACTCTAGGCGATTCATTGTGTATTTGAACTATGTCCCCAATTTGAATAGATTGTTCGTTTTTTCCTAAAGTTTTGTGAAATTCGCGCAATGAAGTTAAGTATTCGGACTTCCATCTGTTCCAGAAGTGTTGTATTAATAAAGTTTGTCTGTGTGCACATTTGTTGAGTTCTTTATGATTCATACAGGTTGGATCGTTGAATTCCTCTATGTCTATTTGCGGATATGGCAGCGCTGATATTCTTCTACCATACAAAAGATGATCGGGGGTTAACGTCTCGCGATCTCTGATATCTGATGAAAAATATGTAAGTGGCCTGTCATTTAAAATTCGTTCTATTTCTGTCACGACAGTCTGTAGAGTTTCCATACTAACTTGAGTTCGTCCGAATGTCTTTTTTAAGCTTGTTTTGGTTAGCGCAATAAGTCTCTCCCAGAATCCACCATACCAAGGTGCGCGTTTTGGTATGAACTTCCATTATATTCCTCGTATAGACAACGTTTCTTTTAGTGTTGCCGATTCACATAATCGTTTTAGTTCCTCTGCTTCTGCAATGAAAGTAGTTGCATTATCTGATATAAGTGTCTTACATTTAGGTATTGATTTGCGGCTTACGAAACGCCTAAAAGCTTGAACAAACGAATGTTCGGTTAGGTTCGATACCACCTCTAGATGAACGGCTCTGGTAGAAGCGCAGGTAAACAGGCATATATATGCTTTTGTTAAAATTCTATTTTCGTCTCTTACATGTAATGCTCCTGTAAAGTCCACTCCAGTGACTGTAAAAGGGGGTGCTTCCTGTAATCTGATTTTTGGTAAAGGTGGTGGGTCTGGTGCAACGTACGATTTTCCGTTCACTTTGCGGCAAATAACGCATTTGAGGAGTAATTTCTTTGCATACTGTCGAATAGTTGGTATCCAAAACGTTTGTCTAATATAGGTGACTGTACCATTCATTCCACTATGAAGTAATTTTTCGTGTGCGTCCAATACAATTAGTCTAGTTAACGGATGATTTGCCAGTATAAGGTACGGAAATTTCGCTGATTCTGGTATTGGTGCGTTGTGTATTCTCCCGTTACATCTGATAACACCTGATTCGTCTAAGAAAAGTCCCAATTGTCGGACTCTGGGTACTTTTGTGTGTCTGTGTTGTGCTCCTTTCAAATATGACATATCATCTGTATACGTCGACTCTTGACAATCTAGAATCCAAGTATTTACTGCTGTTTGAATTTCATTGACCTCCAGTGGTCCGCTTTTTCTGGAAATCCTATTCCGTCTACAGTTGCGGATAAAACGGATGACATAGGCGGTAATAGGTAGTAATTTCATGTAAGATCCATGGTTCGAAATATCCAATTTATTTGTTATACTGCCTAGACTATTTTGGTGCGTCATATCCAAGTTGTCTATTTCCTCTTCACTTTCGCTGTCATCTACCAGTGAGGTCAAAACGGTGTTTTTTGCGCTGTTTAGTTCTGGCCATTTTGTGCTATCTGTTAACCAATTTGGTCCTTTCCGCCTAAGTATACTCTGGTCAAATTGTTCAATTGTAAGTCCTCTTGTAAGAAGATCTGCCGGGTTGTTATCAGTAGGGCAATACCGCCATTTGTATGGATGCGTCAATTCTGTTATTTCCTTCACTCGATTAACTATAAAACGTTTCAAAGTCTTCGTAGATGTTAGCCAATGAATAACAATGCTGCTATCTGACCAAAATACAATTTTTGGATAATTAAGTGTTGAATGAAGATGTGCAGCTAGTCGTGCGCCGATAGTTCAAGTTGTGGGAGGGTTAAACATTTGACTGGTGCTACTCTGGTTTTCGCCATTACTAAAGTTGTTTCGTTTTCGTTACTCAAATAAGCTGCTGCGCCGTACGCCTTTGGACTTGCGTCTGTAAATACATGAAGTACTAATTCTGTTGATGCTGATGGCTTGCTAAAATGATATCGAGGAATAGTGAATTGTATTGCCTTTTCCAAATCGTTGGTCAAATGTATCCACGTAGTCTTTAAATTATCTGGTATAAGTTCGTCCCAATCTAATCCACATTTCCATAACTCTTGTATCAGGATTTTCGCTCTAATTGTAACCGGACTAAGTCAGCCGAGTGGATCATAAATCTTTGAAGAATATTTCAAAACTACTCGTTTAGTTACATGTTGAAGTAGTTCCGGTGTATGAATTTCACGCTTAGGGTAAAAGATCTCGTCGCTTCGACTGTTCCACAACATTCCAAGTATTTTAGTATACTTATCCATATCTAGAACGTTTTCTTCTTTAGCTAATTCTAGTAATTTAGCACTGTTTGAACTCCATGATCTCAAGTTGAATCCAGCTCCAGCCATCAGGCTCCTTGCTTCTTTGAAATACGTAAGTAAATCTTCCCCTTTGTTCATACTAGACAATATGTTATCAACGTAAATATCTCTTTCTAGAATTTTAGCTGTTTCACTGTTTCCGAATTGTTTCAAATGTTTCTGTATTGTGGCGTTGAGTATAAAGGGCGAAGACGTCGCTCCAAATAACACTGCTTTGAACCTATAAGTTTTCAGCTGACTTCCTGGGTTTGTAGGGTCACTAAGCCATAAAAATCGGGTAACGTCTCTATCTTCTTCGCTCAATCCAACATGTAAGAAAGCTTTCTCAATATCAGTACATGTAGCAAACTGGTTGGCTCTAAACTGTACTAGGAGTTTTGTCAAATCATTTAATTTTGGTGGTGTGTCCATCAGACAATCATTTAGACTTGGATGACTTGGTGATTGACGACAACTGCAGTCGTATACTATTCGTATAGGAGTTGTGCTAGATTCCTTGTGTATAGGGTGGTGTGGAATGTAATGAATTTTCCCGCCTTCCTGTTCGGCGATTATATCTCCATACTTCTTTAGTAGTTTAGGATCTTGACTAAGTTTCTTAATAACGTTCTCTGTTCTTCTTCTTGTGACTGTATAGTTTGATGGTAGTTCGTCATGTTCCTGTTTCCATGGCAATTTTGCAAAGTATTTATTACCTCTGAGTTCAATCGAAGTGTCTTGATATGTTTCCAAAAAATCCGTATCGTCTTCGTCTGTTTCCTTCGAGTTAATACCAATCGATTCCAATCTCCAAAATCTTTCTATATCATGATCCTCCGTTTTATGAGAAACAAGAATATTAAAAATGCTAGTACCCATCAACGAGTTATCCCTCTTGTCGCTTACTGGACCGGAAACTAAGAAACCTAACTTTGACCTCACGGCGGTTGGACCATTTCCCCGTATGACTTCATCCTCGACTAATTCCCAGTAGTAGTCAGCTCCGATCAATAACGATATTTCGAAAGACTCTTCCTGTGTTACCGGATGTGCTAACTTAAGTCCCCGTAAATAATTCAGTCCTCTGTTGATATGGCGAATATTGTTCTGTAAAGGTACGACAATCATTGGTACAATTAGAACGTGTATCGGTATTTTCTGTCCTGCATCTGTTTCTACGAACACTGTCGATTTATCTAAATGTCTTACGTTTTTGTTTCTATCTCCAAATGATGATAACTGTAGAATTTCAGTTAACTCTGAATGTAAATTAAGTTTTCTTGCTAAATCTTCAGTCACAAATGATCTCTGTGATCCCTCGTCAAATAGTATATGGGTGTCTCTACATGAGTGGTCTGACCATACGGGTGCTACTGCAGTTTTTAAAAGAACATTTGTACGTACCTCGACTGACGATGCGTATAAAATTGACGTGTCCTCTTCCTTCTGATTCGTGTCATTTACCAAATGTACAGATGTCTGATTAGCTTGTCCATTGTTACAATGAAAATTCATATGCTGTTGGCTGTAATTTGTATTTTGCACGCTTTGTCTACTCTTGTGATTATCGTGGTTCTTGTTGTTAAATTGGCGTACAGTACACAGACTTGTGTGGTGTCTTTTGTTGCAATTTCGGCATAAGTGTTTTGACTTACATTCATGTATACGATGTGTTCCAAGACAGTTGAAACACAATTTCTCGCGTTTTACAATGTTCATGCGTGATGCTGGATCAGATACGTTCGCGCAATGCGCTGGTGCGTGTACATCGTGGCAAAATACACAAGGTTTAGTGTCTAAATTCTGGCGTATATTTCTTGTATTCAGAGCTTGATTTTGGCGGGGTTTTGTTGATTTAGTTCCGGTAAAGAAAGATGATGTACTTGGTAAATTGTTAGAAGTTTCAGTGTCTTGTCCCGCATCAATTATGTCTATTTCATTGCAAATACTTTTCCGGAGGTCTCATAATAACCAGTTTTCTGTTCCATGTTCACGGGCAAGGTTTTTTTTAATTTCTCCCGGTAATTTATTCAAAATAATTGGTACAAGTAGTGTTCCGTACGAGTCTTGTGATTGGTCTAAAGATTCTAGCCCTCTTACATAAGTTTCCATTTGATCATAGAATTGTCTCAAACTGACAAGATGGTTTCGTGGTGATGGAATTTCTAATAATGCTTGAATGTATGCTTGCGTGATTTTGTGTGTTTGTCCGAATCTCTCCTTCAATAAAATAATGTCGTCCGCATAGTTTGCATTAGTGAGCGCAAAACCTGCTATGGTGCGTAATGCTTCATTCTGTAATTGCGCTTTGAGGCAATTAAATTGCTGGACATCGGTCAATGAAGGGTTTAAATGTATAGCGCATTCATACGAATCCCAGAAAGTTTGCCACTCTAATATATTCCCTGTGAATATCGGAAGTGAGAGTTTGGGTAAGTAGTGATTCTGACTGCTTGCGGATGTATACGAATTTATATTAGTACTCACTGTGTTACTAGCTTGAGAGAACGGATTTTGTAACGACTGCGTGCATGAGTTTTCTGTGAGGTTTGCTGAGACGAACGGATGAGAATCAACATTTAATATTTGCGATGAAGTATCACTAGACGTGTCTTTGATGTGGTATGAGTATCTTGAATAAAATTTCTTATGTGTCTTATTTTTGTTTCTAACGTAATACAAAACTCATCTGAGTCTAGAATTTCACTTTCAATATCCTATGCTTCCGCTAGGTTGAGTATCTGCTCATTCAAATTGTTCAGTATCTTTTGCTTCTGAAGAAGGTTTTCAAATGTTGCGTTCAATTCTTCTGGATCGAAATCTGTATCTTGCTTCGCTGCATCTATCTTCCGAATAAGTTTTGTAACAGCACTTCTGTTCCCTGATCTTATCGACTTGAGCTTGCTTAAATCCATTGGTCACGGTACCATAAATGTGGAGGTTAAAAGTATGATATTTTCGCTAATATAAACAAACACGTCTGTTCAGCCATAACTTTTAATAACAACTCAAAGAGCCCACGGCGACGTCACTGAAGTCGCCAACGTCGCCAATGGTAATGTACAAACTTAGGAACGTCGTAATCCCACGGTAATCTCGACAATGACATTTAGATGTAAAGTTACGATTTTTGCATGTTAAAGCTTTTTTTACCATCGTACTAACCATTAATTAGGAAGATAACTGACGAGACACTATCCAAGATATGTTTTACAAGAAGAAAACAATGAGAACAGACATCAAAGGGCTATATTATAAAAATGAAGATTCCGTAGTGTTTTGTAAACTTTTATTTGTCTGTTTGGCTTTTTGGTACTTTCTGTTTCAGCAATGTCATATGCAGTTTTTTTCCAACGTATGAGTTCTCTCTCTCCTTAAAAATATTATTCAGTATACATGCTTTAATAATTTTATCTGACTATCTAGCTTAACAAACATAAATGGACTGAAAGCTTAAAAAGATTCATTTGTAATCATCATATTGCAATTATAGCAAATGTCAATACTAGTACTTATATTAATATGATATTAACACATGTCATTATTACAAAAATAATTTAACCTGTATTTGTGTACAAGTTCATGATTTTGTAACTGTTATCGACGTCCCTGCACTAAATCGATTGGTTCTTGAATGTTTACTGATTCAATACTTAATTGATAGATAAATGAGTTTTCATAAGTAGTTATTGGCTTTGAACTAGCTGTCGGTAATTGCGAGTACTCTTATATCTGTACTTATTGTCATTTAGTTTGTAGGAATGTATAAAGACCCAGCCACATCCGGTCGGTGTTTTTATTACTTTTTTTTTGTATCGATCTGGTGATTTTAAATACATCATTGTCCCAGGTTATCGGATTGATGTGTTGCCCTATATCATGTTCAGCCCGCTATTATGTATGAATTTGTCCCAGCTGTTGTCGTTTATTTCTGTGGAACATATTGGTATTTCGTTCATTGTTTTCTTAAATAAATCAGACTCAGTCTATTAGTTTCTTCCTTCAAATAGTTTTACATTTGTCATTTCGGGGCCCTTTATAGCTGACTATGAGGTTTGGATTTTGCTCGTTTTGAAGGCCTGACGTTGACCCATAGTTGTTCACTTCTATGTCAATTAGTGTCTAGTGGAGTTTTGTTGTATTTACATTGAAATATCGTCTTCTTTTTTTTATAAACACTGTTGGCGTGTCACACACATATGAAAGTGATGTAGGATATGCCCATGGAACGGCAAAAACTAAATTCAGAACAATTAAGCTGAACTGCCTGCGTATTCAAGTAAAATTGAAATATTAAGGTTAATGTAATATTCAATCATGATTTTACTTATGAAAATGCTGAAAGTATAGAATGAACGTTTGAATTGCTGTCATTTTTAATGCAATAGTGAGGTTCATTTTCAATTCCTTTACAATGACATATTAGAAGGTGAGTTATCTCCGAATATGTTGGGCAGGGGATGATATTCTGTCAGATCACATTAAGATAACACCCGATATTCAAGGGCTCAGTTTGCTCAATTTTTTCTGTATATTCTTTTGTGGACTGCCATTTTGTTATTTAGGGTTCATAGGGTTGTTTATAATTCCTCTTTGACTTAAAATCATTTGTTGATTATTTCTTGCAACTTTATCTATTTTATAATAGAAACTTCGAAGAGAGTGATTAAAACTAGATTGGAAAAAAATCGATTAAATACAATTAAAATACTTCGAATGTGTCATTTGATGTCACATTCAAATTATCATGGTGACGTTTGCAGTCAATTTTCAGACAGTCCCAACCAGGTAATTTAATGCAAGTTCATATACACCCTTTGAAGCCTTCTGTTGCAATTTTAATATCCCTTAAAAGCTGTACAGAAACATGTATGCATTAAAACACGTAAATTCAGTTAAATTAAATATTATAACGTAATTGATTAAAACAAAATTATTTAGAAAATTACTCAAATGTCGACAAGACTTTTACACGTATATCAAAATATTGTAGAATACATTTAGTGCAATAGTTCTGTATTAACTACAGTAACTGTTATGATTACTGTTTTGTCATTACATTCAAGAAGTTATTCCTAATTAAAATAAACAATCATCAGCTCGTATAAACTAGTAACAACTCCTAAATCGATCGTTATAGTGACTAAACATAACTATTCGTGTATTTTTGGGAACCGTCATGATTCGTTAGAAAAATCAGTGTATGTGAAGTGGGTACAAAATCAATTCAAATTTAACAATGGGATACACAATGTTTTTGTCAAAGTGTTTTAGTCAGTAAGCATGGTAAGTATTTGCAATTGCATTCAAATATTGTCTTGGCCTGTTAAATATTATATAATTTGTTTCATCACGCGATATCTCGATATGTTACATTCTCTATCCATGCTATCGTTATATGTATAATATCAATCCGTGTGCGGTCGATATTTCCATCATATACATAAGTGTGACTTTCATCATTTTATATATATATGATATAACGAAATAATAATTTATTGTCGTTCTGATGTGTATTGCACACCTTCTGTTCTTGAATATTCTTAAATGGACTTCACTTCAGTTATGACCCTCAGACTATATTATTTACAATGTCCCAATTTCGTTTTTTCATCGGGGAAAAACATGAAAACAAAACTCACTGAGGAAAAAAACCATGAACAGTCTAGAACTGCCTTGCAGTGTTTCTATTGTTTTTTCTTAGATTTGATATGTTTCCTTCGATATAAGTTTGCAACCACGATTCTTTTTCTTTTCTTATAATGTTATCAGGGTTATCACTAAGGAAAGTCCACGAGTCCTGGACTCATAGGTTTTAAACTTGCGAGTCCAAAGATGCATCAAAATTGTACAATATTTTATAAACTGAGCACCTTTGTCATCATTTTATAACAAAAGTTAAAAAACAATCTATATTTTATGTCATTTCCTTGCTCAAAGGGACTGAAAGTATATCGTACATCAATTAAATTTCATCTTTTATAATGCCGGACTTGCCTTCAAAAATCCTAAGTGAGAACCCTGAGTTATGAATAGTAAACAGCGGTGTGCAACCGTTGCCTTTTTTTGCGTATACCTATATAATTTTTATCCAATCTAAATGCATATTCCTTTATAGTGAGTGATAAAAGTGTTACCTTATCAAGAGAAGTTAAACATTCCAGTGATTCAACAACAGGTAAATGTCTTTTTCTTCTCTTGAAAATTGGATAGACGATATATAAAATTCTGCAGGAAAACATCACGCTATCCTTATTACTTATGTACAATAGTTATGTAACAAGCCTTAAAAATGCCAAACAAGATATATGACAGATAATTTATGAACTCAAGCAACTCGTTTACGTTTTGTCATCAACACAGCAGAGATCCTATTCCTTGAAATCGCACGTATTATCAAGCGTATCTGTTTAGGATAAAAACATTTTCGATAGGGTATAGAAAACATATCGACAAACAAATTGAGGAGAACTTTATTGTTTGGTTGACTTTTATTGATAATCTGTTTTATAACACCTGTGTATTTGAATACCAGTATACATGGTATACTTCTGTTGGCTTTACTTAGATGACGACGGATATTTCCTCTTGTTGTAACCGTTTGTCGGTCCCCTTTCATGATTGTATTATTACCTTACAACTTATTAACTTATTTTTACTTGAATCAAGTAATTCAACTGTTGACAGGCCTCAATAACAAATGTAGTTTTCTTAGGGGAGGATGAACATTTTACTAATCTTTATTTTCTATTTTGTCTTTCAAACGTTTCTCATTTTGACAACAATGCCGTTGATAACAAAGAAAAAAATGTGTAACGAAAATCATGTTTTGTTTCATTGTCAATGAAAACTGTATCTTTAAACTGGATAATAAAACAACTTCTACCCCAATAGATGGATCAGGAATAGAAGAATGTGCATTATAGTATTGTTTGCATTGACATTGGTCGTTGGATCTGATTATATGAAACAATTTAAATGTAAAAGAATTTAAGTTGTGGATAAACAAACATTCTTACAATGTTTTAAAAAGAGATTCGAAAGGAACTAAAACGTGTATTCAAATTCATAAGTCGACAAAAGGAAACACCGACGAAAAGAAAAGCATCAGATCACAAAACCCGACATAGAAAAACAATAACTTATGTATTTTTGTTTACATTTTACAGGTTTAGTTGTAGGCTTGGTTATTGGTGGTTTATTACTAGCATGTGCTGTGATTCTCATTATTGTTCTCCTTAGAAGGTATGCTTTGTATAAAGTTGAAGTTAAATGATGTCAAATATTCTTCCTTTAGATGTTTGATATAATATTTCATTTTATGTAATATAGAAATTCAGTAAATATGCATGAATTGTTCTTATACGATGTGATTTCTTTTTTTTTTTTTATCAAAATGCAAATTCTAAATTTAAACGGAAAGTATTTTATCTAAAGCAAACAGGTACATAAATTAGGTCGTTAGTTTTCTCGTATAAATTGTTTTATATTTGTCATTTCGGGACCGTTTATAGCCGACTATGCGGTATGGGCTTTTCTAATGGTTGAAGGCTGTACGGTGACCTATAGTTGTTACTTTCTGTGTCATTTCGTCTCTTCTGGAGATTTTTCTCATTGTCAATTATACTACATCTTTGTTTTATATTCATCCAATTAACATATTTGTAAAGGTTGATAGATTAAATAGATATGAATTATTTATAGATATAAGAAGTTGTGGCATAAGTGCCAATGAGACAACTCTCCATCCAAGTCACAATTTATAAAAGTAAAACCTTTTAGGTCAAAGTACAGTCTTCAACACGGAGCCATGGTTCACAACGAACAGCAAGCTATCAAAGGCTTAAACAATTACAAGGGTAAAACCATTCAAACGGGAAAATCAACGGTTCAATTTATATAAAAAACGAGAAACACTTATGAAACAAATCAACACAAGACAACAACTGAACATCAGTTTTCTGACTTATGACAGGTGCAAACAATTGGAGCAGGTGTAAACGTTGTAATGATTCTAAACCGTCACTCTAATTTGACACAATAGTGTAACGTCACAACATAGAAAGACACAGTTGAAAATATCAATTGAAATGGCTTTACTCAACCATATGACATATTAACACAAGTGAACATTCACAGAACAAATAAACATAAATTTGATTTATAATACTATGTAAATGTAGAATCAATAGAATAAGGGATGAATAGTTTAATAGTATGATACCACTGTGAAATGTTAAACAATTCAGAAAAACAACAATAAGCTTGTACACAGTAAAAGTTTTATAGTAATACCAAACACTAATCAAAGCTGGTATATTGACCAGATATTATCCTTAATAAGTAAACATTAAATAACACAAACGCATTACAAATAGTATTATTAGATCAAATAAACAAGAAAGTACAATTCAAGAGTATGCATACGTTATTTGAGCCAAAATACGACAATAATTCTTTATGTAATTTTTAATAAAGACATAACTTAAAAAGCAGAACCAGAGAAAAACTTAGCAACAATCACGGAGGAAATGACTATATTGGGAGTCAAGATATAGTTTTACCACAAACAATTGAACATTCCAGCAATATGCAAAATGATGGCATGCATGGTAATCGTGAAAGAAGGAACACTTCTTTAAGTGTTCATGATTACGAAAGTACCCTGATGAACACTGTTCAACATAACTACGCCAGCGTAGGTGCAACAACCTTAAATGAAACTATAGAAAATATGACTGGAACAGCAGATAGTTATATGGTATTAGATCCAATCGAAACGGGTTTCAATAGACAAATATTTTCTAACAATTCTACAGATTATGAGCTAGCACATGCTGTTCAGGATTCGGAGAACAAACTTGGCGAGGATGATCAATATGCTATATCCAAGGAAGGAGTCTACGATCATTCGGGAAGTAATCGTCACAAGGAATCAGAGAATAACATGTATGACCATTCTGTTGATACCATTTATGACTCCGGGAGTCACAAAAGATATGACGAATTGAAAGAAGATAGTTATGATCATTTTTTTGGACAGAAAACAGAAGATGAGTATGATGTTTCAACAACGACATGAACTCATGTTATATACAAGTTTGATAAAAGTTTTATAGTTATTCGGACTGCATATTCTTAAGGTTTATGACCCCTTCTGTAGCCATTTTTGTACGAACTTTTTAAACTTCAATAGAGTCAAAACTACAGATTTAATGAATAATAGAAATAGGCCATTTTGTACATATACCAAGGGGAAACTTGATGCAAAGAATTATTATTTACTGTTTCATTGCTTTAATAGAAATAGAAGACTTTGTGGCAAATAAACCAATATTTTGATAGAAAATCCACAGCATTAATACATAGATTTCTGTTATAAAATTTGAAACACAGATTACACTTGTTTTTCTATGATGTGCTAGCGTTTATTGTTTACAAAAACTTCTAAACAACCTGTAAATTCCAAAACACCTCATGCTGAGTCACTAAAGTCGAGCGCACCCTAAAAGGTGTACTTGATTTGGTCCATATTTATATTTATTTTAACCAATAACTACATTAATAAACTTGTTTTAAGGAAATCAATGCTAGCACTGCATGCAATTATCCTATATATATCAGTCACAAAATTGCCAAATACAGGGCTTAATTTAGGGTAAAAGGATAAAGGCTGTGGATTTTCTATAAAATTTCCATATGTTTAGCATTGAATCAACACAAGGGTAAATAATCCTTAAAACAGATTATCAATGCATATATTCTAATACAAGCTTTTAGCACAATAGATAGGATTATTATAAAAGTATTATATAATACATGTATTTAAATGATTAATACTTTCAGAATGAGGATACATGATTCGATTGTGAATTAGAGTAAATATTCAACTGAGACATAATGGCATGACTGTCAGCAAATTTATATCTACATCTGTTTTATATCAACATCATTGCAATAGTACGAGCATTTACACTGTAATTCTGTAATATGTTAAAAATACTATAACAAGCCACATAATATTTGCCTTAGAAAACGGATCAAATCTCATTATAAATGTAAATGATACAGACTCGTACCTTACACTTATTTGTTAATTTCTTCACCCATTGTGGTTCTTTGAACCCGTAATATTTTTTGTAAATCAAACATTTTTGTTGTGATTGATTACAATTTGGTATGTTCGTTTTTGGTTCGAACAGCATTTTCTAGTTATATATTATTTATTCTATGTATCAGCATTATATCATGTTATATTGATTTGATTACCATGATTACAATATAAACTTGTATAAAATCGATACTGACAATTTTTTGAAATTCATTTCGGTGTCTTTTATGATATTGATCTTTGTTTTGGGAATATCGACTTCTAACTTAACAGCTTCCGAAGTTCAGAGCCTCATATCTGTTAACTTTGATACTTTTTTTAATAACATACTGTCATATTTCTAAAAATGTGACTGAAAATTAAAACGACTCTAGTATGACTAAGAACTGGCATATAAAGCATAACATACAAACAAAACAATATATGAGCACGATAATGTTACCAAAAGCAAACTTACATAGAAAGTAAAGCTAAGTTTTTGATTTTAGATATGAGTTTTAGCATTTTGGTTTTAGATAAACAATATTGGAGAGATGATACAAAGTAGGAATAAAACAAATTAATTAAAACAGCATGACCAACTTTGTGAATGTGTCTTCTCCAACTCAAAAACATAGTTTGATTTAGTATTAATCGCCCCAGGTCATGCATCATGTTCATCACTAGCTTTTTGAAAGAAAAAGAGTATGTCTGGACTGCAACCAATACGCTTACGTTACCACAAAAAGTATTGATAATTGCAACAACAAAGATGCACAGCAGCAGCCTGAAATCTTTCTTGCGCTGTTTTTAGATTGTAACATTGTATATAAATTTACTTCATCCATATACGACGATTTTTTCCCTTTGGGACATCTCCAGATATTGTCAGCACTTGGCGTCCGTCTTCTGTTGCATTCCGTTCCTTCAACAATAGTTTGACAATAGAATACATGTTTAAAACATACATATGGTCTTGGATCTAGTGTCACAAGCTATCTACAACGTAAAAATGTCAAAATATAAAGATCTTTCTACTATCGTTTGAACCCTTATTTATAGCAACTCTGTTACATAAAATTGTGCCTTAAAATAGAAATGTATATCAGTCTTAACATTGTTGGATATTATCTTGAAAAGAAATAAGATATTTAAATGGGCACTATCTTCGACGTATGAAACCCAAAAAAGTATATGATTTTGTTTGGTTCTATCATCATGATCATTGATAAAAATGAAATGATGAGATAATAATTCGCTTTTCAGCAACACATTTGGTTCAATTTTGTCTAAACGAGCAAAGAAGCATTACTGATAAATTATTTACTTGCAAGTGAAGAATGTGACCCTATTGAATTTGTATTCATATAACCTTCATTTTACCAATGAGCCATAGATGATTTACGCATGAATTATTGATGTTCATTCATTATAAGGACAAAACTGTCAACATCGAAAGTAAAACAAAAATTAACCATTTTATTGAATGTCTTCATCCACAAAAACATCTGATACAGGTAGATTCGATAATTAACTAATGTTTTAAACCTACTACATGACATCCAACAGACCCCGAAAAAAATAATTGCACGAGGTCGTATTCTATTTGTATTTATGTTTATGTTTATGTCGGGTTATGTGACATTCAGCAGTGTACGAAGATCATCGTGGTGGTAACTTAAATGGCGTCTATATTTGAATACATACGAGCACATTCATAATATGTTAACTTCAGGCTAAATATAATAGTGGAAATTCGTTCTAGTATGTTCGAAATTAAATATGAGAATTTATGTCAAATCGGTGAATAAAAATTTGACAGCTAGTTCCGCTATAAAAGACCATTTTAATTTCCCGTATGTATCAAACATTTTTTTATAAAGTAAATTGGTATAAAATCCATATTTCGATATAAGCATTCAGTTTAGTTCGTTCAAAACGTCAAAATTACAGGTTAAAACGAATATAAACAAATATTTCAAGCATTATCATATGCAATTGAACAGATCTTTAATATTCGTCATCAAAAGATTACACGTGCTTGTTTGTATGTGTAAATAAACATGTTTTAAAATAGGTTCATGCATAGCAAAATATTTCTTTTTGTGACTTTTCTTAATTTTGATAACAGTTCAAGTGTGTTATCAATCAATAACGCGATGATTGACATAGGTATATTAGATAGACGGAAAACAACCACAAATAAAGTGACAAGCGACATATCATCTACACAAATATAACATTGTAAAACGAAGTGCTCTTAAGTGACAATATTAGATAGATGCTGTCCTTTCAATAAATAATCCAATAGGTTGATTATATTGACACGCGTTAGGCGTATCACATCATAAGCCTGGTACCTTTGATAACTATTCACACTATTGGTCGATGCCAATGCTGGTAAATGTTTCGTCCCCGGGTATCATCAGCCCAGGAGTTAGCACCTAAATGTTGACATGAATATCAATCTTATGGTCATTTTTATAAATTTACTGTTTGCATTATACTTATAATTTTCTTTCCCCAGGCATAGATTACCTCAGCCGTATTTGGCATACGTTTGTTGAATTTTTGGGGTTCTCACTGATCTTCTACTTTGAACTTGTTTTGGCTTGATAACGATTTTAATTTGAGCGTCACTGATAAAGACGAAACACGCATCTAGTGTACCACTTATAAGCCTGGTACCTTTAATATAATTATTTGTGAATCGCTCCTATCTAACTTGAAAATCTGAAATATTGACTTAAATCAGGAGCCTGTGGTTGTCGTTTGTTTGTGTAACATATTTGTTTTTCGTAAATTTTGTGTACATAAATTTAAATAAGGCTGTTAGTACAAATGTAGATTTCTCGTTTGAATTGTTTTATATTTGTCATTTTGGGGCCTTTTATAACTCACAATGCGGTATGGGCCTTTGCTCATTGTTGAAGACCTACCTATACTTGATAATTTCTGTGTCATTTGGTCTTTTGTGAAGGGTTGTTTCATTGGAAATCATACATACCACATCTAGCTCTTCCGTTTTTATATTTACATTAGAAATTTACAATGAGGGTCGGTTGAAAACAAAATACTACGACAAAAGAGATGTTTTCCATGTAGCAACACTCCAGCAGCGCTTTCATGTCACATCTTCTGGTTAATTTGTTTTCTAGGACTAGCGTTTCCTATTATGATTTTCTTGATAGCCATAGAGGGTTAGAGCTCACACGAAGCTATTATACCAAAAGTTATAGGCCGTCAAGTTTGAACCATTCCCTCGAAAATTTTACGGAGCTATAACGATTTGTTTGACCGTTCTGAGATATGTGTTTCCTACGACAAATAATCTGAATTTTAATTTACATGAGCAAGACGATAGATGCCACAAGTGGAACATAATCTGCTTATTCCTCCACAGCACAAGATATTACTCCCGCTTTTTTATGTAGTTTATTTTGCTTATTGCCTAGTTAACTATGTTGTGTTTTGTGAAATATTGTTTGTCTTTTGATCTTCTTTTGACACGGCTTTGTCAGTTTATTGTTTTCTTATGAGTTTGAATCTCTATATCGTATGTTTTACCAGTATTGTACATGTCTCTATGCCTTTTTGTATAATACTCACAATTGTAATATAGACAGAGATATCTTAAATTGGTCACCAAGACAAGATCTATAAATAAGTCAGACGGCCGAACTTTTCTTTTGAATCGTTTTTTAAGCTTTTGTCCTTTAAAAAAAGGAATACCTTTTTATCAATGAGAGTATATTTAAAGTCATTCGTGTATGTATTTGCAGCTTCTGTTTTAGAGTAATACCACCATTGTTTGGTCCTAATATTCTTTGTTGAAATGGGATTTTCCCAAAACCTGTGCAGAAATTATCTTTGCTTCAGATTAGGGACTACTGATCAATAGTTATAGTTTGTCCTACCCAGTACTGCAGTAACAATTTCACAATACATTCCATTGCTTATAAGATGATAACCATTACAAGAAGTAAACCAATCGAATGTTCACCTCTTTTTCTATTTGCAATCTGTAATAAACATGTCACTTTAAGTTTCTAAAATATTGGACAGAAACACCCAATAAAAAAGATTGAAGCTTTGAAACACATAAAGGTTTATTGCTTATAATTTTGTATTGCAAGGGAGTGAAAAATTACTTTCACACAACTGACCCTTTTTCGTATGAAACCAGATGTGACTTATTTATTGCGATTGTATGGTATTCATATTTTGGAATAGCCAAAGCAATAATAAACAAAGCATTCGAAAAATTTAACTACATTTGTATTTCTAAATTATTTTTTTTTATTATATTTTATAGTGAAAATAGTATAATAGTTAGGCTAAATAGATTGATAACTGTTTGACTTTGATTTCCTTCATATGAGGAAGAAGGAAAACTTAATCTTCTAAAATGGAATAAAGATAAATAAACAAAACTAAATGATATCAAATCGGCACAGGACAATCTTATCTATAGACAATTGTGTAAACATATTATACATGTTATATTATGTATGATTTATAAACATTGTTAAAAATGTACCATAGCCACATTAAACATGTTTAATCATCATTAGCTATAATTAAATTGTTAACTTAAGGGTTTTTATCATCAAATATACAGATTATAGAGAGATGGACTGTTAAACAAATAAATTAATTGTTGTTTTTTTTAATGATCTTTGACAGTTCCGTTCATCATTTTTCAAAATACAAATAAAATTTACGTTCATTTATTTTTCTTTCTTACACATCATACATTTTTTCTTTCAATATATTGTTATTTAATCAATTAGTTGACATCTCCAATGTCTTTACTTTTTCCACAATGTCTTTACTTTTTCCACAATGTCTTTACCAACGTCTTACACCAGTGATGTTC